>CM039136.1:17098435-17483283 GCA_022036555.1 Microstegium vimineum | reverse complement strand
CCTTTAGGAAGAACTTCTTGAGGAATGCGTTGGCACACCTCTCCCATGTAGTGGCTTCTTGCCCAATAACAAGAATGGGAAAAGACGAAGGCGAATGGCGTCAGACGCCACTCCCTTGATAGTAAAGGTGCCACACAACTCCATGAAGTGTTGGAGATGAGCGTTGGCATCCTCATGGGGCTTCCCGCAAAATGGGTTGGCTTGCACCATGTGGATCAAGGCGGGCTTCAGCTCGAAGGTGGCATCCCCGAAGTTGACTTCAGTGCCCTGAGCTACGTGGGTAGCGGATGGGGCTGAGAAGTCAGAGATCGCCTTCTGAGCCATGGCTTCCTTGAGTGGTGGTGCGGAGCCTCCTTCCTCGAACGGATTTATGGTCGAGATGAACCTCTGAGGGGGAACTTGATGATGTCTAGTCCTCCTCAACAGCTCCTTGGGATCTTCTATATAATCTCCCGGTAGTTGGAAACCGCTCATACACTGTCTGGCTTCACAAGAAAGGAAGACACAGATAGGGGTAAGCCCCTATGACTAATTGGTAACTAAGTTAACGAGAATCTATGGATTCAATCTAACTAAAATTTCTAGGCTATGCTTTCCCCGGCAACGGCGCCAGAAATGCTTGTTGGTATTTCTTATGACTATTGGATAAATCTGCAAGCGCACAGATTATACCGTTGTAGCACTTCACCTAGGAGTATTCCAAGGTATCGTAATTTATATTTTCCCAAAGGGGAAAGCTAAGCTAGAAATGATAATTAGAGAGAGATCCTAGAGAGCACCTCAACTTAGCATCGACTAGTATAGGGGGGGTAAACGATAAAGTGATAGGAAGGGGTGATGAATGAATAAGCCAAGGTAAATCAGAACTTAGAGATAACTAGATAGTATAGCTAGGTGGGAGGACAACGAGAGAGTAAAGGGACTCCTGTGTAATTCACTCTACTTCAATATACTTAGCCTATTAATTAGTCTAAACACTATAGTTTGTCCCCTCAATACAAGTATGCTAGGCGAGAGGATAGATCAGTAGGAGGACAAAACTCCTACCGGACCACGCTCTCTTTTTATGGGGGCCTTACCTTTTAAGAACTTTCCTAAGAACACATGGTGGAATACAAAGACTAGACAAGGCTGTCACTCTCTTGCTAGCTACCACAAACAATCCGTGCAACAAGCAGTAACCAAGGATAAGATGATGTATAACCAATGCACCCTATGGCAGGCAATGATTGCATACGGGAAAGGCCACAAGGATCACAGACTATTTATGTAAAGGCTAGTAATAAGCAAAAGCATATAACAAGACTATAACAAGTATAGTAATGCTCAAAGTAAATACTAAGTAAAGTAGAGGAAAAGTAATATATTGAATAAGATAAAGTCTTACAAAGAAGGAAAGATACAAGAGTTATACCATACTTTCCAGAAGACGACTCCGGAAATCCCAAGCGCAGCTCGACTCAACTCTAACTCCCACTCTAGACTAACTACTAGAACAATCTAAGGAATAGAGCTTGTAGGCTTCTTCACCATGTATGAAGAGGGGGGTATGAGCCTCTATTTATAGTGGGAGGTGGAGTAGGGGCTACTCCACCGCCACATCATCAATCTAGGAGGCTTTAAATCTCCATCCTTAGATCCACCGCCTCTAAACCAACTTAGAGTGGGTGGTCTTGATCTTCAACATGTGTTAATTGAGTGTGGCGGTTACCAGGTGTTGCACCGACCTAGGGGAGATCGGTCGAACCCCCCCTATGGCCTGTGGGCCCTGCCTTGGCCTTCTAGAGGATGCCCCACTAGTTAGGGACCAAGTGGGGGGCGGTACCCTTGGATAGAGATCGGCCAACCCCCTATAAGGGTCTAGGGCCCACCTTCCAGAAGGTGTCCCCAGTTGTCATGTCTCTTGGTTGGGTCTTCTGAGTTGTTTGTCACATTGATCTCTTTGATGTGGGTCCATGGATCCATGTGAGTTGCATGTGAGCCGTTGGGAGAAAGCAAAGTGTGATCTGAGGGTTGAGATTCACTTAGGGGTGCTTCTTCTGGATCATGGCCAGAGGGGAGAGCTGGTGGGCCCTATAGGGGATCGACCGAGCCCCTATGTGGGTCCCACTGGCTCTCCTTTGCTCCATTTCTTCTAAATCTACATCAAATACTTCATGGACATGTAGAACTTGTTATTGTAAAAGTATGCTCATGATATGCTTGTTTATCCTTGATCCTAAGGTTGTTGACAATATTTTGGTTATCTAAAAGTGTGTCATTCTTGGTGTCAACTGTTTACATCCAGTAGAATCATCTAAACCTATCACATCACCTGGCTATGAACTAAACCCAGAGTTAGTTTGCTTAGTTTAGGAAAACGCTTTTTCTGGCAACTCTATTGAAAATCCTTATTCCCATTTAAATGATTTTGAAGAGACCTGCTCGAGTCTTCACATTGAAGGCATGAGTAATGAAACGTTAAGGTGGAAGCTTTTTCTGTTCTCACTAACAGGAAATGCCAAACTTTGGTATAAGCTTTATGTTGGGAGTAGTCAAGGAGATTGGGGAAAGTTATGTTCTATCTTTTGTCTTAATTTTTTCCCTATCGATAGAGTCGCTAAACTTCGTTTGGAAATAATAGGCTTTAAACAATTAGATAATGAATCGCTACGTAAGGCTTGGGAGCGTTTTGACAATTTTGTGAATTCAGGACCTTGTCTTACTTTGCCAGAACCTATGCTTTTGCAACATTTCTTTTAGGCCCTAATGAAAAAAATAGAGAATATCTTAATCTGGTCGGAGGAGGATCTTTTATGCATATCACTGCTACACATGCTAAAAGAATTCTTATGAAAATCTTAAATGATGTTCCTGCTAAAAAAGAAGAGTTGATAGAAATAGAAACTCAACTAGCTAAATCTGATCCTTTGTGTGAATCTTTTACACCTTTAGCTAGTGTAAAACCTGAATTATTTGAAAAAGAAAAAGAAATAGCTCCACTTCCTGATTTTATGCTTGATTTTGAGGATGAACCTTTTGATGATTATGGAAATACCTCAAATTATCAAGTAATTATGAAACCTCAAGGATATAAATCCAAAGTTTTAAATCATGTTCATCCTGATGAGGTAAAGTTCTTTAAAGCGACAACAAAAGAGTTAATCTTTGTTTTGAGTGATGAGTGGTTAGAAGAATCAGAACTTTCATTTGATCCTATTCATTTAAATTCTTCCTCTATCACTCTTAAATGTCAAATTGATAAAGATCCTTTTGATGCTCTTTGTAATCCTGTTGTGAGTGTTAATATCTTGTCTGCTATGTTTGCGAAAAGAATTTTGAAAGACATGCCATTAACCCCTATAACTAAAATGCTAAAAAGTTTTTCAGGCCACATTATTCCTAGCTCAGGAGTAATATGTGTCTTTCCTATTTATGTTAATGGAGTCCAAATCTTGTTAAATTTCCACATCTTTGATGTTTGGGAATTTGACGTGTTGATAGGCTTACCAATAGGAAGGCTTATTCAAGAAGGCCAAACAGGAACACTAGACATTAGGTTAGGAAAAAGTTTTAAGCTCTCCATACCTATAATTCATTCTTTAAAAAACAAGGAAGAGCTACCTCTTTTTCCAGATCCAATAGAGGAAATCAAAGCTATAAATTTTGAAGAATTAAATGAACTAGGCTTAGATGATGATGCCTAGTTCTTCATTGAAGAAGAGGATGAGGAACCCTCCGATCCTGAACCACTCGATGAGTTACTAGAGCCACCTAACCCCTCTATTGAACTTAAACCTTTGTCTGCTGGTCTTAAATATGTTTTTCTAAATAATGATCAAGATTCTCCAGTAATAATAAGCAATAAACTATCTCAAGAAGAATCTTTGTGCCTAATAACTGTTTTAGAAAAGCATCGAGCTACTTTTGGATATTCACTCCAAGATCTTAAAGGCATTAGCCATGTTCTTTGCACCCATCGCATCCCAACTGATCTAGAAATTGCACCATCTAGAGAGCCCGAACGTAGGCTTAATAATGCGATGAGGGAGGTTGTTAAGAAAGAGGTCTTAAAGTTGTTGCAAGTTGGGATCATTTATCATGTGTCGCACAGTGAGTGAGTAAGTCCAGTTTAAGTTGTTCCTAAGAAAGGTGGTATGACCGTTGTTAGAAGTGAAAGAAATGAATTAATTCCATAGAGAACTATCACGGGTTGGCGTTTGTAACACCCTAAATTTTACTTTATGGAAAATAGAAATAAAATGTTTTATTTATGAATTTTGGTGTTCATGAAATCAGAGGAAATAAAAACTTTTTATGAAACTAAAATTTTGTTTTGGTAGAAACCTGTTTGAGCATTCTTACCGTGCAATTTGGTTTTTGTTTGAGTGACTCTATTTCAAAACTCAAATGAATTTGAAAACGAGTTTTGAAAATGAGTTTGGAAATGTGTTTGGAAATTTAGAAAATGAAGAGAAAAAGACAAAATCCCTCCCCCTCTGTTTCTGGCCCGCAGGCCCACTTCTCCCTTCTTCCCCAGCCCAAGCTCTCCCCTCCTTCTCTCGGATGGGCCAATGCCCCACAGGCCGGCCCACTCTGCTCTCCCCTCTCTTCTCCTATTGACAGCCCGGTCCCGCCCTTTCTCTCGCCGACAGGTAGGTCCCACCTGTCAGACCCTCCTTCCCCCTTCCTTTCTTCTCCCTTCCTCCCTTTCCTTTCCTCTGTGCCGGTGATCCCCGTATCTGCCGAGCACGAAAATCCGAGCAGGATTCACCCCTCCCCGTCCTACGCCGACTCTGCCCCGTGGGTCGTCAAGCCGAGCGCAGCCCGCCACGGCCCCTTTCCTTTCTGCCTCCCCCTTCCTTTCCTTCCCATGCGACGGTGCTTGCCGTTCAGAGTCGCCGCCGCCTTCCATATCCGCCAGCACCGAATCCTTCTTCAAATCCTCCTTCCTTCTTCAGCTCTGCTCGGGGCTATTTAAGCCGCCCCGCATCTCTACCGCCTCCACCCGAACCGCCAGAGCTTTTCCCCTAACCACAGAACGCCGCCGCCGCAGAACGTCACCGCCGCCGTGTTCTCGCCGTTTCAGTGCACCGACACCGCCATCAAGAGCCCTCGGAGCTTCGCATTGACATTGTGAGTCCGTAACGCCCCTAGCCGAACGCTTTCATCCCGTGTATCTACCTACCCGCGCTCACCGTGCGTCCCCTCTCTTCGCAGATCGTCGCCGACCGTCGACGGACCCCCGTGAAGCCTCTCTGGACCCCGCGAACCACTCCAACACCTCCGCGGTATACCACTCTCCCTTCCTGTGCCTTCAATTTCACCGCTAGCACACCGTAGCCGCGCAATCGACGCACACCAAGTGGACCGGCCATGGCGCCACCGTGGTCGTCCTACGCCAGAGCGTTACCGCCCCAACCAAGCGCCTCACAGCACTCGCACGCGCACGTTGCACCTCTGGGTGCCGTCCTCTGGCTCTCTCTCGCTCTCTGCACACCGGCGCACGCACACCAGCGCCGCCGCACCGCCACCACGCGTGGCCAGCCTCGCTGAGCCACCCTCTGCTTCAACCAACCTCGCAGACGAATTCCCCTCTCTCCCCTCTCTCTCCCGGTGTTCTCCTTTCGACCAGTGGAGCTCGGAATCACCGTAACCATGAACGCCGGCGAGCTCCGCCCTCTGGCCATGGCGCGCCGCCGCGGGAGCGTCGCCCCGGTGACCATCCGCGCCCGCACCCTTCTGCACCGTCAGTTTCCCCTCGGACGGCTGTGATTAGATCCTTTTAAGTGGATACCGGTTCGGTCCACCGTGGACCCGTAGACCAAGGCCCCGCACGCGGTCCACAGCTGCGTGGTGCACCTGTCCTACCCCGATCTGCCACGTGGAGCCACGTCAACCCCGTTTGACCCCGCACCGCAGCCCTTGGCGTCTTCTCTGTTTTACGCTTTCTCGTTCTGAAGACGTAGACCTTCTCTGTTATTTCAAAATACGTTTTCTTATATTTACAGAATCTGCCTCTCCTATTCAAATGCTCATAATTTCCCCGTTCTAGCTCCGTTTTGGCCCAAACGAGTTGCGTTAGATCCGTAATTTCATAACCTATCTAATGGTACAGTTTTTATCTATGTTAATTACTTTTGAAAATCAAAGTTAATTAATTTGTTAATACTTTAACCTGCCCTTTTCAAAATCCTATTTTATCTCTATCTCTTCCGTTTTAAATCCGTTTCGCTCCGTTCAAGTTGCGTTGGCTTCGTAACGACGTAACCTTTTCGTTAGTGACCTGTAATACCATGTTAATAGCTCTGTATTTTCATGAGTTCAAATCCTAAATTGATTAACTAATATGGAACATATTTTACACATAAAATGACGATGCTTTCTCTTTCATTTTTGAAATCCAAATACAATTTTGACCTAATATAATCAAGGTGTTTCTTTGAAATACCTTATCCACTCTTTTACATAATAATAAACTTGATAAAGCTCATAGATCTCTTTTATAAAAGCAAATCCTCCGTTAGTTGTATCTCGATCATCGTAGCTCCGTTTAGTGTGACCTTCGCGACTGTGTGATCGTAGAAATACGTAGTTTTCTTTTTAAATCCTTTTCATTGATTGGTGTATTGTTCTAATTTAGCCATGTTTGTATGCTATGTATGTTTGTCCAGCTGTTTGAGTGGTGTTGGGTTAATTGTCGTCCAACCGGTGAGATTTGCGTTGGTGATCAAGAAGAAGTCGTCTGAAGTTGAGAAGTAGTTGAGCAAAGGATCTAAGCTTTTAAGGCAAGTATACATGGGATTATCCTTGTTGTCCTATTCATGATAATCACTCTTTAATCATATGCATGTGTTTCCTTGTTACCCTGTAAGGATTACCCTAGTTTTGTACCTTATACCTTGTTACCCTGGGAACTTATGCATTTGGGTAGATCAAGCTAGTGTTCTCTGAGAATAACTATGATCATGTAAACTTGATTAATGAATATGTGAATCGACAATAAAAGATGACTTTTTAGCAACGTGGACCATAGGTGGAACACCAGGAACTCACACCTGTGTTCTCACTCATAGGAATATTTCTGTAAGAGATTACCCCGAGAAAACAGTACCACCATAAGCTAATGGGCTCTGGCTTGACTCAGTATTAGGCTTTTGCTAGTTTGTGGCAACTTACCTGAGAAGGCGCATGAAGTGCTCCGAGATTTTCGGAAGCGCCGCGTGTGACTTCTGGGATCTTGTTGAGGGAACTTGTAGCGGGTTGTTGCTTTCTAGTGGAACTTGTGAAAGGTCTCGTAGTGAACCCTGCTGGCCCACCTCGGAAGTGGGTAAGAGACTTGCTACCTCAGGAAAAAGGTAAATTCACTTCTTATGGGTAAAGGCGTACACCTCTGCGCAGAGTTAAAAACTATCATGATAGCCGTGCTCACGGTTAAGAGTGGCTTGGGCTCCTTGCTATGTGATGTTCTTATGTCATGGTTCATCAGTTGTTATCGGTGATTTATTATTGTTACTTGTTCATATAAGCATTAACTCCGGTTCACTTGATCATATGGATGTTGGACTATTTTGATAACTTTGATGCTACCATAATACTAAAATTGTGACAACATAAAAGCTGATGTAGTTTAACCAGTGTCATACCTCCTTGAGCCTCATGAACCCCATGTATTCTTGTTGAGTACGAAAGTACTTACGCTTGTTTACATTCTTTTCAATTCTTGGATAAAATCCTGGATGGGTACCAGTTAGCAAGAGTTGGAAGAGTTAGGCTTGTGATCAACCAGTCAGTTGGTCCCTGTGGAGTGGAGTCTTCACCTGAAGATCGGAGTGCTTTTCCGCTGTCTGCTCTCTCTTAAGGTTATTCCTTTAACCACATATGTTATATAATTAAGTATTGTCTTTTGATATTACCTTGTTCTGTGACTATATGTGGGATTTGACTTCCTGGGCTCACATATAGGGTATATCTGGTTTTGTTCTTAAAACCGGGTGTGACAGCGTTTGTGCATAGACTATAGAAAATTAAATAAAGCCACAAAGAAAGATCACTTTCCGCTATCCTTCATTGATGAAATGTTAGAACGTTTGGCTAACCACTCGTTCTTTTGTTTTCTTTATGGTTGCTCTGGATACCACCAAATTCCTGTTTATCCTGATGATCAAAGCAAAACTACTTTTACATGTCCATATGGAACCTATGCTTATCATAGATTGTCTTTTGGATTATGTAATGCTCCTGCTTCTTTTCAAAGATGCATGATGTCTATATTTTCTGATATGATTGAAGAAATCATGGAAGTTTTCATGGATGATTTTTATATTTATGGAAAAACTTTTGATGATTGTCTTGAAAATTTAGATAAGGTTTTGCAAAGATGTGAAGAAAAGCACTTAGTCCTTAATTGGGAAAATTGTCATTTTATGGTTAGAGAAGGAATAGTGCTAGGACACTTAGTGTCTGAAAGAGGTATAGAGGTAGACAAAGCTAAAATTGAAGTTATTGAACAACTACCTCCACCTATAAACATAAAAGGAATCTGAAGCTTTCTTGGTCATTGTGGTTTTTATCGTCGTTTTATAAAAGATTTTTCACATATTGCTAGACCACTGACTAGTCTCTTAGCTATGGATGCTCCTTTTGAATTTGATGAAGCCTTCTTAAAATCTTTTAATATCCTTAAAGAAGCGCTCATCTCTACACCAATCATTCAACCCCCTGATTGGTCTTTACCTTTTGAAATTATGTGTGATGCTAGTGATTATGCTGTGGGGGCAGTTTTAGGATAAACTAAAGATAAAAATCATCATGCAATTGCTTATGCTATCAAAACAATGACAGGGGCACAACTTAATTCTGCAACTACTGAAAAAGAGCTTCTTGTTGTTGTTTATGCTATAGATAAATTTAGATCTTACTTAGTTGGAGCAAAAGTAATTGTCTACATTGATCATGCTGCTTTAAAATATTTGCTCACTAAGAAAGATGCTAAACCTCGTTTAATAAGATGGATTCTTCTACTCCAAGAATTTGATTTGGAAATAAAGGATAGAAAAGTAGTAGAAAATCATGTTGCTGATCACTTGTCTAGAATATATTTTGAGAATTCGCAGGAACTACCTATCAATGACTCGTTAAGGGACGACATGTTATTCAAGGTAACAAAATCAGACCCTTGGTACGCAAATATTGTCAACTTTATGGTTGCAGGATATGTACCACCAGGAGAAAATAAAAGAAGGCTTATGTATGAAAGTCGTCTCCACATATGGGATCCACCATACCTCTTTAGAGTCTGTGCAGATGGCTTGCTCAGATGATGTGTACTGGCGGAGGAAGGCATCCAGATCATTCAAAAATGCCATTTAGCACCATATGGAGGGCATTATGGGGTATCCGCACTCATGCAAAAATTTGGCAGAGTGGATTCTTTTGGCCAACCATGTATGAAGACACCAAAGATTTTATCAGGAGATGTGGATCATGTCAAAGGCACGGGAACATCAACTCAAGAGATGTCATGCCACTCACCAACAACCTCCAGGTAGAGCTCTTTGACATCTAGGGAATTGATTACATGGGACCATTCATGAAGTCAAGAAATTGCGAGTACATCTTGGTGGTAGTGGACTATGTATCCAAGTGGGTAGAAGCCATGCCATGCAAGTCAGCTGATTCAAAACATTCTAGAAAGATGTTTGAGGAGATAATATTTCCAAGATTTGGAACTCCAAGGATGGTGATAAGTGATGGAGGAACACATTTCACGGATAAGAGGTTTCACTTATATCTTACAAGTCACGGAATCCGTCACAATGTCGCTACTCCATACCATACTCAGACAAGTGGCCAAGCATAAACATCCAATAAGCAGATCAAGAATATTCTACAGAAGACAGTAGATAAAATGGGGAAAGTATGGAAAGATCGGTTACCCGAAGCACTATGGGCTTACCGAACTGCATACAAGACACCCTTGGACATGTCACCATACCAATTGGTATACGGAAAGACTTGCCATCTATCAGTAGAATTAGAGCACAAAGCTCACTGGGCTATCAAACATTGGATTATGAATTTTGAAGCTATTGGAGAGAAAATAAAAATGCAACTATCAGAGTTAGAAGAATGGAGAGAAAAAAGCTTATCACAATACAAAGATCTATAAAGAAACAACCAAAAGGTGGCATGACAAGAGGATCAAGAAGGAGTTCGCACCCGGAGATAAGGTATTACTTTTTAATTCCAGGGTCAAGTTATTCGGATTTGGAAAGCTAAGAAGCAAGTGGGAAGGACCATTCACGATGGTAAATACATCATCATATGGAGCAGTGACTCTACAATCACACGAAGGTACGTTATTCAAGGTAAATGGTCACCGTCTCAAACTTTTTCTAGAACCTTCTAGACCACTTGAGGTAGTAGATGAAATTTACTTTAGTATTTTACCTTAAATGAAATTACCATTCTTTGTATCGAACTAAAATTGGAAAATATATCTAACAAGATCTTCGCGGACCGTAGAGCCACACCACGGAAGGGCAAGCCTAGGGGCTGCCAGGTAGGGCCGGCCGACCCTATAGGGTGCCCCTCGGCACCCCATCTCCCCCTCTCGGATAATCTCGAATCCCAGAGATCTCCCCTTTCCTTTCTCTACCCGATCGCGATAGTTTAAATGGAAGTTCTCTTTAGTTCGTACGAATGCCTACCTAAATAGATTTTGAACCTGTTGTTGAACCCTACTATAAATATGTACCCATACCTCCTTCATTCTCATCCCATCAAAGCCTCCTCATCTCTCCAGTTAAACTCTCTAGCTCATAGTTCACATGACCGGCAAGGAGAACATCAGCAGTGCCAACCGGGGCAACAAGGAGGACTCCTTAGCTCTCGTCCTTGCTCAACCCAAGCCTCTTGCCACCATTCCACCCAAGCACCTAGCCGAAGTACCTTCACGCCAGTACCATGAGCAAGCCTATCGTGTTCAAGAACTACCTCCACCTCTAGCAAGATTCTTGCTAGGAGAATCGTCACGAGGACCACGGATTGCTATCCCCCAAGGTACCAAGCTGATACCACCAGCGGAGAATGAGAAGCTGAAGTATGTCAAGTTCAACAAGTTCGGAGACGTTACTTGTGCTAAGTATACATCGACCTATCCATCCTTTGAAGGCATTCACGCATCCTCGAGCCAAGTTCGCTACACTGAGCCCAGACCGGAACCAAAGAGGTCAGCTCTTGTGCTTGACAACGCACCTAAGCGCTCGAGAACCACCATTGCTATGCTAGAGGAGAGGATCAACTCACTCTCCAATTCTGTCAACTCTCTTCAGTCAGAGAGTAGACTCAGGACTTCGACCATGACTACCTTGATTAAGCTCGCTGAAACTAATATAAAGAAGATCAATGCGCTAGAGAGAAGCAATAATCAGCTTAGAGCCTTAGTCCTGCCAAACATAACAATAATGCTTAGTTATCCATGTAATAGGGCGCACCTTAGTTAAATTTACCATTTTCAAGTGTGTTAGTTAAAATTTTATTTCCACTCTTTAAATTCAGTTGCTTAGAGTGTTGGATTAATAATGAATAAAGTGCCCTATTGATTTCAATGTCTTTACTATAAACTCTACTCTCTATATTTTTGGTATGTGTGTTTTTGTCTCCACATGTTGCGTAGAAAGATTATAGAAAAGAAACAAGTGTGGGAGAGACACACTACGACCGCCAAATAAAACTAGCTCGGGAAGTTTCTGTAATCCAGAGAAAGAATCAAACAGAGATCGCACCCGACAAAGCGGAACCGACATCCCCCGTCCCACTTCGTCCACAGTCAGGTTTGAGTTATCCACTTTATAAATCATATTCTTTCTATTACTCTAATTGAAGTTTATATGCTAAATATTATGAATTGCTAAAAAATAATTTAATTCATAGCTTAAGCATAAACTTACATAATACTTTTCCTACAAGTCATGTTTCAATTCAATTTAAATAAATATACTTAAGATGATTTGAGACTAAGATATAGTAAGATGTGAGAACTTGATTCTTGATATCTCGTCTCTGGAGCATTTATTATTTAAATTCAAAAACCTTGAAAGATTGCAAGTTGAGTACTTTGCTATGCTCCTATGATCAGAATTTAAATTTGAATAAAATAAAAATATTACTTCATATGTTGAATCATTCTCTTCGGAAGAGTTGTATGAGGCTCATACAAAAATATGTGAAAATAATCCATGCCAAAAGATGCATGGGAGAAAATAGAGGGAAATAAAAATGGACAAAAGTTCGACGCACCCTCAAGAGGAATTAAAAATGGACAAAAGTCCGATGTACCTCTGAAAAAAAAGAAGCCCATACTTCTCAGAAGGAGAGGATGACAACATAGGAAGAATTAATAAAAGAAGAATAATAATAACTAAAGTATTATGATCTAAGGAAATAGCAGAGTATTCTCTTACATCTTTTGTAGGATTTCTTTTCAAAAATTCTACAAAACTCTCTAGAGACTTGATTGAAAGAAGAAGGTAATCAATTCGAGCTATTCTATTCTCCAATCACTTAAGAACAATAAAGTACATTTCTTTTCAAATGACTTGGGAAAGTTTTATGCTAAAGTTTATCCTTAAGTTATGTCTTAAATTCTATATATATATATTTAACCATCCTTTTTATCGAGACAAGTAAAAGCCTAAGTGTGGGAGTGCTTGTTGACGGTCGTTAGCATCAATTTTTAATACAATTATAAATAGAATAAATGGATCAATCAAATATAACATGTAGAAATATAGGGCTTTATCTAACAAATTCCACGAGTTTTGGTGTTTCATTATTTTCAAGGGAATATTCCAGAAAAGAGGATAAAAGAGAAACAAATCAGAAAAGATATCGAATAAATCCCACGGAGAAACACCTGCCAAAATACTTAGGGAGGATCCCGTAGACACCGGAGCAAAGCGGGGCCCCAGAGGAGGACCTGTAGGGCCGGGTGGCCACCTCCTGGGCCCACTTGCCGCCGTCTTCTGGAAGCTTCCTCCACCTCATCTGAAGATTAATCTGAGCCCTACCTTAAGTCGGTTTGATCCAACGGCTGACGTGCATCCCTCCGGGCTATAAATAGAGGCCTATACCCCCCTAGAGTCAAGCCAGATCAGAAGCTCAAGAGCTAAAACCCTAATTTCTATCTAGTAGATCTAGGCCAGCAATTCAAGAGAGATTAGATCCATGTAGATCTAGCTCTATTTAGAGATTAAAGATTTAGAGTTAGAGAGTAGAGTTGTGGAGGAGTTCCGGCTTATCAGTTCTTCTTTCATCGCTGTATTCTTTGGGATCGGATTCCTCTCGCACAGGATCTGTATTCTGAGATACCCTGGTATTCGACTTCTGGTTCAAGTAAGCATTTACTCTTATTGTTCTTTATGTTTGTAATTCTTCGGAGTGCTTTAATCTTGGTCATTACTTGATTAAAGTAGTAATAACTAGTGTAGGCGTGGTGCCTTGGCTAAGTTTGCTGGCATTTGTCCCCTGATTTTCTGGATAATGGTAGCTCACGTAGGTGACTCTTATAGCTACGTTGATTCCTCTCTAGTTCGTTTCCCGTAATAGGTTTGGCAGACACATAGGTGCTTAGTAGGAGAGAACTTTGTTTTTTGCTCTCATTTAAGTCATCGTCCTTAAAGATCATAATAGATAAAGCTTACCTCGTGACTAGAACTAGAAAGTCCTTGGTTCCTTCTCCTCTTATCAATAGTTATCTATACTTGGTTGTGAAACGGCTTAAGTTAATATAGACTTAGTCATCCTCATACACCGTTCCTTTGGGTTCGATATTTAAAACTGGGTTATCTCGGTGAAGTGCTACATCGTTGTTTATCTATGTGCTTGCAGATAATTAATTTACTCGTGTGCTCTAAGAAACATCAACATTGCTTCAGATATTATAAGGCTTGCCAGGAGTGCCAGAAATTTGGTAAGCTCCAGAAGTCTCTGGCATCAGTTATGAATCCCATTGTCAAGCCGTGTCACACCCGGTTTTACGAACAAAACCAGATATACCCTATATGTGAGCCCAGGAAGTCAAATCTCACATATAGCCACAGAACAAGGTAATATCAAAAGACAACACTTAATTACATAACATATAAGGACAAAAAAAACCTTAAGAGAGCAAACAACGGAAAGACACTCCGATCTTCAGGCGAAGACTCCACTCCACAGGGACCAACTGACTGGTTGATCACAAGCCTAACTGCTCGAGACTCTTGCAATCTGGTACCCATCCGGGATTTTTATCCACAGTATTGAAAAGAAAAAAACAAGCGTAAGTACTTTCGTACTCAACAAATATGCATGGGGTTCATGAGGCTCAAAAAGGTATGACACTGGTTTAACTGCATCAGCTTTTATGTTGTCACAATTTTAGCATCTGGATAGCATCAATGTTATCAATAGCCCAATAACCATATGATCAAGTAAATATGTATAATGAATAGCAAACGAGTAAATGGTACATTAAAGTCATTCTGTTCCATAAGAATTCCAGGCCGCTCGTATCCGTGAGCACGGCTAATATATTAGTTTTTAACACTCTGCAGAGGTTGTACATCTTTACCCACAAGTCGTGATTTGCCCTTTCGCCCGAGGTAGCAAACCTCTTAACCCACTTCCAAGGAAGGTCAGCAGGGTTCACTATGAAGTCTTTCAAAGGGGCTCGCTGACAAACAACAGACACTACGGATCCACGGGCAAGGGGTATACGGGAGCCCCTCGATGGTACACACACGCAGCGGTAGCCACTCCGGCCGTAACCCGCAACCGCTCGGCAATGGCAACTTTCGTGAACTGCCACATGCGAGAGAGAGTGACCCTAATACTGAACTAAAGCCAGAGCCATGTAGCCCTCATGGTTGTACTGTAAATCCCGGGTGATCGCTTACAGAGGTTCTAGAGCATCTCAAAAACTGTGCTCTAGATCACCTTAATCCATGTTGCTAAAAAGCATATTTTACTGTTGTTGCATAAGTCATTAGTCAAGGTTACATGATCATAATTATTTTTCAAGAGCACTAGCTTAATCTACCCAATGCATAATTCCCAGGGTAACAAGGTATAAGGTACAAATCTATGGTAAAACTATATAGGATGTCAAGGAAACACATGCATAACATGAATTATTGTTTAACGTGATTAGGAAAACAAGGATGATCCCACGAATACTTGTCTTAAAACAGATCCTTTCTTCAAAGATCAACGTCTTCAAAGATTAACTTCTTCAAAAGATCTTCTGAAACACCAACTTCTTGATCTCCAACGTAACACTCACCGATTGGACAAAATCACAAACACCACTCAAATACCTGACCAAACATAGCATACATACATATCTATTTAGAACAATACACCAATCAATTAAAAAGATTTTTTTAAAAAAACTATGCATTTCTACGATCACACAGTCGCGAATAACACACTAATCGGAGCTACGAAGATCAAGACACATCTACCGAAAGGTTTGCTTTTATAAAAGAGGACTATGAGCTTTATTAGTTTTAACTATATAAAATAATGGATAAAGTATTTCAATAAAATACTTTGGATATATTAGGTCAAACTTGTATTTGGATTAGAAAACGAGAATTGAAACTATCGATATTTTATGATTAAAACAAGTTGCATAGTTATTAATCAAGTTAGGAGTTAACCATAAAATTACAGAGCTATTAACATGGTATTAAAGATCACTAAAGAAAAGGTTATGCTGATACGAAGCCAACGCAACTTGAACGGATTGAAACGGATCTAAAACGGAGAAGATATGATTTAAACAAGATTTAAAGATTAAACATGGAATTGAAAAGCATTAAATAAATAAATATTTTCAAAGTTTGCAAAACAGATTGATTATTATTTTACATGTAGATAAAAACTCTACGAATCTAATGCAATTCGAATGGATAAAAACGGAGTTAAAACGAATATTTTATAAATAGTTGAAAACTGATGGTAGAACTGAAATTTATTTTTGAAATAAAACAATTACCGCGTGGAAACACGCTTTCCGAGGCAAAAAGCGCAAGGCCAACATGCGCTTTAGGTCTGGCCGGTTCCGGTTGGAGCAGGGCCGGCTCGGTGGCGGCGGCTGCTCTCGGCGTGGGGAAGGGAGGGGCTGAGGGAGTTGTATTTATAGGGGGGAGGGGCTGGCAGCTAGGGTTTAGGGCTTGGGCGGCTGGGCCAGCGCGGGGGAAGGCCTGCTGCGGTGCTGGGCCGCGCGCGCTGGGCAGGAGAGCTGGGCCGGCAGGGGGAGAGGGGGGGCGCTGCTGGGCCTGCTCGGCCGCTGGGCCGCGGGGGAGGGGCGGAGCTAGGCCAGCGTGGGCGAGGCCCAAGCGGGAGAGGAGAGGGGGAGGGAGAGGGAGCTGGGCCGCTGCTGGGCTGCGCAGGGGAGAGAGAGCGGCCTAGTGCGGGTGGCCGGCTGGGCCGAGGGGGAAGGAGGAGGGGAGCTGATGGGCTGGGAGGGTTTTCTATTTTCTCCTTTTTTTCTTTTCTTTTTCTTTTGTTTCAAAAACATTTTCAAATCCATTTCCAAAACCCTTTTTATTTTCTTAATCCAGAGCTCTTTTCAAAACGTTTTCAAAACCAATTTGAAAAATGTTTTATTTTAAAAGCTCTTTTCAAAACAAGTTTCCCTTTAAATTTTTAAAAGAGTTTTTAAATCCTTTTAAATTTCTTTTGCTTGGAAAACTTTTCAAGGTATTTTCATAAACCTTTTTGAAACCCACTTTTGAAATTCTTTTGAGTTTTAACAAAACCACGCAAACATTGAATCATATGCAAAGGCATGAGTGCACAACCACGTTGCTAATTAAAGGGCAAATTTTAATTTAACGAAAACTTTTTATTTTCCTATGTTTTTATGAGCACCAAATCATAATTAAATCATTTTATTACTATTTTTCCAGAAAGCAAAATTTGGGGTGTTACAAGTCGTGGCCATTCAGGGTATAGGGGATAGACTTGATCGGTCAGGTGTTCCCATCGTCCAGCAAGGGGCATAAGATTGTATTGGTGGTGACAGATTATTTCACCAAATGGGTTGAATCCATCCCTCTAAAAGAAGCATCGTCAGCCAATATAATTGATTTCGTAAGGGAACACATCATTTACAGGTTTGGGGTTCCTTAGACCATCACCACCGATCAAGGGACGATGTTTACGTCCAAAGAATTTAGTGACTTCGTGGCTGAGACAGGTTTCAAGATAATCAACTCATCTCCATATTATGCTCAGGCCAACAGGCAAGCAGAAGCATCCAACCAAATATTGATCAAGATAATTCAGAAGAAGATCTTGGGGTATCCTAAATGATGGCATCTAATACTCATGGAAACTCTATGGTCCTACAGGATGGCTTGTCATGGGTCAACCAAGTGTTCACCTTGTGAGCTGGTCTACGGACAGGAAGCTATACTGCCGTGGGAGATGAGCGTTGGGTCTCGGAGGATCGCACAGCAAGATAATCTGGAAGCTGATGACTACAAGAACCCTATGATGGACAACCTTGATGATCTGAGTTTACATCAATTGAGGGTCCTAGAGAATATTGAAGCTAACAAACTTAGGGTCGCCAAATATTATGATCAGAAGCTAAGAGAGAAAAGATTCAATCAGGGGGACTTGGTTTGGAAAGTCATTTTGCCCATCGGGACTAAGGATAGCAAATATGGCAAATGGTCACAAAACTGGGAAGGCCCTTACCGGATTACAAGAGGTGCTCCGGGTAATGCTTACTTCTATGAAACTATGGAGGAAGAAGAGTACTCCAGAGCACATAATGGAAAATACTTCAAGAAGTATTACCCCAACGTGTGGGCCGGTACGATCAACCTATAGTCGATCAGATCAGATAGCCGATATGATGCATATCGTCTTCAGCACAAAAAAAACGATCAGCCTAACTAAGTGCGGGCCGGTGATAGCCGATGTGGTATGTATTGCCTTTAGATCAAAAATAATAAAGATAAAAGGAGCTCTGATGAAATAGAAGCATACATAATGGAAACAAAATCAGACGTGTTGAAAAGATATGTTTATTGGTTTTATACCTATTACAAACTAATCATCGAGGAATACTTTGCTAATAATGTCCTCGGCACGGGTGATACTAACTATTGTCTCGCCATGTTCCTCGAAGGCTTCCTGAAGGTCTTCGTGATCTTCAGGGCCGTCATTCCCCAGGAACCCAGGCTCTATGTCCTAGAGGTTGATATCGGAGGTGGCCTGCGGCAGAGAGGGCCACAACAGTGCCATGGCGGACACCGTGGAGATCCACCTCCTGGGCTCGATGTCGGATGTCCTGGAGACGGTCCCCATGGCATCACCTCTGGCATTGATGGCATTAGCAACGGTGGTGGCAATCTGGCGCAGACCCTCCAACTGCGTTGTCATCACTACAGGAACCAAAAGGGACCAGGATGATATGAAGATACAGAAAGAGTCTAGAACGGATGACCAAGGAAGAGAGTCTTACTTGCCACCATACTATTGGCTACGAATAGCTGATTTCTCGCCTCGGCGAGCTCATCCCCGATGGTGTTCAGGGCCACCCGTTGTGCCTCGACCACCTCTCTAAGAAAGTTTTCCTCTTCGGTGGCTTCCAAAAGAAGTCCACAAATCTCCTGTATGTGGTGGCATTCCTCCTCCATGGAAGAAGCACTGGAGCCGGAGCCGGATGGAGATAGCGGGGCTTCAGGAAGACCAACCCCCGCAGGTCTAGGAGAGGGAAAGGGTTTGCCAGTTGCAAGCTCAATACGGTAGACACTGCCATTGATGACCACACTGAAAGGAGTAAAAGCCTCAAATGAAGATCGTTCGAGGGGAAAGAAATTGCTGATCAAACCTACCGCAACAGGAGAAGACGCTGACGCATGGGGATGCCCTCCGGGAGGCCATCCGTCGGACGCTTCCTGCGGCTATCATCTCCGGCCATTGGGGTTTTATTGATGGTTCTTGGGGATTCCAGAAGGTTACAGTACAGAATGCCTATGATTGAGATTGAAGCCCGAGGGGCACATAGCATTATATAGATCCTATGTAGAGATGAAGAGTCGATCTGAGGACGCGTTACGGTGTGAAGTTAGCGGAAGCAGAGGGGTCGGCCATTTTGGCTCCCAATAGTACAGAGATATTTTGGGAAAGCGAGCCAACTGTTGGTGTGACTCTTGGGATTTCTGAAGGAATTTTGGAATAAAACAAGTTTATCCCAAAATTGGGAGGCATGTGTTAACACCGTATTTTGGTGCGGTCAGATATGTACTTATGGCCCCCCCAGCAAGCCTTCGGAGGGGACATCCAAGATGGGCCCGAAAGATCGACTAAGGAAATATGAGATCACAAAAAGATCTTTCGGCCTATTACAACAAAACGTGCGCGACAATCTCGGCGATGGAGTGGATTGAGACCCAAGTCAAATTCTGTTTCCTTGTTATTAGGACTTGTGTGATGGCCGGTTAGGGTAAATGCTATGGTCTATAAATAGCAAGGCTTAGGGAATGAAAAGGGCATCCAATAAATCAAATACACAACTAGTTCATAGTTTCCGACCTCTAGCCAACCCTAGGAGTAGGAGTAGGAGTAGATTTCGGTGAACCTTCGACGAACCGGGCTGCATCAACCAGATCGACCTCCTATTTGCTTGTAAGTCTAGCCTTGGTTCATGTCTCGTTTGTACGGCTGTATTGTGTAACTCGTGCAAGCTCGGTATGAGCTAGTTATTGGTTTGAATCTATTGTTCATGGGGCTTCATTGCTTCAATCCCACATGAATTATGGCTTCGAGCTTGTTATCGGCTCTATTAGATTGGCGATCTAATAGATTCATTAAGTTATCAATATTGTCTATTATGCTTTGTTTAATCTATTGCTGCAATATCTTGCCCAATCTCAACTGATGGATTGGTTTGTGCTTTATTTTTTATCTAGATCTATTACCTCTGGTGTTTTTACTCCTATACTCGAGAGGCAATAGATCTAAGATCATATCGGCTAATCCTTTGGTTGCAATTGTTACATGTTGCGGGTTCGAGACATACATTCGATCATCAGATTGGTTTGAGGGTGGTTGGATCTAGTTCAACATATGTGGTACGGCTGCATCTACCGGACCCCACTGCCATGTGTGTTGGGTTACATCTGTCCAACCTTAGATCCATATGAGGTTGAACGTATGGATCTTGTTCAAGCCTCATGGATCCCATATCGGCTAACATAGCCATTCTAGTTGTGCTTTTTTTATACGATGCATGTGCTTTGTGTTGGCACAAAAAATGATGCTCTTTTATATAACTAAAATGCTGCCAATAACCTCAGGATCAAGGATAAAACAATCATCCCATAAGCATATTTTATTAAATAACAAGTTCCACATGTCCATGAGCATTTTGTTGCAGGAGTGAAGAATTGGAGCAACGAAGACCTAGTGGGACCCACATAGGGGGTCGGCCGACCACCCTGTGGGCCCACCAGGTCTCCCCCCTCAGCCATGATCCAGGGGAAACACCTCAGAATGATTTCCAACCCTTGGATCACTCTGTGCTTTCTCCCGACGGCTCACATGCAAAGTACATGGATCCATGGGCCCACACCAAAGAGATCCACACAACAATCACACCAGAATGAACAACCACCACACATGACAAGTGGTACCAACACCTGGAAGGACGAGATGGGCCAGAAACCCCAAGGGGGGGTCGACCGACCGCCCTCTGGACCCACCTGGCCCCCACTTGGTCCCTGACCAGTGGGGCCACATCCAGAAGACCAAGGGAGGGCCCACTGGCCTTAGGGGGTCGGCCGACCACCCCCCTAGGTCGGTTTGACCCTGCCAACCGCCATACCAACTAGCACATGCTGGAAATCCATACCATTCATCCAAGGCGGTTCAAAGTCGGTTGGATCCAAGGGTGGAGGATTGACGCTCCCTGGATCGCTGACGTGGCGCTGGAGTAGCCCCTACTCCACCCCCACTATAAATAGAGGCTCATACCTCCCTCTCTAATCATGATGTAATCCATTCAAGCCACTCTTGTTCTCAAGTGGAGATTATTCTAGTGGTGTTCTCTAGTGTGTGAGTTAGAGTTGAGTTGAGCTTTGCTCGGGCTTTCCGGAGTTGTCTTCCTGGAGGATCTGGTATAAGCTCTTGTATCTTTTCCCTTTTGTAAGACTTTACATGTTTAATGCAATATTCCCTCTTTACTTTACTTAGTCTTTACTTTGTGCAATATTATACTTCTTATAGTATTGTTGTGGTTTATCTAGTCATCTAGTTGTTATAAACTAGATTGAGATCCTTGTGGCCTTTCCTGTATGCGATCATTGCCTGTCATAGGGTGCTCTAGTTGTCATATACACGATTAGAGTAGTAAGAATAGGTGTAAGCGTGGTGCTTATACTTAATCTTGCCTTTGGTTATCGCTTGTTGCACAGATTGTTTGTGGTAGCTAATAAGAGAGTGACAGCCTTGTCTAGTCTTTGGATTCCACCACGTGTTTTTAGGCATATTCTTAAAAGATAAGGCCCCCGTAAGAAGAGGGCGCGGTCCGGTAGGAGTTTTGTCCTCCTACTGATCTATCCCCTCGCCTAGCATACTTGTATTGAGGAATCAATCGATGTTTGTCTCAGCTGAGTGTCATAGTTAGATTCACAAAGGTAGAGTTGGAATCTCAGGAGTCCTTTTACTCTCTCGTTGTCCTCCCACATAGTTATACTCACTAGTCATCTCTTACTTATCTTTACCGGTTTGTTACATCATCACCTTCCTATCATTATTTTGATTACCCTCTTACACTAGTTGATACTAAATTGAGGTGATCTCTAGGATCTCTCTTTTATTATTATTTCTAGCTCTGCTTTCCCTTGGGAGAATATAAATTACGATACCCCGGAATACTTCTGGGTGAACTGCTACAACGGTATAATCTGTGCGCTTGCGGATTTATCCAATAGTCATAAGAAATACCAACAAGCATTTCTGGCGCCGTTGTCGGGGAAAGCATAGCCTAGAAATTTTAATAGAATTGAATCCAGAGTTTACTATCAAATTAATTATCAAATAGTTGTAGGGGCTTACCCCTTGCCTTTGTCTTTCTTAATTGTGAAGCAAGGCATTGTATGAGTGAGTTCCAGTTTCGAGCAACCACATTTGAAAATCATAAGAGTTTCCGAAGAAACTCTAGACATTGTCTAGTGTCTCCTCGAAAGCTCACCTCAAACTTGGATCCACTCAAGTAAGGAGGCTATACTCCATTTATCAAGCAAGCTATGGCTCAAGAGGCTATTTCTGACTTCTTGGCTCCTTCAATCGCTCACGTGGCCCAAGGACCAGACATTAATATAGGGGGTGCTACCTTTGAGCTGCAACCAGCTTTGATCAACCTAGTACAAGCTAGCCCTTTTAGCGGGAAGTCCCATGAGGATGCTAATGCACATCTCCAACACTTCTTGGAGGTAAGTGGCACCATTTCCATTAAGAATGTTGCATCAGATATCATTCGTCTCCGCCTTTTCCCGTTCTCATTACTCGGGAAGGCGAAGCAATGGTTCTATGCTCATTCTGAGGAAGTTGCCACTTGGGAGAAATGTGTCGATGCCTTCCTCAAGAAGTTCTTTCCAATGGGCAAAACCACTGCTCTTTGTGGAAGAATTTCAAGCTTCCAATAACAAGCGAACGAGACTATTCCCGAAGCATGGGAACGTCTCTAGGAGTACATTCGGAAATGTCCTCATCATGGAATTCAAGATTGGCTCTAGATTCAAGGCTTATACTATGGGCTAACACAAATAGCCCGTAGCCACCTTGATGCTGCTGCAAGAGGAGCATTCATTTCACTCAACGTCACACAAGCAAAAGATCTCATTGAAAAGATGGTGACGAATCAAGGGTGGAAAGATGAAAAGCTCCAAGTCAAAAAGAAGAGTGCAGAAACTATTCATGAAGTAAGTGATGGATCTCTTGATGAAGAAACTCGAAGAACGAGCCAATTTCAAGAAGGATAGAGAAGCCATCCAACACTATGCCTCCACACGGGCTAACAAGGCAGAACAATGGTGTGAGGTGTGTGGTGGAAATCACTCGGGAAACAATTGCCCCAAAACAAATGAAGGCGTGAGCTTCATCAACAACAATGAAGATCGACTTCAACAATCGGGATCAAAGCCACCATGACCCTTCTATCAAGGTAATGGAGGTAAGAGCTTTAATAATTTTAATCAGCCTTCATTTAAAGATCTTGTCATAAGCCAAGCTAGGATTAATGAAAGAATAAACAATAAATTAGCTACTAATGATAAAACCCTTGAAACCTTAAACAATAAAATGAATGACTTTGCTTCTGTTGTAAAAAATCAATTGAATTTCAATAACATGATAGAAAGAAAATTTTCTCAATTGATATCTTCTGCTTCATATCTTGGTAATTCTGAAAAAGTTTCTAGTATAAATGCGGTGACCACAAGAGGGGGTAAGACCACTTGCGATCCACCATATCCTAACACTTCAGGCAAATCAAAAAGAAAGGAGAAAGAAGTTGAGGCAGAAGAACAACATGAAGCCGAGGAAGAAGAACTTGCACCACTCCAGGACCCTATCAAGTTCCATGGGAGAACGGCCCCACATGAATACTACGATACAAACGTACTACTACCATTCCCAAGCAAGCCAAGAAGAAAATCCTCAGATGAACGCTTTGGGAAATTCGTTGAGGTAATTCGCCAATTCTATGCCCATATACCCCTACTCGATGCAATGCAGGTCCCCACCTATGCCAAGTATTTGCGGGATATCCTTAACAACAAGAGGCCATTACCCACCACCAAAGTCATCAAGCTAACGGAGGAGTGTAGTGCAGCTATACTTAACCAGTTGCCATTAAAGAAGAAGGACCGAGGGTGTCCTACCACTAACTACTCCATCGGGACTCAACAATTTGAGCATGCCCTCTGCGACTTAGGAGCAAGCATCAGCGTCATGCCAAAGGTAGTATTCGATAAACTAACTCATACTAATTTGTCCCCTACACCAATGTGTTTGCAGCTAGCAGATCAATCAATTCGCTACCCCACGGGGATCGTTGAAAATATTCCCGCCAAGATACGAGAATTCTTCATCCCCGTGGATTTTGTGGTGTTGGATATGGAAGTAGACAAGAATACGTCACTCATCCTAGGAAGACCATTCCTCAGCACCGCAAATGCACATATTGATGTAGGAGCTGGAGAAATTCAATTCAACATCAATGGAACCCAGGAGATATTCCACTTCAAGCCAAAAATCGAGCAATGCTCCATAGTCAAGGTATTCGAGATTGACCCTTTCGTTAATTATACTTATCTGACAAAAGTGAAGAACCAACCTCGGGCAAAACCCAAACGGATATGGGGAAAGAAGGTGATCAAGCCATGCACCACTCCACCTCCAAGACCACGAAGTAAGTTCAACGGGAATGTGAGGAGGACGACCCTACTCTAAATAATTGAAAGCATGGCTTCTCGGAAAAGTAAGTTTTCTCTTTCACTTTCTTTTAAATTCCTAAAATCTCTTCATTGCATAATCATTTCTTTTTATTAGTCTCAAAACACAATCATGCTCAATCATAATAAACTTTAAAATTAAATTTAACCCATAAAACATTGAATCATGTTCATCCACGAAAGTTGCATTGCATTTTAATTAGTGTAGGTAGATTAGTGTCACAAAACCAGGTCCTTTAGAGGACATGGTAGGGTCGGCCGACCGGGCCCATGGACCCCCCTCCTTCTATTGTCCTTGCCTCAAAATGCCTTGCATGAGTTTGAGCAGAGCCAGCAACCAGACCACAAACAGTGATCGGCCGACCGGGCCATCACTCTACTCTCCCTCTCTTTCTCTCGTATTCAAATTCCCTACAAGAAAGAGGAAAGAAATGCTGCCAAAAGCCTGTGGTAGTCAGACAAAATGGTGACCTTTCCATCATTTCCTTGCCTCCCACCATGCTTCCACTCACACACCACAAAAATCATGCCATCCTTGGATACTCCACGAGAGGCGTCCTGGCAAGAGGATTTCACTAATCACTACAATCTGATGCACCACTCTTTTCTTCCAACATCAGAAGACCACAATCACCATACCGCTTCTCTAAACAATCATATACCTTCTCCTCATTCATTACGAGAAGCGTATCACCAATCATTAGGAGCCATACTCTCCCATCATCCCCATAACTTCTTGATCATGGAACATCAACAAATGACCATGCCATTCATCCCTTCTCTCTAATCACTCAAAGCCAAGGGATGGAGCATCTTTTGCTAATTAGCAGACATGGCCAAATGGCTCCTGTCATCTCCTTGCCCCCCATTACCACTCGAGTTGGCATGGTGCAAGGACCATCATCAGAGCACCCATAAGGTAGTCGGCCGGTGCAGTGGAGACCCCTTCAATCCCATCTATGTTGAGCATCTTCATGCACGCCACTACCTTGCAAATCAGAGCACTCAGAAGGCATATGGACGGTCGGTCGACCAGGCCCTAGTGCCTCCAGCACTCCCCTCTCTGCTATATGTACACAGGCAAAGAGACTCTTTCAAACATACACTCTCAACTAGCAAGCTCACGAATCCTTGCCATCTCTCTCCAATAAGCATCACCGCTAATCAAGAGAGAGGTACGATCTTAGCTAGTTAGAGTGGTAAGACGAAGTCCCTCAAGAAGGCACTCAAGAAGGAGCGTAGTTCGGTTAGTGGGAGTTCATCTAGAATTTGCCAGGGAGGAAGCTCATCACAAAACACAGAGATCATGTCGATTGATTCAAGGCACGATTCAAGGCATGAGTCAGTGCACGGGTCAGGTGCCACTGAAATCATGGCTAGCAGTGCTAGCCATGGTGATTATGAGCAAGCACATCATAGTGCCAGTCATTACGAACCGGCCGATATTTCGGAAGATCAATCATCACGAGTCACTGACCCTGAAACTGGCATCCAGCTCACACCTCATGAAGTGACCACCTTCAACAAATTGAAGGTACACAACTACGAGCACACCAAGGTAATTGATCCTACCCTCTTAGGAAAAATGGGGTTAGACGAAGAATTTGATGAAGTTTTTAGAGTCATGGGGTGGACTAGTGAATTTTGGGATGTATCTAGAGACCTAGGAAGTAAGCTTTTAACTCTATAGTTTCTAAGCACCGTTAACACAAATGCTCAAAGGCTTTCTTTTCGGTTGCTTAATCATCCACTTACTTTTACCTGGAAAGAATTTGGTCTTGTTCTTGGGTGTAAAGAAAAATGTGTTGTTAATCTTGAACATGCTACCCAAGGTTTTAATAGGCGTGAATTTTGGAAACTGATTTTTGGGAAAGACAATGCTAGATACCCACGAACAAGTGATATCCATAATCCCACTTTACGTTTCATGCATCGTTGGATAGGAATAACCCTGTTTCCTAGAGATGATGTAAGGACGGTAACAGAACTTGAGCTGAGAATTATTTTTGCCATGGTAAATAAAATTCCTGTTATTCCTATTAGAGCCATGGTAGATCATTGGTGTTCAGCCATTAGAAGAAAAGGACCCTTTGAGTTTACATCCATGATCACTAAATTTATGCGCAACTTGGCTCAACTATATAACTACCAGTTTTTCCTAGACACACCTAGGGGTGTTTTAGATATGGCTTACTTTTTGCAGGGTCACATTCTGGCTAATGGACCAAATAATACTATCATTTATATGAATGGTGAACCTACGCTGAGGATTCCACTTCCCTATGAAAGACTTAAACTATATAGGTGTAGGCGACTAACCTTTAATGCAGACACCCAAGAAGGACGTAGGAGTTTTGCAGGTCAACGGGTGACACGCAGCATGGCATATGCTGCACCAGAAGAAGGCACATCTCTTGGTCTAGATTTTGAAGATGATGAGTCTGCCAGTACCACACAGTTTTCCAGCTCAAGTGGCGGATTTCAGAGATCAGCATCACACACCCACAGTGCACGATTCTCTTTCGCTTCTTCACAGGAAAGAGAATATCGTGATTTCCGTCACGACGTGGATTTACTCACTAATCAAGTCGGTGAACTACGAGTGGAGCATGGAATTCTCCATCAGAACGCAATCCAAAACCAACAACGGGTGCAAGCACTGAGAGACCATAACGCCCAGCAGTGGGCTATGTTCTACGCCCAACAGGGAATGCATCCCATGCATTTCCCTCCACCAGGACCATGAAAGGAATAAGCTTGGGGGAGGTTCCCTCCCCCACTAAGGTAAGTTTTTATCTTTCAGTATTTTAATTCTGCAAATTTAAATTTTGTAATTTTAATTTCAGCATTTATTACTACATTTCATAAAAAAATAATAATAATAATAATAAAAAGACTTGTCTCTACTCTCATATATCATGAAAATCTATCTCATGTGGAAATGATGAATAGTTGCTCTGCTAAATGTTTCTTTAGTACTTAGTTTACAACTTGATATTTCTTTAAGTATGGATTACTTGGCTTAAAAAGAGACCATCATGAACCTAAAACTTTTGTGGGTTGCAAATGTTGTAACTAAGTCTAAGTTATTGTGAGACATGATATAACAAGATAAGGGCTGCTATAATATTGTTCTAAGAAAGGATGACTATCGGAGTTTTATTTCAATGACAAAACCACTTCTTGTTCCTCAATGGTAAAAATTCCTACCAAGGTCATATATGCTCTTTCATGATATAAGCTTTCTACATAAGACGCTTACTTTGTCTTGAGTTTGGTCAAGTTTTGTGACCCTTGTTGAGAGATTTATCATGCTCCCAAGATCAAGATCACGTACACGCCACATATACATGCTGCTTCTACACTGGAAGTATGCAGAAACATGCCTTACATTTTCACATAGTTCATACTCCATGCTCTAATAGAAAAATCTCTCTCTAGTATGATGCTAGTAAATAAGACATAGACTATGCAAAATTATGAAAAATAATGAGCAAATCAAAAGCTCATAAAAAAATAAAGATAGTTATGTCTGAAAGTTATAAGTTAGAAAGAGAGATCATATATAGGAGTATTGATCAATTGCCATGTTTCCACACACTTACACATCTTGATCTAAGAGTATGACATTTCTCTCCTTCGATCCAGAATTTGACTTTACAATATATGCAAGGTAAGTTTGCTACATCTTTGATCCCTACCTATAGCTCCACATGAGCTTTAGAGATAGGATGAAAAATAAGGCAAACTTTGATATATGCCTTGGTGAGGAATCATACACTTTATGAGCGACTCGAGAGTACCATTTGAGGAACACTAAGTTTTCTTTTACAAAACCTCCGATATGAAACTTGTGAAAGGATGAGAAAACTAGTGCTCAAGTGAAGTTGTTCTATCTCTCAACCGCCTGAGACAAAGGATAAAGCTATAAGCCCCATGAAAGACTAAGGTGATATGGGTGAGTCTTTACTGCCAAATTTTTCATACAAAAGAGAAGTATGATTGTTGTAATCTAGTACTCTTGGAATATGAAGTATTGTATTAACTCCTGATCCACTGATGCTAAGTTTGATTATTTGCTCGGGACAAGCAAAGGTTAAGCTTGGGGGATCTTGTTGGCACAAAAAATGATCCACTTTTATATAACTAAAATGCTGCCAATAACCTCAGGATCAAGGATAAAACAATCATCGCATAAGCATATTTTATAAAATAACAAGTTCCACATGTCTATGAGCATTTTGTTGCAGGAGTGAAGAATTGGAGCAACGGAGACCCAGTGGGACCCACATAGGGGTCGGCTGACCACCCTGTGGGCCCACCAGGTCTCCCCCCTCGGCCATGATCCAGGGGAAGAACCTTAGAGTGATTTCCAGCCCTTGGATCACTCTGTGCTTTCTCCCGACGACTCACATGCAAAGTACATGAATCCATGGACCCACACCAAAGAGATCCACACAACAATCACCCTAGAATGAGCAACCACCACACATGACAAGTGGGACCAACACCTGGAAGGACGAGGTGGGCCAGAAAACCCCAAGGGGGGGGTCGGCCGACCGCCCTCTGGACCCACCTGGCCCTCACTTGGTCCCTGACCAGTGGGGCCACATCCAGAAGACCAAGGGAGGGCCCATTGGCCTTAGGGGGGATCGGCCGACCATCCCCCTAGGTTTGTTTGACCCTGCCAATCGCCATACCAACTAGAACATGCTAGAAATCCATACCATTCATCCAAGGCAGTTCAAAGTCGGTTGGATCCAAGAGTGGAGGATTGAAGCTCCCTGGATCGCTGACGTGGCGCTGGAGTAGCCCCTACTCCACCCCCCACTATAAATAGAGGCCCATACCTCCCTCTCTAATCATGATGTAATCCATACAAGCCACTCTTGTTCTCAAGTGGAGATTAGTCTAGTGGTGTTCTCTAGTGTGGGAGTTAAAGTTGAGTTGAGCTTTGCTCGGGCTTTCCGGAGTTGTCTTCCCGGAGGATCTGGTATAAGCTCTTGTATCTTTTCCCTTTTGTAAGACTTTACATGTTTAATGCAATATTCCCTCTTTACTTTACTTAGTCTTTACTTTGTGCAATATTTTACTTCTTATAGTATTGTTGTGGTTTATCTAGTCATCTAGTTGTTATAAACTAGATTGAGATCCTCGTGGCCTTTCCTGTATGTGATCATTGCCTGTCATAGGGTGCTCCAGTTGTCGTATACATGATTAGAGTAGTAAGAATAGGTGTAAGCGTGGTGCTTATACTTAATATTGCCTTTGCTTATCGCTTGTTGCATGGATTGTTTGTGGTAGCTAGCAAGAGAGTGACAGCCTTGTCTAGTCTTTGTATTCCACCACGTGTTTTTAGGCAAGTTCTTAAAAGATAAGGCCCCCGTAAGAAGAGGGCGCGGTCCGGTAGAAGTTTTGTCCTCCTACTGATCTATCCCCTCGCCTAGCATACTTGTATTGAGGAATCAATCGATGTTTGTCTCAGCTGAGTGTCATAGTTAGATTCACAAAGGTAGAGTTGGAATCTCAAGAGTCCTTTTACTCTCTCGTTGTCCTCCCACATAGTTATACTCACTAGTCATCTCTTACTTATCTTTACCAGTTTGTTACATCATCACCTTCCTATCATTATTTCGATTACCCTCTTACACTAGTTGGTACTAAATTGAGGTGATCTCTAGGATCTCTGTTTTATTATTATTTCTAGCTCCACTTTCCCTTGGGAGAATATAAATTATGATACCCCGGAATACTCCTGGGTGAAGTGCTACAACGGTATAATCTGTGCGCTTGCGGATTTATCCAATAGTCATAAGAAATACCAACACTTTGTTGTCTTAATCTATTAGATCTATTAAATGTACTGGACGTGGCTTTGTTTGTTTACTTTTATGGCTGCATGGTGTAACACCCCAATTTATGATAATAAATTGGAAGCCAAATATATGTGAACCCAGGATGTATTGATTCACATATACCTTACAAATTACAATATCATCACATGAACAACGATTATATTTATTACATCACATGGTGTTCATCACATCATAGCCAACGGCATTGTTTATTACAGCGGAATACATAGTAAAACAAAGACTCCCACCACAGGGACACCAACTGGGGGTACACCCTCCTCAGAAGTCACGGGCATCCCCGGGGAACTCCTCATAGCCTCCAACATCTGGTACCCATCCGGGATTTTTATACAAAAGGTGGTGACAATAAGCGTCAACTCACCATGCTCAGCAAGTATATCTATGGGGATGCAAGCTCAAAAAGCTGACTTAGGTTTAAGCGATAAGCAATTTTAGTTGGTCAAGTTTTATTAAATACATAACATATAAAAACATAAGTTTAACCCTTTCCCAAAGATTAAGCATAAGCATCAGTTTTCCAAGTTAACATCATTTCCATTTTAATGTAAAGACAGGTAATATAGTTGGAAAGATCCAGACCGCTCGTATCCGTGAGCACGGCTATCATGATAGATTTTAGAACTCTGCAGAGTTTGTACAACTTTATCCCTAAGTCATGTTACCCTTTCGTCCGAGATCGCGAGCCTCTTAGCTCACTACCAAGGTAAGCCGGCAGGGTTCACTACGAAGCCTTACACTAGCCACTCTAACAGGTTAGTAGCCGTGAGGTTTCCGCTTAGGCGAATGGGGCTCCCTTTGAGATGGCTCTCTAAAAAGACCGCAGCCTCCAAGGCACATCAAGACAGGCAAGAGAACCATTCTTAAACCGAAACGCCCCTCTTGCGCCACGAGTTGGTAACCACTAACAAGCTAGAGCAAACTAGTTTTACGACTAAGATCAGACCCATGTGATCCTCAAGGTTGTATGGACTTCATGGGTTGTCTATCCCAAATACAAACCTTATAGAGAAGTACTGGAGCATATGGGAAAATAATGCGTCTCCAGACCCTCCTAGTCAATTTAAAGTTATCATTAACATTTGATCATAGGTTCCAACTTTCCATTATACAAGTTTCATAACATAAAGTTGAGCGTAGCATTACTTATACAACTAAACTTATCATGCTTAAACCCCCCATAGGTGACAAGGATGTGGTACAAGTGAGACTAAGTAAGTCTCTAAGGTTTGAGTAAAAAGACACATGCATTTACATTGTGATGATTATTTTGAGTTGCTAAGTAACAAAAAATAACATAGGCTATACTTGCCTTGCTCAAAGTCTTGGTCCTAGTACTGCTCCTCAAAAGCCTCGCTCTCTACTCGCGGGAACAACATCAACAAGAATTCCATACAATCATCACATGCAAAGAAGTATAAACAACTATTAGAACAATACACCGTACAATAGAAACATAAAGAGAAACATGTATAAAACTAATCTGCACGTTACTAGGAACACATGAGCGCAAGAATCATTTTAATCGGACCTAAAATGAGAAAGTTATAAAAGAAACAAGTTTCAGGGATCTTTTGGTAAATAGAAAACATTTTTCTAAGGTACTAAAACTAAAACCGAGGACTAAAACGTAATTAAAGTAAATCTACAAGGGTTAGATGGCAAGGCTAGGGCTGCTGGACTTGCTGGTCTGAAAACAGAAAAGAAAAAGAGTTAAAACATTAAAAACAGGGCTTAAAAGAAATTCTTTTTGAACTGAACCGAACAGTGGCGTTTTTATCCAAAAACGCAGGGGCCTAGATGCAAAACAACCAAGGGCTGTCAGCCGAGCGCCAACAGGGCGCCACGTGGCTGCGCTCGGTTGGCTGGGTCCACGCGTGGGGCCGTAGACAGGGGGCGGGGCGCGGTCCATCGGTCCACCGTGGACCGGGTGTGTACCCCTTCGCTGCTTCTAATCTGAGCCGTTCGTGGCCAGATTGGACGGCGCAGGGGCAGGTGCGGCACGGCTGAGGCGCTGGAGCGGTGCGGGTCGCGGTGGCGCACCATGGGGGCCGGCTTGGCCTCGCCGGCGAGGGCGCGGGTGGCGCTGGGGTCGCCGGGAAGGCGAGGCGAAGCCGCCGAGCGGTGGCGGTTGTGCCGAGGAGGTCACGCCGGGGGTCAAAGGGTGACGCCGAGGACGCTGGACGGCTCGCTGCACCGGACGCCATGGACGCCGGCTCGGGTCGCGCCGGCGAGGTACGGGAAGCGCGTCGGGGCACTCTGGGTGGCCGCAGGGAGGTCACCGGGAGGACGCGGGACCGTCTGCGGACGCGGTAGACGCTGTGGCAAAGCCGGTGGTGGCTCGGTGCTTCGTGGCCGCGCTGGAGCTCCATGGCCGAGCGCAGAGCTCGCAGCCGTGCGGGTGGGTAGTGTTATGGCGGCGCACGCGCGGGGATGAGGGGCCGAGGAGAAGCCGGCGAGCACGGCGAACGCGGTAGAGGCCTCGACGACGGCCGCGGGGCTCACCAGAGGCGAGACGACGGCAACAGCGGCACTCGGGTGCGACAGCGGAGCGGTGAGAGCAGAGGGTCGGGGAAAGGGAGAGAGGGCTGAGGGCTCCTTTTTATAGGCCGAGAGGGGGGAGCAGGGTTGGCGCGAGTGCGCCACTTGCGCTGGCGGCGCGGCTGAGTGGCCTTGAAGGCCACTCCAGCGTGCGTTACGGGAGGGAGAGGGTCGGCGGCGGCAGTTTCCATCCGTTCCAGCCGGAGGAAGGGGAAGGGGAAAAGGGGGCTAGGTCGCTGGCGGGTGGCGCCGCGATGGCAGCGACTCAGGCGCCTGACAGATGGGCCCAGGGGATGGAACGAGCGGGCTGCAGCGCGGGAGGGGCTGGCTGGACTGCGTGCTGTGCATGCTAGCAGGCCGTGCAAGCGGGCCAAGGGGTGGGGTGGCCTAGCAGGCCAGCTGCTGTGGTTGGGCATGCGCGAGTAGAAAGGGAAAGGGAGGGAGAGAGGGATGGAGCTTGGGCCAGCTCGGCTGGTGGGCTGGAAAAGGGTGTGAGGGGGAGAGAAAAGGAGAAAGGTTTTTTCTTTTATTTTTCAACAAAAGAAAACAAACTTAAACTCAAACTAAGATTGAATTCAAGCCAAGCAATCTACCCTACACTCAGGCATAAAAACTATGCACCAGCATGAATGCAACAAAGAAGTTGTAAAACCCTAAATTGATTTTATATTTAGTAAAATTAATTACTTTCTTAATCTAAGTGTCATGAAATTGCATATAATTAAATTATTTTTCAAGCCTATTTCTGAAAATGGTTTTTAGGGTGTTACACATGGAAACAGCCCAATGCTAGTAAACTGGTCAGGTTATCAGGTTAATTGTCATCATGGTTGAATGGGAACACACCTCTGTTGATGATTAATCTTTATCCAATATGTTTGATACATCTAATGTTTTGAGTCAATAATGTTGCATGTATCGCATCTTTACTCTACCATCATGGTACGATCGGCTAATTTGTACACCCTATGCATAGATATCCTGTGATATCCATTTGTACATTGTTATTACGCTTCAAACTGTTCGGAGTTGACTCTTTAGTCAATATCCCACATTCATCGGCTATATGAGAGTCACACATTCATGGAACTGTCTGGCAACAATCGGCAGGTTCCATAATTTGACGTTTCACTTCCTTGTCAATTGCAGGTCACATTGACTGGCACGCCTGAGGTCGATCCACGAAGTGGCTTGAGCCACTTTAGAGGTTTAGGAGATCAAGCTCTGTTGCACGGTCTCTGCATGCCTTGCGCGGTGTTGACGCCGGAAGACCCCATTTTTGGCGTCAACATATATATTGTAAAGTCAAACAATAGATCCACAGAGAGTCAAGTCATACAATCAAGTCAAGATGTGCATGTGTATGGATATGGTGGATATATGGAGGTAATGATGGTGATGATGGTGAAAACCTAATTCTATTTTGCTCCTTGAAATGAATCTCATTGGAATTTTGAAATATTTGAACAACATGGCTAGAGAGTATGAGCTATCTTATTTATTTTTTTGAGAGGTGCATCGGACACTTGTCCATTTTTAATTCCTCTCTCTCTCTTCTCTTTTTTCGAATAGCTTTTGCATAGCTCATACCTCCATCACCAAGAAAACTGCTGAGAGAATATAACAAGAACTTTGGAGCATTTATGAATGAATGGGAAAGGAATGAATATTTTTGGTGGTGGTTACTCTCAGTGTAAGAGTAAGACCTTTTTCTGGTGGATGAATGGCATGTTGTTGCGCCTACTCCAGTGTAGAGTAGTGCATATTTGAGTGGTGTGTACGTGATCTTGATTTTAAAAGCATGACGAGACTCTTCACACGGTCTAAAGGTTGACAACACTCAATACAAAGACAAGTAGCATGAATGAGTCTTCCTAATCTAAATGTATATAAACGTATATGGCTTTGATAGGAATTTAAACTATGTCATACAACATTTCATCATGTAAGATTTTGAATTTTCAAAAGATAAATCACCAGAACTTAGTATTGCTAGGAGTAAGATAAATAGCAGCTCAGACTTTCATGTCATATCTCCCAACTACCTAGACTTAGCTTAAGTATATATGCCTCCACAAGTTTTAGGCAGAGTAAATTCTCAAAACAAAGAAGTTTTAACCAAAACTTAGGAGAGTTCAAGGTTAAAAACTAGGTACTTAAAAGGGATTATGGCAGAGCAACTATTCATCATTTCCAAGACAAAATTATTGTTCATAGCTTTTATTGACTCTAACAAATTAAACACACACCCTAACTAATCATATCTTTATTTAGGACTCCTAAGACTCGACAGACATGGACCTTCATGTACCCATATATTTTTGGCAATTTTAAGTTTTCTTATGATACTAAAGTGAACCTTCATGTGCTCACATATTTTTAATATTTTATGACTATAAGATAGACTCGATAAATAGCATAGATATACTTACCTGATAACTGGGGGTGCCCTCCCCCAAGCTTGATTTTACAATGGTGGATTTGAATGATCTCTAGAAGTAGCCTTCTAGTTGGGCTCACTCCTCCTTGGTGCTTTCAATCCTGCATGGTTATACTCCAACAAGAACAAACAAAACTCAAGGCTCCATTATGACAATGAGTTAGCGGTCAGCCAAAGGAGTAATTAAATATTCTCATGAGCTAATTTAAACTTTAATAGATTTTAGCAGGAATTGAATATCTCATCTCTTTTTAGGATTTTCTATTTTATAATGCAAGAGAAATAAAAATTATTTTTGTGCCACCACAGTAAGTTCCCTTATGATATTACCATAAGTTTTCTCACATGGGGCTTTATATATTTTTTATGATGCAATGGTAAATATTTATTTTGTTTTCATGCAAAAAGATAAAGGTGATAAAATTACTAATGGTAATTGATTAGGTAACTATCATTTTTACCTTGTGGCAAAGGAACAAAATTTATAGTCTACCGTTAAGACTAGATAGGGGACAGTACTTACTTGTCTGATTTATCATCTGAGGTGGACTCAGACGACTCCTCATTGTATAGTGGCGCATCTTTGTTCTCCTCCCACCATTCTTGTGCTTGTATTAATGTTTCTTCTGCCTCCTCTTTTGAGCGTAGCTTCATTCTTTCAATTTATTATCCCCACTCGTTCCAGCGAGGTTCTTCCACTGGTTCTTGTTCCTGATCATTGGATTGGTCTTCGTATCTTATGACTTCGCCAGGATAGTCCGCCCATCCATCCTTCATGGTTGGGTTGCTTGACGACGGGTATGGCGCCTCCTTCTGTTGCGTCGCTTCTTGGGCTGCATATGATTAGTATAACTATTGAATTTACAGCGTACCTTTCCAATGGGTAAGTTGAAGTGGATTTGCCTAGATCCGATGAAGATGATGGCATTAGTAGTATTGAGGAACGGTCTCCCTAGGATAATGGTCATGTCATCTTCATCCTGCATGTCAAGAACTACAAAGTCTATAGGAATATATGAATCTTGAATTTTTACCGCCATGTTCTTTGTTATGCCTTCGGTAAATCTGTATGTTAGGTCCGCCATCTGCAACTGCATGTAGGTTGGGTATAATGGTATACCATCAAATAAATGATCATAGGTTACCTTTGACATTATGTTGACCCCTGATCCTGTGTCGCAGAAGGTCGTAGGGAAGACTGTCTTGATGATTGTGTATTCAATGGTTGGTACTCCTGGGTCTCCCTTCTTGACTAAGTATGGCGAGGCTAGCAAGTGATCGTGCTCTATATGGACTGGTTTGATCATCTGGACTGCTCCTTCTGAGATTTGGATCTGCATGTTCTTCCTCCTTCTTCTATTGTTCTTCTTCTTGGGTACTGCTGTTGATCTTGTTTATACTGTCTTCGTGGAAGTGCGGGAGTGTTGAGCATGCGGTTCTTGAATGAGAACTTCTCTTTCTTGTCTTTTATAGAAAAGACAATCTTGGCATGCTCCGCATAGATGATGGCTTTAGTTGTATATAAGAATTGTCAGCCCAATATGATGAGTGCTCTTTCGTCTCCTCCTGTCTCCATGACCACAAGGTCAATGGGAACATATGATTGTCCCACTCGAATGACAACTTCTTCTAGAACTCCCTCGGGGTAACAGATGGCTGGACTGATCTGCAAGCTGCAAACACATATTTGTGTACAACAGGGGATCTCCCAAAATCTTTTCATAAATTACCTTAGGCATAATGTTGACACCTGTGTCGAAATCACAGATAGCTTATGGGAAGGTGTGACATCCTATGGAGATCAGAATGACAGGCCTCCCTGGATCACCTTTCTTCTCGGGAAGTGAATAGTCAATCCACTTCACATCAGCGGGCTGAGTGTAGTAGTTGGCTGCATTGAATATGTCGATAAGATTTGCAGTTTCTAAATCTTCCGGCTGGCCTAGAATCTTACCTTCTTTCATTGGAGGAACAACAGCTGCTAGTTGAGCTAATTGTAACATTTTATTGAAAATGTTTTGATTTTTGATAGCAGAAGCAAAGGTATCCATCCTAGTATTTATATTTTCTAGAGCTTTATCATTGGATGCTACATTTTTAAACATTTTTTCGAGTAGTTTGGACTGACCAGCAACTAAATCTCTTAAAGGTGGAAAATTGTAATTGCTATTGTTGTTACCTTGATAATTACTTTGTTGAGGTTGCTGATTCCATCCATGGTTCGGCTGATTCCACCCTTGGCCTTGCTGAGAACAAAACCAGATATACCATATATGTGAGCCTAGGAAGTCAAATCTCACATATAGTTACAGAACAAGGTAATATCAAAAGACAATACTTAAATATATAACATATAAGGTCAAAGGAATAACCTTAAGAGAGCAAACAGCGGTAAGACACTCCGATCTTCAGGTGAAGACTCCACTCCACATGGACCAACTGACTGGTTGATCACAAGCCTAACTGCTCGAAACTCTTGCACTCTGGTACCCATCTGGGATTTTTATCCAAAGATTGAAAAGAAAAGAACAAGCGTAAGTACTTTCGTACTCAACAAGCATATATGGGGTTCATGAGGCTCAAAAAGTTGACACTGGTTTACTACGATAAGCATTTTTAGTTGATTCAAAACTTTACAATTAAGGTGTCATGAATTATGCTTAAGCCCCCAAATTAAACCACATGATCATATAGCAATTGAATGAATAACACAAATAACCTGATAAAGTGATTCTCAAGTAATAACCAACATGTAAACATTGTTTCCGTGAGTTTTCCGTTATTAGTCTGTGAGTTTTCTGGGCTGCTCGTAACCGTGAGCACGGCTGATATATCAGTTTTACACTCTGCGGAGGTGTACATCTTTACCCACAAGTCGTGATCCCCATATGCCATCACCTCTTCCAAGGAAGTGGAGCAGGGTACACTATGAGACCGTTCACAGGTTCCACTGGTAGGTAACAACCCGCTATTCGTTTCCTCAATGGTTAGTACCACCCCTCTTACGAGGGAACTAAGGTGAGCCCCTCTTGCGCCCTTTCGGGTAAGTTGTCACAAACCGGTAGAACTCTAATACTGAGTCAAGCCAGAGCCATATAGCTTGTGGTGGTACTGTATGTCCCAGCTTTTGCTGACAGATAGGATCCTAAATCCATGTTGCTAAAAAGTCAAATTTTACTTTATCAGTTCATATAGTCATTAATCAAGATTAAAGATCATGCTTATTAATGGAGCACTAGCAATAACTACCCAGATGCAAAGATAACCCATAGGATTTCAAGGTTCAAGGTAACAAATCTAGGTAAGCCGTAAGGTAACAGGATTAGACACATGCATATGATTTTATTCAAAAACATCATGAATAGGACATCAAGGAAGATCCCATATAATACTTGCCTTAAAACAGATCCTTTCTTCAAAGATCAACGTCTTCAAAGATCTTCTGAAACACCCACTTCTTGATCTCCAACGTAACACTCACCGATTGGACAATAATTAACAAATCACCACACAAGCATTCTGATCATACAAAGCATACAAACATGGCTAAATTAGAACAATACACCAATCAATGAAAAGGGATTTAAAAAGAAATCTATGCATCCCTACGACCACATAGACGCGAAGAACACACTAAACGGTGCTACGATGATCGAGATACATCTACCAAAAGGTTTGCTTTTATAAAGGAGAACTATGAGCTTTGTTAGTTTTAACTATATAAAAGAGTGTATAGGGTATTTCAGAGAAACACCCAAGTTAGATTAAGTCAAAGTTATATTTGGATCTTGAAATAAAAGTAGAACTAATCATATTTTATATATAAAACAAGTTGCATAGTTATTAATCAAGTTTAGGAGCTAAACATAAAATTACAGAGCTATTAACATGGTATTAAAGATCACTAATGAAAAGGTTACGCCGATACGAAGCCAACGCAACAAGAACGGGACGAAACGGATCTAAAACAAAGAAGATAGGATTTAAACAAGTTTTAGGGTTTAAACTAGGAATTTAAAAGGCATTAAATAAATATTATTTTCAAAGTTTGCAAAACATATTGATTATGGTTTTAACATGTAGAAAAAAACTCTACGAATCTAACGCAATTTGAACGGATCAAATCGGAGTTAAAACCAATATTTTATAAACAAAAGAAAACTGATGGTAGAACTGAAATTTATTTTTGGAATAAAACAATTACCGCGTGGAAAAACGTTTTCCAAGGCAAAAAGCGCAAGGCCAGCAGGCGCTTTAGGTTTGCCCGGTTGCGGTTGGAGCAGGGCCAGCTTGGTGGCGGCGGCTGCTCTCGGTGTGGGGAAAGGAGGGGCTAAGGGGGCTGTATTTATAGGGGGGAGGGGGCTAGGGTTGAGGTTGAGCAGCTGCCCTCGGTTGGGCCGGCGGGGGGGAAAGTGGCCCAGCTGGCTGCTTGTGCGCGGGGGGGGGGGAACGCTGGTGGCCTGCTAGCTCGGGTGGGCCGCACTGGCCTGCTGGTGCGTTGCGGAGGGGGGAAAGGGGAGGGGAGGGAGGTGGGCCGGCGCGTGGGGGCAGGGGAGGCGGTCTGGTGGTGCTGGGCCGGCGCGTGGGGGCAGGGGAGGCGGCCTGGTGGCGCTGGGCCGGCCTGCAGCGGCCTGGGAGAGAGAAGGCCGCGGGGGGGAGAGGAGCTAGGCCGCAGCTGGGAGAGGGGGTGCTAGGCCTGCTGCGGCCGATTGGGCCAGAAGCAGAGAGGGGGAAGGTGAGGAGGGGTTTTCTATTTTTCTTATTTTGTTTTTCTTTTCTTTTCTTTTATTTGAAAGCTATTTCCAAAACTTTTTCAAAGACATTTCCAAAACCTTTTTATTCTCTTAATTCAAAGCTCATTTTCAAAACCATTTTCACATTCAAATTTGAATTTTGAAACATTCCAAACAAACAAAAATCCAAAAATGCATGGCATGAATGCTCAAACATGTTTGTACCTCCTAATAAATTTTAATTTCATAAAAAATTTTATTTCCTATGATTTTATGAACACCAAAAACATAATAAATTTGAACCTATTTTCAATAAAGGAAATTTTAGGGTCTTACAATTCTACCCCCTTAAGATGAATCTCGTCCCGAGATTCGGAAGATGATAGAGAGATAAAGATAAAGATGTCTTCCAGATTAAAGCTGCTTTGGGCCTGAGACTTTTTCATGAGAGCATAACTCTTCTTTAAGATACAAAGATTACATCTATTCTTGGAAACCAAACTTTGATCTAGAAAACACAACTGAACTTCATATGCCCTCTTGAGTGTTCTGACATTGCTCAAAAGGATTATCTTCATAAGCATGACCATCTATTGTATTGACCTCTTCCAAAGGCATCTGTTCCTCAACATTGACATCCGAGAACTCGTGTTCCACTTCACTATCTTTTGTGTTCCTACTTTCCAGTAGGTCCTCTTCACATTCCTCAGGTTCAGGTTGCATTCCTTGATACTCAATTCTTTCTCCCGTCGGAGTTGTGACAGACACCAAACCTTGGGCAGGATTAATAATTCCCTTACAAGCAGCGAACCATCCTCTTCCAAGGACAACATCATTAGTCATGAAGTCCAACACAATAAGATTTACCTTAAAGTTTCCTCCCTTTATTTGAAGACTAACTTTTGGGCATATGCGGGTTGCCTTTACTTCACCTCCAAGAGTATTAACTAGCACCGATTTCCTTATTGGGAGCATTGTCATCTTTTGTTCTTGCACAAAAGCTTTAGAGATAAATGAATGTGTAGTCTTAGGATCAAACATCGTTAAGACAAGAGATGAGTTTACTGAGATGTAACCATACACAACTCCCTTAGATCCACATGTGGTGGACACATTTCTCAACATTCCTTGGATGTATTTTCTCTTTTCTTTTGCTCCTGGAGCCTGCTTTTTCAAGTCACTTGACTTCAGGTCCTGTTGGTGTTGGTTCTGGCATTGATTGTCCACGACTAACTTCCCAAGGCAAGCTTCCTCATAAGGTTTGCCTTCCTTAGAATCATCACCTTTCTCACTAGGAGCGTTAGCCTTTATCATATGGATAGCAGGTGGTGATAAACATGGTTCTTGAGAATTGGAATGATGTCCTTCACCACTATTGCATTGCTGATACTGATCTTGCTCTGTACTTCCAAGCAGATTCATAGACTGTGACTGATATTCTGTTGGTGCATCATAACGGGGATGAGTATCTCTGAGATGATTCTGAAGATCATGTTTTCTCTTCTTTTCATCCATCTCTTGTCGTTTGTTCTCAATTGCAATTGCCCTATCCATTAATGTATGAAAGTCATCATACTCAACAGTCATTAGTTGTAGTTGCAACCCATAATTCAGACCTTTCAGAAAACACTTCTACTTCCTGGCATCACTATCCACCTCTCTTGGGGCATAACGGGACAACTGGGTGAACCGATCCCGATACTCATATACTGACATTGAGCCTTGTTTCAAATTGAGGAACTCCTCGATTTTGATCTCCACTGAACTAGGTGGAACATGGTAAGATCGGAAAGCAGTCTTGAATCCTTCCCAGCCAATCTGATTTACATCTCGTTGCCCAAATTCTGCTTCCCACCAGTCTAAAGCAGTTCCTTGAAGCTGACCGGAAGCATACAAAACCTTCTCAAGGTCATTACACTGGGCTATGTTAAGTTGTCGCTCTGTAGTTCTAAGCCAGTCATCTGCTTCTAGTGGATCACTTGCATGAGAGAAAATCGGTGGATGTCCTTTCATAAATTCACCACGTTTGTTCATGGGTGGTGCTTGTTGCTGGTTGTTCAAAGAATTTTGAACAAGGACTTGCAATAACTGAGCCTGTGTCATCAGAGCTTGCTCTATAATTGAAGGGTTTGACGTTGGTGGATTAGGGTTGGGAGCATTCCTTCTAGCATCTTGTGACGCTTCTTTCCTGGTAGTAACCATCTGTTTGGAACACACATGTATTAGAATTTTGGTCATTCAAGGCTCCCTTAAATGCAGCTTCATATGATGTCAAGGCATAACATAGGAATCCAAAGAAAAACTCAATCATGGTGATAATCAATTCTTTTAAGCAAGGCATTAACTCCTCTGCAACTCCATGTTGCAACTTCTTTAACTTGGCTACCCCCTTAAGATAGATGAACTAGGGGACACCAAGGTAGCTTGCATATTCATCGACTTTAACTAACTGTCCTCACATCTTTTTGTTATTCCAAAGAAACTTGTGTGCCAAAGTGTAAATCAACAACTCAATTCTCCTTGCGGGCAAGAAAAACAGCGACAAATGTATCACCTTGCTATATTCATAACTCCATATCCAAGATAGTAACTAGGGTGGTTCTTGCGGATAGAGAAAGAAATAAGGAGGTGTACCATTATCCAGAATTTTCCATAACTCTTATCTTCCAACAAACAGAGATTTTAGATGATCAAGATAGATTGCACTTGAAAGATAGGATAGAGAAACACAGGAGATAAACGAAACCCACTATTTATTTCATTAAAACTTAAGCTTATAAACTAAATGAAATTGTGGGAAGACCTCACAAAATCATTGCACTCATTACAAAGATGCAAATCAAACATAACCATTATGACAAACCAACCAATCACTTATAGGTTCACAAGACACACAAACTCGACTAGCGTATTTATTACAAGGGACACAAACTCCTACTTCTTAAACAAGGTACGACTGCAATGACATCCAGGGTAGCATCTCTTGCGTGGGGTTGAACGAGACACATCTTCAACCACATTGATCTTGGGTAGTCCAGCTTGACTTCTCCATTCATCTATCTCGTCCAAGGCTTCTTCATAGTGTTGCCTTACTTCTGCCAATTCCAGTTGACTATCTTCCAGCTTTTGGTGGAGAACCTGCATGGCCAGTGCCATCTCCTTTACTTGCTCATTTGGTTCTGAATGAGGGTCAGCCATCACGCACTGCAAGCTTCCTGGTGGACGTCGCGGAAAATACTTCTGCTTGTCATCATGCATCTCTTCGTAATATTTTCCATGGTATACCAAAAATGCTTGATGAGCAGCATCTGATATGCCAGCATGCACGCTATACTGATCCGCGATAGACCTGTGAATGGATTCCACCATTTGCGAACCCGTAATCAGATTACGTCTTGTGATGTGCGCTTCTATGCTCCAATGGCTCTCATACTTAGGATGAGTCCAACTGGTGCATTTATACTCCACTCTGGCTTGTTGATCAGGATAGTGGTCTCGAAGCACTTGCATGAGCCGGTGGTGAAAGAAAGCTTCACTGCTATAGAATGTAGTGTTGTACTCCTTGTGCCAACAAGTCTGCTGAATTGGTGGTTCTGTGAGGGCAGAGCTTCCTCCATTGTAGCATGGTCCTCCAAGGTTGACACGAGCAGCCTTCTCGTTACGCACCATCTATTTAGATAGAGAGCAAAGAGTGAGAATTGAGACAATGCCTTTGTAATAGAGTAGAGATAGAGTAAGCATAACTTTAAACAATTATCAAGGGTAGAGAGAAAGCAAGAACTACACAAGGTTGAAAGCTTGCTAAAATGACCAGTTCTATCTAGGCTTGCGTCCTACAGTCAGCATTGCTTTGATACCAATCTGTCAGACCCGGTTTTAAGAACAAAACCAGATATACCCTATATGTGAGCCCAGGAAGTCAAATCTCACATATAGTTACAGAACAAGGTAATATCAAAAGACAATACTTAAATATATAACATATAAGGTCAAAGGAATAACCTTAAGAGAGCAAACAGCGGTAAGACACTCCGATCTTCAGGTGAAGACTCCACTCCACATGGACCAACTGACTGGTTGATCACAATCCTAACTGCTCGAAACTCTTGCACTCTGGTACCCATCTGGGATTTTTATCCAAAGATTGAAAAGAAAAGAACAAGCGTAAGTACTTTCGTACTCAACAAGCATATATGGGGTTCATGAGGCTCAAAAAGTTGACACTGGTTTACTACGATAAGCATTTTTAGTTGATTCAAAACTTTACAATTAAGGTGTCATGAATTATGCTTAAGCCCCCAAATTAAACCACATGATCATATAGCAATTGAATGAATAACACAAATAACCTGATAAAGTGATTCTCAAGTAATAACCAACATGTAAACATTGTTTCCGTGAGTTTTCCGTTATTAGTCTGTGAGTTTTCTGGGCTGCTCGTAACCGTGAGCACGGCTGATATATCAGTTTTACACTCTGCGGAGGTGTACATCTTTACCCACAAGTCGTGATCCCCATATGCCATCACCTCTTCCAAGGAAGTGGAGCAGGGTACACTATGAGACCGTTCACAGGTTCCACTGGTAGGTAACAACCCGCTATTCGTTTCCTCAATGGTTAGTACCACCCCTCTTACGAGGGAACTAAGGTGAGCCCCTCTTGCGCCCTTTCGGGTAAGTTGTCACAAACCGGTAGAACTCTAATACTGAGTCAAGCCAGAGCCATATAGCTTGTGGTGGTACTGTATGTCCCAGCTTTTGCTGACAGATAGGATCCTAAATCCATGTTGCTAAAAAGTCAAATTTTACTTTATCAGTTCATATAGTCATTAATCAAGATTAAAGATCATGCTTATTAATGGAGCACTAGCAATAACTACCCAGATGCAAAGATAACCCATAGGATTTCAAGGTTCAAGGTAACAAATCTAGGTAAGCCGTAAGGTAACAGGATTAGACACATGCATATGATTTTATTCAAAAACATCATGAATAGGACATCAAGGAAGATCCCATATAATACTTGCCTTAAAACAGATCCTTTCTTCAAAGATCAACGTCTTCAAAGATCTTCTGAAACACCCACTTCTTGATCTCCAACGTAACACTCACCGATTGGACAATAATTAACAAATCACCACACAAGCATTCTGATCATACAAAGCATACAAACATGGCTAAATTAGAACAATACACCAATCAATGAAAAGGGATTTAAAAAGAAATCTATGCATCCCTACGACCACATAGACGCGAAGAACACACTAAACGGTGCTACGATGATCGAGATACATCTACCAAAAGGTTTGCTTTTATAAAGGAGAACTATGAGCTTTGTTAGTTTTAACTATATAAAAGAGTGTATAGGGTATTTCAGAGAAACACCCAAGTTAGATTAAGTCAAAGTTATATTTGGATCTTGAAATAAAAGTAGAACTAATCATATTTTATATATAAAACAAGTTGCATAGTTATTAATCAAGTTTAGGAGCTAAACATAAAATTACAGAGCTATTAACATGGTATTAAAGATCACTAATGAAAAGGTTACGCCGATACGAAGCCAACGCAACAAGAACGGGACGAAACGGATCTAAAACAAAGAAGATAGGATTTAAACAAGTTTTAGGGTTTAAACTAGGAATTTAAAAGGCATTAAATAAATATTATTTTCAAAGTTTGCAAAACATATTGATTATGGTTTTAACATGTAGAAAAAAACTCTACGAATCTAACGCAATTTGAACGGATCAAATCGGAGTTAAAACCAATATTTTATAAACAAAAGAAAACTGATGGTAGAACTGAAATTTATTTTTGGAATAAAACAATTACCGCGTGGAAAAACGTTTTCCAAGGCAAAAAGCGCAAGGCCAGCAGGCGCTTTAGGTTTGCCCGGTTGCGGTTGGAGCAGGGCCAGCTTGGTGGCGGTGGCTGCTCTCGGTGTGGGGAAAGGAGGGGCTAAGGGGGCTGTATTTATAGGGGGGAGGGGGCTAGGGTTGAGGGCTGAGCAGCTGCCCTCGGTTGGGCCGGCGGGGGGGGGGGAAAGTGGCCCAGCTGGCTGCTTGTGTGCGGGGGGGGAACGCTGGTGTCCTGCTAGCTCGGGTGGGCCGCGCTGGCCTGCTGGTGGGCTGCGGAGGGGGGAAAGGGGAGGGGATTGAGGTGGGCCGGCGCGTGGGGGCATGGGAGGCGGCCTGGTGGCGCTGGGCCGGCCTGCAGCGGCGTGGGAGAGAGAAGGCCGCGGGGGGGGGGGGGGAAGAGGAGCTGGGCCGCGGCTGGGAGAGGGGGTGCTGGGCCTGCTACGGCCGATTGGGCCAGAAGCAGAGAGGGGGAAGGTGAGGAGGGGTTTTCTATTTTTCTTATTTTGTTTCTCTTTTCTTTTCTTTTATTTGAAAGCTATTACCAAAACTTTTTCAAAGACATTTCCAAAACCTTTTTATTCTCTTAATTCAAAGGTCATTTTCAAAACCATTTTCACATTCAAATTTGAATTTTGAAACATGCCAAACAAACAAAAATCCAAAAATGCATGGCATGAATGCTCAAACATGTTTGTACCTCCTAATAAATTTTAATTTCATAAAAAGTTTTATTTCCTATGATTTTATGAACACCAAAAACATAATAAATTTGAACCTATTTTCAATAAAGGAAATTTTAGGGTGTTACAATTGGTCTTGCTTGTAGGAAAGAACTTGGCCAGGAAAGTAGTGGTACACTTATCCCATGTTGTAACACCCGAAAATTTGAATTTTTAAAATAGATTGAAATTGGGTTAATTTTGAATTTTGTGCTCTTGAAAATGCAGGAAAATAAAAACGTTTTCATCAAATTAAAAATTGACCTAGGGTTTAGCAACCTTTGCTTGAGCATTCATGCCTCTGCATTATCCTTTTTGTGATGCTTGGTTTTGCAAAACTCAAAGCTTTTCAAAACGGTTTAGAAAATGGTTTTCAAAAAAGATTTAAGAAAAGCTTTGAAAACAAAAAGAAAAGGAATAGGATCAAATCCTCTCTTCCTCACCTTCTGGCCCAACCAGCCCAGCCGGCCTGGTTCCCTCTCCCCTTCCATCTACATGGGCTGCTTTGCCTCGCCTCGGCCCGCGCGCATTTCCCCCTTCCCTTTTTCTTATGCGGCCCAGCGCGTCGACCTGCCCCGCTCCCTCCCCTTTTCTCGCCGACGCGATGGTCCCGCGTTGTCAGCGCCTTCCCCCTCCTCACGCCGCCGAGCTCGCTCCATGCTTTGCCACCACCGTAAGGAGATCACCGAGCTTCGGGACATTCTTCCGAACTCGCCTAACCTTCTTTATCCCTCTGTGTTACTCTCAGGTGCTCGGCATATCGTGCAGAACAACTCCGCCCGCCTCTGCTCGTTGCCGGCCCGCACCGTACTCCTCCGTTCCTCCCTATCGGTACAGGTGAACTCACATCTCCTTCACCTACCTCCCGGAACCCTTCCCGAGTCCATTCCGGCTCAAACCGCCCGCGCCGGCGTGGAGCAGAGCTCCCGTCCATGGCGTTCACCGCCGGGCCACTGTTCCCCCGGTGGGGAATCCATCTCCCTCTCCCTCTCCCTCCATCTAATCTGGGCCATTGGCCTTAGATCCAACGATCCCTAATCCAAGATACCCCTTCGGCCGGTTATCTTGCTAAAGAGCCCTTGATATCTTAAGTATTTAACCCGCAGCCCACGGTTGGGTTTAAAATCTGATTTTCTCTTTTGTTTTATTCCGAAACTAGATCCACCTAATTTACATGTTTACCTCTATCCAGCATATCTCCGTCTTTTCTATCATCAAATTCATTGTTCCCTAACTCCATCCTCTTGTTTGGAGTTTCCCAAGAATTCTTTTATTTTGACCCTAAATCATTCTCTTGAGTCCATCATTCATAAAAATATCTCTAAAATCTTCCGTGGAATTTTTCTAGCTTTTTCAGAACCTTTTCTCATTTTTCTATGAGCTTAATCTAATTTTTAGATGCTCCAAAATATCTTTTCGTGAGCTCCAAATACTTTATTTGGGTCATAATATTCCAAAGTGTCTCCGAGAATTTTCTCAGAATTTTTGGAGACATCGAAGTATTTTTCGTGGCTTAAATATTAGTTCTAGACTTTTCTGGAATTATTTTATTCACGAAAATAATTTATTCCGAAAATATATAATAAATATCTCAATTTCTCACCGGTCCTCAAAGCCCATGTGTAATAATCCTAATAAATCTCAAAAGTCCATGCATTTATTTACTAATGAGTTTTTATGTCTAATTGGCCCATTAGTAAATGTGAAAGTGCACCATCAATTAGTACCATATCGCCAGTTGATGAACATGTAGGGAGTTTTTCTCCCTATATATATCTAGCAGCTTCTTGCCAAAGCACACCACAACTACCGCAAGAGGAGCCCCTAGTTTGAGAAATCTCTCGTGTAGTAAATTATAGTTTTCTCTCTTCCTATCATATCTTTGGCGGTCAACTCCGGCGAACTCTCCGGCGAGCTTTTCTGGTGCTACAAGGTACGTCTTGTTTTTCTCTTCATCGTAGTGTATCCCTTCCATCCAAAGCGGTTTTCAGGTTTACGTTTTCCCCTCTGGAAAGCGTATTCTCTTTTTAGATCTGTTTAATGAAAATCCCTATTTACAGATTTGCCATCCGATTTCAAAACCCTATAACTTCTTTGTTTTTAATCCAAATCGATCCGTTCAAGTTGCGTTAGATTCGTAGTTTTATGCTCTATCCAGTAGTATAGTTTTCATCTATGTTAATTACTTTTGAAAATCAAAGTAAATTAATTCTTTTAATGCTTTAATCTTGCCCTTTTCAAAATCTTGTTTAATCTATAGTTTATTCGTTTTAGATCCGTTTTGTCCCGTTCGAGTTGCGTTGGTTTCGTAATGATAAGATCTACCTGTTAGTAACAATATTAAATATGTTTTATTCTCTGAAATAAAATGATAATTGATTAATCTATATAATCAATGGTTTTCCAATTAAAATCAATTAGGGTTTTCCACCTCGGCTTTTCATAAAACAAAACATACTTAGTTTAATCTTGTTTTTACAAAGAAAAGTAATGTGACTTAATTTAATTTGGGTATTTCTCTGAAGTATCCAATATATGCTTTTTAAATAAAATAAATTAAGTTTAATTATAAAAGCTAATCTTCCGGTAGTTGTTTCTTTTCCTTTATAGATCCGATTAGCGTGATTCTCGTGTCTGCGTGATCGTAGCAATACGTAGTTTTCTTTTAAAACTTTTTCGTTGATTGGTGTATTGTTCTAAAGTAGATATATTGTATGCTTTGTATGATTCTTCAGATGCTTGTGTGGTGTTTATGATCTTGTCCAATCGGTGAGATTTACGTGGAGATCAAGAAGAAGTCATCAGAAGATCGAGAATCAAGTGAAGAAAAGATCTAAGAGTTTAAGGCAAGTTTAACATGGGATCATCCTTGTTACTTATTCACCATAATTCAATCTAGTCATGATTGCATGTGTCTCAATTGATTCCTATTAGATCTATATCATAGCTTTGTTATCCTTTTACCTTGTCACCATGGGTTACTATTGCATTTGGGTAGATCTGCTACGCTTTATGATCTATGAGAAGAATCTTGACTAATGATATATGCAACAATGAGATAAAATTGGCTTTTATAGCAACATGGAATAGGGCCCCACTGTAGGGCAAAAGCTAGGACTTAAATACAACCATGAGTGCTATAATGGCTCTGGCTTTAGTCAAGTATAAAGATTCGTACTAGCATGTTGACAGTTCATGAAAGGAACCATTGCCGAGTTGGTTGTAGGGCATGTTCTAGGGTGGTTACCGCTTCGAAAGGTACCATCGAGTAGAGGCTTTACATACCCCTTGCCCTTGGGTCTGTAGGGTCTGGCAACATGTTGGGAAGACTTTTGAAAGACTTCATAGTGTTCCCTGCCCACTCACCTTGGAAGTGTTATGGGAGTAATTAACCCGGGCATATGGGTAACATGGCTTGTGGGTAAAGTGTATAACCTCTGCAGAGTGTAAATCTATCATGATAGCCGTGCTCACGGTTACGAGTGGCCTGGAAAATTCACAGTGTTAGATACTCATGTTGTTGAACAACTTATGATGGTAAGTTTGGAGATATGATATATGAGATTGTTTCATTAATGATCATGTGGTTACCAACTGGGTTAAGCATAACTAAAGCTAATTGTTGTTAAAACTTGACCAAGTTAAATGCAACCGCAGTAAGCCAGTGTCAGCCTTTTGAGCTTCATAACCCTGTGTTAATCTTGCTGAGTACTTTAAGTGCCCACCCTTGCCTTATCAACCATATCAGATTGCAAAGAGCAACAGTTAAAGGAGTTAGGCTTGTGATCAACCAGTCAGTTGTCCCTGTGAAGTTGGAGTCTTCACCTGGAGTTCGGAGTTGTCTTCCCGCTGTTCGCTGTGTTGAGGTTATCCTTTGACCTTATATGTTATGTATTTAAGTATTGTCTTTTGATACTTCCTTAATTTGTGGCTATATGTGAGATTTGACTTCCTGGGCTCACATATGGTGTAAATCTGGTTTTGTTCTTAAAACCGGGTGTGACACATGTGGTGTTGATATCCTTATTTGTGTAGAACCACTGTTTTGCTTCCCCAAAAGTGAAAACGAGGAAAGGCAGAGTAGAGTAGCATCTCTCGATACTCCTTTGATCGTGAAGGTGCTGCAGATTTCTAGAAAGTGTTGTAAGTGTGCTCTTGCATCTTCATCAGCCTTTCCACAAAATTAATTTGCTTGAACCATGGTGATGAGAGCAGACTTGAGCTCAAATCCATTATCTCCAACATTAACGGCAGGTCCAGTACGGATGTTGGCAGTAATTGGGGCAGAGAACTCTCGTAGTGTCTTCTCGGCCATAGCTTCAAAAGCAATTACTAAATTGAATTATGTTTGTTCTTCTTCCGATGTTTGAGCTTCCTCTCTCAAAGAGTGAGCTTCAGCTGAGGGTGTTTCTGATTGTGATTCTAGTATCCCTCACTTGTGCAAACTTCGGCTTTCTTCGAATAAGTTTCTCTGAATTTGAAGTAAAATTATCTAGAAGAGAAAAATCGTGCATTCATTTACCCTACATAAGATACATAGATGGATAGAAACAAAGGTAAACCTATTTGAGTAAGAGGTTGATTGGTTAATTGATCTTTATTCATTTCCATATGGTTATCAATACTTCCTAAGTTTAGATACCTTCTCCGGCAACGACACCAAAAATGTTTATTGACATTTCTTGACGACATCACCAAGAACATAGTTCTTAGCAATGGCACCAAAAATGCATGGTATGTAATTAACTTGCCTTTAGCAACTAGCCACTTATCTTTTACCTTATACTCCTAAGCATGGAACTAGGTTGTCATCCCTAATTATAGAGCTAGGAATATTTTATGGTACTTATGAAATATTATATTTTATGCATGACTAGGCAGAAATAACTAATGATGGATATGAAATTATAAAGAACAAATTATTGTGCAAGCGGACAGATTAAATATACCATTGTAGCATTTTACCTAGAGTATTACCAGGTTGTCATTTATATTCTACCACTGGGAAGGTGAAAGTGCAATCAAGCCCGAAGTGGGTTTTAGTGACATGATAACATAATTAGAGAACTAATGAGACTCTTCGAGTTGACAAGCAGGTTACATATAAGGAGGTTGATGAACAGGTTGGTGGACCCCTCTAATACAAAAGTGCATGATAACAAGCTCAAAGGACTTTATTTCATTCCTATTTTGAATTTGAGTTAGGTATGTTGTACTGTTAAGAGGGATTCAACACGCATGCCAACAAGTGAACCAAATGCTATATCTATCCTTTATACACCTCCACAAATACTTAGGAAAAATAGCCAGCAACAAAGTTACTCTACCCTTGCTATTTCTACCTGGCCGGCGGTGTCGTGCCTTAGGGCGGTAGTGCCACGTAGCCCGGCAGTGCCGCACCCCAGGGTGGCACTACCGCGACTTGAGTTCTACCCGTTGGTAGAGAAGGGGTATTTCTTATCCACTTCTCTCCCCCAACGGCTATCTCTGCCATTCACTCATTCACTTTGACCAGAATAGAAAGAGAAGCTCTCCTCTTGCTCCCCTCTCACTCTTGGAAGCTCCCCTACTCTCCTCCATTGATTTCCACTCAAATCTTTGAGAGTTTGAGCCTCCAAGCTTCAGCGGAAGCTTCTCCCTTGGATCTACTACTTCCTCAAGCATTTGGTTCGCGTGGTGGCCAGTGGTTTGAGTTTGTTACTCTTGGAGCTTGCTCCTAGCCGGCTAGGCGTCGCCCTAGAGCTTGCACTCTCTTTGTGGCAGCCTAGGGAGGTTTGTAACACCACCATTGAGCTAATATATTACCCCTCATCTCAAGAGTTAGCTCTCTTGACTTGAGACCGACGAAAAGGCAAGCCTTGGTGGCAAGCCCGAGCCTTGTGTGGTGCACCTCAACAACATGGATGTAGGCAATCCTTAGTGGTGAGCTGAACCACGGGATAAATCCTTGTGTCAACTTGTGCTTGTTCGTTCACTTTGATATATATATATATATTGCTCTCAAGTTGATTTCTAGGGTTTGGTCCCGATCTACGCGGTGGGAGTGTTCCTACCACATCCAAGTGGTGCTGCAGCTTCACAACACTCCTAGGAAGGTTTCCATTCAAGTATAATTCACATTTGCATCTTAGTTTTTGAATTCCATACAGTTCTGTTTGACTGAGCAGCACTGCCGCTCCAGAGAGCAGCAGCGCCGGGCAGCGTGGCAGTGCCGCACCTATGAACTGACTTAGTTTGCAATTGTTTTTAAAACAGGCCTATTCACCCCCCCCCCACCGTCTAGGCTTAGCAGGTCCTTCATAAGGTCTAGTGAAACTGATAACCTATAGTATTGATAACATGCATATGAAATAAATAAAGGGATTTAACCATCAATGAACTCTACTCTTAAACAGGGGTAAGTCACATGATAAATATATATATATATGATAAGGGTAAATAGATCAGTCATCATCATCATAATAATAATAATAAGGGTAAAGTTTCTATAGCATTCTAGTCACTACACAAGCGTCATCCAATACAAGTAATAAAGAAATAACTCCTAAGTATTCTAGCTACCGTCAAAGCTACGTCATTTAGTGCAAGTACATCTAGTAATCATTGTTAAGTAATACTACTAATGTTCCCAACCACAATGGGGCCATGAACAGGATGAGTTGAGTTCAGAAACCTCAGATATAATAAGATATCCACAACCTGTCAATTTCTCCCTACCAAACCATTGCACGGGGGAAGGCCTACAAAGGACTCAATGGACCTGTCATGTCCACGATCTACCCCACAACCCGGCACAGATGGGGGAATCCATAGATAAGCATTGTATCTAAGCACCATGCCTACATACTGCCTACCACCCGCCATATGATCAAATAGATGAGCATATACGAACATGTGCATGAACTCAATAGCCAACTAACTATACTAGATATATTGAAGTAGACAATGAACAAAGTAAACAAGAACATATTAATGAAGAATAGTGTTGCCTATAAATATCATACTACAGATAAATACTAAAAGAGAGAATAAAAATTGTACCAGACTCCAATCTCTTGACAACATCGAGAGTCCAAGATTGATTGACGTATCTTGACTTCCTCTACTCTTGATCTAACTAAGTTATGCTATGAACTAGAGAGGCTTTAGATGAACTAGGGTTTATAGCTTTGGACGAGTAGATCTCAAATGACTTAGACTGAATAGATCTCTAATGCACTAAGATGAGATTCCTCCGGGGGGGTCTGCCCTCTATTTATAGTCCGGTGGGGTGCACGACAGTCGTTGGATCAAACCAACTTAGTGTAGGGCCGAGATGACTCCTTAGAGGCGGTGGAGGAAGCTTCCAGAAGACGACGACCAGTGGGCCCAGGGGGGTGCCGCCCGACATGGGGTGGGGCTGGCCGGCCCCACCTAGCGGCAGCTCGGGCCTCGCTTCGCTCCGGTGTCTTCGGGATCCTCCGTGAGTTGATTGGCAACTATATCTCCATGGGATTTTTTTCGATATCTTTTCTGATTTGATTCCCTTTATTGCTCTTTTCTAGAATAGTCCCTGGAAAATAATAGAATACGAAAACTCATGGAAATTGTTAAATAAAACCCTATACTTCTCTATTTTATATATGATTGATCCATTTATTATGTTTATAATTGTATTAAAAGTTGATGCTAACGACCGTCAACACTCACCTCATGTCTCTTTGTTGATGCAAGACAGAGGACTAGAGAACACTTAGCTTGTGGATTCCAGATGCTCACGTCACATGACCAGAAGTGCCAAGTGGTTTTCCAGCCTTGACCCCGTGACCCATAGCGAGTTTATCACATTTGGGGGTAAAAGAAAAGGTAAGGTTGTGTCCAGCGGGTCCATTCGAGTCAATACTTCTTTCATCCTCAAAGATGTTGCTTTTTTGTGAATTTGCATTTCAATCTTCTCTCTGTTTTGCAACTCTTGGAGGACAATTTTGAGGTTCATTTTAAGTTGGGGTTTTCTCGCATTCTTGACCCGCATGGAGATCTTGTGTCTCAGATTGTGCCTTTCAGGAGGGTTTTTTGTGCCAATTTTTCTCTATCTTCTGGACCCTCTCGATGTCTTTTATTAGCTTAATCTTATTCTGAACTTTGGAAGTGGCATAGGAGATTGGGACAGTTGAGTTTTAACTTGCTTGCAAGGCTAAGCTCTCTTGACCTTATCCAAGGACGGCCAAAGCTGAAGTTTGAAAAAGATTTGGTTTGTCATCCTTGTAGACACGACAAGATGGTTGCTACTTCCCATCCTCCTATATCTCAAATTATGACCAAGGAACCCTGTGACCAACTTCACATGTACACAGTTGGTCCAGTTTGGGTTCAGTCTGATAGTGGGAAGTGGTATGTGTTGGTGGCCATTGATGATTTTTTGAGGTATTCTTGGGTGTTCTTTATGGAGGGTAAGGATGTGGCATTTTCCCATGTGCGAGATCTGATTTTGAGGTTGCAAAATGAGCTACCTAAACATGACATGCAAGCTATACGTAGTGACAATGGCACCAAATTTAAAATGCTTAGTTTGACAACTTATATGCATCTTTGAGTCTTGATCATCAGTATTCCTCTCCTTACACCCCTAGCTGGATGGCGTTGTTGAACGCAAGAATCAGACCCTTGTTGAGATGGCTAGGATGATGCTCGATGAGCATAGGACTCCTAGGAGATATTGGGCCAGAGCGATCAATTCTTCTTGCTATGTTTCCAATCGCATTTTCTTCGAGCCTTCAAAAAAAAGACTTCTTATGATTTGAAATTTGGGAGACCACCCAAGGTAAGTCACTTAAGGGTGTTTAGGCGCAAGTGTTTCATCCTCAAGCAAGGTAAGTTGAACAAGTTTGAGTCCAGGTCTTAGAATTAACTTGTCTTTAGCAACTAGACGCTATCTTTACCTTATACTCATAAGCATGAAACTAGGTTGTCATCCCCAATTATAGAGCTAAGAATAATTAATGGTACTTATGAATTAATCTATTATCTTATGTGGCTAGGCAGAATTAAATAATGATGAATATGAATTTATAGAGAACAAATGATTCTGCAAGCGGACAGATAATTAAACCATTTTAACATTTTACCTAAAGTATTAACAGGTTGTCGATTTATATTTATACCACTAGGAAGATCTAGTTAAACTAATAATCTATTGTATTGATAACACTTATATGCAATGAATGAAGGAATTAACCAATGTCATGTACTCTACTCATAACAGGGGTAAGTCACATGATAATTATATATAAATGATAGGCATTGATCCGTCATAAATAATGATAATGATAAAGTTCTTAGAGCACTCTAGTCACTACAACAAGCGTTGTCCAATGCAAGTAATAAATAAATAACTCCTAAGTATTCTAGCTATAGTCAAAGCTACGTCATCTAGTGCAAGTACATATAACAATCATCGCTAAGTAATACTACCAATGTTCCCAACCACAATGGGCCATGAACAGGAAGAGTTGAGTTCAGGAACCTCTGATATATGAATATATCCTCAACCTAACAATCCCTCCTTACCAAACCACTACACAAGGGAAGCCCTACAGAGGACTCAATGGACCTATCACGTCCACAATCTACACCACGACTCGGCACAACTTGGGGCATCTGTAGATAAACAAAGCATCTAAGCACCACACCTATATACTGCATATCACTCGCCATACGATTGAGTAGACGAGCGCTATACAAACATGTGCATGAACTCAATAGCAAACTAACTATACTAGATATATTGAAGTAGACAATGAACCATGTAAACAAGAACATAATAATGAAAAATAATGTTGCTCATAATAATTGTACAAATGCAAATATTACAGTAAGAGAGAAGAGAATAAAAACTGTACCAGACTCTAAACTCTTGACAATGTCACGAGTTCAAGATCGGTTGACGTATCTTGACTTCCTCTACTCTTGATCTAACTAAGCTATGCTATGAACTAGAGAGGCTCTAGATGAACTAGGGTTTGTGGCTCTGTATGTCTTGATCTCCTGATGACTTTCGGGTTGAATGAATGAATGCATTCTCTAGGGGGGTTCTGCCCTCTATTTATAGCCTAGTGGGTGCAACGTTGTCCCTTGGATCAAACCGACCTCATGTAGGGTTGAGATGACTCCCCGTAGGCGGTGGAAGACTCCCGAAGGGGGGAATAGAGATCCTCTCACAAGGGGCCGACCGACCTGCAGATGGGCCCGGCCGGCCTCACCTGACCGCCTCCTGCGCCCTGGTTCATTCCCGTATCTTCTAGGTTCTTCCTGAGTTGTGTGGAGTATTCCCCGTCGTAGGATAATTCCAATGATTAGTTTAATAATTAGGTCCTTCTTTGTAGTTTTCTAGAATATTCCTTAGGAAATAACAATTCACCAAAACTCGTGGAATTCATTAGTTAAAGCCCTATACTTTTATAGTTAATCATGTTTGATCCATTTCTCATGTTTATAGTAGTATTAAATGTTGATGTCACCGTCAATAGCGCGCTAGCGTTCGGTCACCAGCGTCCAGTGCAGACAAGCCATCCACATGTCACTGTCAATGAACTTAGGTCGTTGATCTCCAACGGCTAACTCACATCAAACACTTTGTTATGTTGTACCGGACGCGCTTCTCCAACTAACCGAATGTGCCATCCCCTGGCATCCAATCATTTCCAGTAAGCATCTAAAGAGGATTTTCATCGACCGGACACGTCCGGCCCTTGGTGACTAGATCCTAACAGTGTCCGGTCCACACAGTCATCTTACACCCTTTCATCGACCAGACACGTGAACAATGCGAGCGTTGTGTCTAGTGAGGCAGGGTCCAATCGTTTACAGCAAGGGTACAAAGAGGTCCTTGAGCGACCAGACATATGCGGTCACTACTGACCTGACGCTCCCAGCGTCCAGTGCACACCTCTCAGTCAATTTAAGCCTAGGGTTAGCCATCAGATGCGTCCGATCCAAAGGGGGACATCGTCCAACCTTTTATAACTTCTCCACCCTTACTCCCATGTGCCAAATACAATGTATAAAACCTTTAGGCATGTGTGTTAGCATATTTTTAAATTATTTCCAAGGGTGTTAGGATAGCACACTAGTTCCTAATGTATATTATTGAATGATATCACCTAGGGACACTTTATAACCGTAATTCCAGAAGAATTTCCCCTCTCAATAGCATGGCTATCAATCCTAAATAACTCACACCCTTCATGGTGTCTTGAGTGTGAAATAAAAATGGCTTCTATCAATATACCTTTGTCTTGAGTTCATTTTTGTTTTTTTCGCTTTCTTTCTTTTTGGAGTGTGGAGCACTTGATCCATATTTTGGCCTTCACCTTCACAATGCTCATCATGTAGCTCCATCACTTGGTTTGTACCAACCTTGCTAATATCACAACACTCATGACAAAGGTTAATACACTAGGTGTCATTAGTTATCCAAAACAAACTAGGGCTTTCACATGACCCCTTCCATGGCCACCTCCACCTGTAGCTCCATGTCCACGCCGAGCTCCACCTTCCGCGGTGTTGGCATCTTATCCTGAAGCAGTGCATGCACCTCTACTCGAACCTGGGTTTGCACCTGGGCCAATATCCATATTCACTGGATTCATTTGTTCAGCCTGCATGACATCTTGGAAGGTGTCCGTAGTTGGGAATTCTTCGACGTCAATGTTGAGGTTAATGTTGGTCTCATTATGTCCAATCAGCGAGGAGTCCACTTGTGATGACGCAAAAAACTCTATTTCACTTTGCATTAAACGGAGGTACCACTAAGCAGTGGCGGAGCTAGAATTAGACCGTAGGAGGGGCTAATTTATAAATTAACCCCAAATATACACATATGCTGGAGAAATTAGTCCAAGTTCTTATAAATAGAGCAAATTAAATAGCAAAGCACCTAAATTCTAAAAAAAAGAACAACAGAGGATCTCAATTGACAAAAGAATTGTACTCAAGCAACCACTTAGCTAGCCTACGGATGATACAAATCAAAAGGTTTGGAAGCAAAGAAAAATAAAAAATCAAAAGAACTTAAAAGTAGTATTTGTATGTTGTACGCAGAGGCAAAACAAAAGAACTGAGCATGGGAGCAGTGGCTTGACACTGCACTGCTGGCTGCTGGCTGCTGGCAGAGTAGCAGTGGCCGCCCAGTATGGAGTCAATGTTTCTCGGTAGGAGTGACACACAATGAGTCGTGTACTAGCTGCGGAGAGCAGGGATATAGCGAGATTGAGAGTGTGTACTACTGCAAACACAACTTATGGCCGTCAGTTCCTAGGGCTCAATAGTACACAGGCTTCAGAAAACAACGCAGGCAAGGGGGGGGGGGGGGGGGGGGGGGGGTTCATGGCCCACTATGACCCCCATGTAGCTCCGCCAGTGCCACTAAGGCCTGGTTCGCTTTCTTCGGAATGAGCATTTTTTGGTTAGAATTATTTTGTTGGTTATACAAATTATACATTCGTTCCTGGCTAGATTGGTTCCAGGTCTTCATTCTGAGATAGTCGAACATAGCCCGAATCAGTTCGAGGAAAAAAAAACAAAATCCCGCCTCTAGGTGGATCCATTGGTAGATCAGGAATTAAATAATTGTTTTTTTTCCATGGTTCTAATGGCCAAGTACAGAAAAAAACTAGGTCTTACCAAGAAGTGGTACCTCGTCGCTCTAGGGCTAGCGCATGCGTCCACGTAGACCGGCCAGGCCATAGGGAAACCGAGCGGCCATGAGGCGGATCACGCCATCACGCTTGGGGTCTGGTGCATGGCGGATAGTTGACCCGCGAACCCATATATAGACTTAATTTTTACGGGTTCCGCTGCAGCCTGCAAAAATTAAGCCAATATTTGGACTTGCGGGTCAGCCCGCTTGCATCCCTAATGGCAGAGCAGGGTGGCCATGGACACAAACGAGGTGGCTACTGCCATGGTAGAAGGGAAGAACAACTGTGGGGAGTAATCATGGCCGTGACAGAGATGAACCATAACGGAGCATGAGCAGATGTTGTGCGGATGCGAAAGCAGAACGGATACAATGGAGAACAAAGCGGATGCCAATAGGTGACGGATGGGTAGGCAACGTCTAGCAGAAACTAGCCATTGATAGTAAGATTGAATGGACTAGTGAGCTAACCAGCCTTGGCTAAAGTTTAGTCCACCTATTTAGATCCTCAAGGAATAAGCTTTAGCGACTACTAAATCTGTTTTAAATTATAAAAGAATTAATTTTTCTGGATATATTAATTTATTATATACGTATATCTACGTACATAACAAATACAAATCTATAACTAATAATAAAGAGGCAAAATTTCACCCCCCCATTTTTTTTTGTATGACCTCCTCTAATTAACTCCGTGAATGTATATGTCTCTATTTGTTTATATACAGCCCTCTTGTTTTTATAGGTAGGGATTGGACACGAGTATAGTTAAGAATTCTATTCTCATCTAAAAAAACATCATGGGCAAGATGAATAAGGATTCTAATCCTAATCCAAATCTAAATAGTAAAAGATAAGAACAGAGATCTATTTTGAATTCTATATCTAACATATGCAGATCTTCTGTAGGTAAGCTAGATAGGTACGCATCCTAATCCAAGAGGAGGCGTGCAAAAACAGAAACTAACTCCGAACCAACCCATGACTGGAGTCTGGAGAGAGACCGAGAAACTAGACAAACAAAAAAGGGAAAAGGAAAAGGAATTTGAAACCAAAACGACGAGGCAAAGAAAAAAACGAGACATATACCAATTTCCATTGTGTTGGTTATATAAGCGAGCGAGAGAGCATGCATCATAGGTCATAGCTCCAGGCGGCGTCCTTGAGGCCATCGAGAGCAGCATGACCATGTTGACGCGGAGAACATGGGCGCGGCCAGGATGCTAAAGAAGAATTGGTGGGAAGGTGATTTTGCGGTTGAAGGTGATGACTAGGTTCCGTAGGTTTCCGATGGGCGTGGCGCTAGAGCCGATGGTGGCATTGGCGGCGAGCGCGAGCAGGAAGGGCTTGGCAAGGAGAGGTTGTGCATGGCGGTGACCTCCAGCACGAACTTGGTGAGCACGACGACGCAACAGGTGTCCTTGCTGCACTAGCGAGCGCGGACGACGCATACGCGGCATAGTAGGTTGCGGCCACCCGCCTAGCTGTGACACGCTAGCAGCTTGCCGAGTTGCTTATTGAACATGTCGGCGCCCCATGCCCCCATAAGGTAGCCGCTCACCACCATATGATGGCAAAGAGGGAAGAGCAGACCCAGCATGGGGAGGAGGTCGATAGAACCATACGCGTCGTCGGGTCTGAGGATGTGAAACAAGATGGTCATGAGCGTTCTCAGGATGTGAAACAAGATGGTCACGAGCACGCCGCCTAGCACTAGCAGCACCCCCGCCGTGTATCCGATCGGCAAGAACGGTACCAAAGGGAACACCGGCCGCCAACATCTAGAATGTCGCGTCATGGTAACTATTAACGTGCATGCCTTATTGCTCTTGCCGGTATAGATACACATGTTAATTGTTATTCGAATCATGTATGACAGTAGGTGCATAACAAGACTGGCCCTGTTTGGATCACTCTAGATCGGCTAGAGCTAGAGGTTAGAGTTAGTTTATAAACTAGCTCAAACTAGCTTTAGCCAAGGAGATGTTTGGATTTAAAACTAGTTTGAGTTAGTTTGATAATAAATTATTTTTAAATCATCTAAATATATCCATGTGGGATATTGTTTCAAAGTATTTATTGTAACAAATTTAATGGTGTAATCAGAATTTTATTTGATGTTTGGTTTGTTGGTTAAAATAGTTTTTTAGTTGCATATGAGGTGGGTCTCACATTCCACCACAACTAGCTCAAATTAGTTCAAATAATCACCTCTTTGGGAAGCTAGTTTTTTGGATAGACTAGTTGCAATTAACTCAATCTAGCCCTCATGTTACTTTTGGGCTAGTTAAATGCAAACTAACCCAAACTAGCTCTAACCGTAGGATCCAAATAGGACCATCATCAACGGTAATGAACCAAGGTGGAAGCGCGACTACTAGCAGCTACGTCCATATAGTCAACGAGACAGGTCCTTGCCTCTCGCTCCCGACCTTTACTGATCAATCACTAGAAGTAGAGTTCAATCTATAATTCTATATACGACATAGGTCCCTTCTTTTTCCCTCGGCTCGTGGTGTTTCTCAAAGTCTTATTTTGGTGGGAACATTATTTCCATTCGTGAGACCTATTTTGGTTTGTTACTGGATTGATGAGTCGCTTCCGTTCTTTTACATATTGGTTTTGGTTTGTCTCCATCTACAAGTATATGTTTTTACCACAAAGTCATTAATGCAATTTTAATTGAGAACAAAACTTATATTGTCATTATAGTATGGTTCAGCAGCAAATTAAATGGTCCAACTAATCAAATTGTAAACTAAAGTCTGGAGTAGTTTGTTACAAAGTTTATAGTCTAATACATATCTCTCCAAAAGCAATCTTCGACTAGAGCTATCTTGTATACCGGTCGAAAACCAATGAAAATCGGCGAAAACCTATCCTACCAGTCGAGACTGGTATTGACCGGTTTTGCGCATTTTTAAAAAAAAGTTTTGATCAAACTTTAGCCAAATTTTGACATATTTTGATCAAAAACCGCTGAAAATTGGCAAAAACCGGCCTACTGGTTTTACCGGCCCCCTCCGATATTTTTAGTGATACCAAAATCCAAAACACTGGATAGACTAGTCTATGACATATTGGTAGGTATATTTTATTGACTTTGTTTTTTTTCGTTACAACGTACGGGCACGTTTACTAATACAATATATGTAGAAAAAATAAAATGTTTTATAGTTTTGGATGGAAGGAGGGGTTGTTAGGCAAGACATCCAAACAAACGCTAATGTCAAAAGTTACTCTGAAATCTGAAAAAATTAAAAGGAATAATCGGGAGAACCTGCAGGTTGCGGGCGCCAGCCTGGCTGGACCTACCACCGTGTCCCCCGTCACAGTCCAGATCCCGACACCCGTTCTCATCATCTCCATCTCCATCCCCAAATCCACGATTCGTCGTTCCTTCTCTCCTCCTTCCGAACCCCAATCTCTCCAGGCCCCAAACCCCAATCTCTCTCCTCGCTAGGGTTACCGTAATTCCATGGCCGGCGCCGGCATCCACCCGTTCCACCAGCAGTGGCCACCCGCGGCGGCCGCGCCGCCCCCGCCTGGGGCCGCGGCCTCGGTCGCCGTGGCGCCGCCTCCCCCCGTGCCGGGCGCACCCGGCACCGTTGCCACCGACGAGGTCCGCACCATCTTCATCACGGGGCTACCTGCCGACGTCAAGGAAAGGGAGCTGCACAACCTGCTGCGCTGGCTACCGGGATTCGAGGCCTCCCAGATCAACTTCAAGGGCGACCAGCCCATGGGCTTCGCACTCTTCTCCACCGCCCACCAGGCCATCGCCGCCAAGGCCGCGCTCCAGGTCTGTTTGTTTCGGTTCTTGATGGTGGGCGAGGGTTTGGACTTTGGAGGGATGAGATGTGACCCCGGGCACTCGTCATCTGCAGGATATGGTGTTCGATGCTGAGACCAAGGTGGCTCTCCACACCGAGATGGCCAAGAAGAACCTTTTCGTCAAGAGAGGTGAGATTTTGTCCACATGTCATTCACATGTTTTCCCTGCTGTCGCTCTAGTAGCATACAACATTGATGGAATCTCCAACCTCATAGATAGAGTTTGTTGTTGCATTAGTACAATGTTGTTGGGATAATCTTCATTGGTAGGCCGTGCTTCCCTGTTTTGTATGGCTCTTTTGTTTGGTTGTGATGCTGGTTACATTGAGTCAGAGCAAAGTTTGCCACATGTACTGAACATTGTTTGTGGTTCTTGAGACAAGACCTATGGTATCTAGGGGAGCGTATGCTATGAAAACCTACTAACTATGCAAACTACGCAAACTCTAATCAAGCGCACACGATTCTAATCTGATGGTTTCAGATGGAGGTGGGACAATTATTCACTTAAACCCTCCCACCAAAAACTTCCTAATCACTTAAACCCAGACTGCCCCGCTCCGTTACGTCGATCTCCCCTCGGGGCTGCCGTTACGTCGATCTCCGTCCGCTAATCGTGGACTCCCCTTGGCGCCGAGCCCCGCAATTGCAGTCGCCATTGCAGCCTTCAAATTGCTACCTGACTTCAGAAATTGGATGCAAGCTTTCTTAAGGCCCCGGCAACCATGCTGCTCAGCCAACGCCAACGTAGTTGCTACCGTACTCGCAGATTAGCTTCAACCTCTTGAGGCCATATCTATCTGCAGTGACGAGTAAATGCTGCGACATAGCTACCATATCCCCCTCATCTATCTCAGGAAGCCAGTCCGTGTAGACGAACTGCAGCAAGAGTCCGAACACTCTCGCCTCCATGTCGCGAATCCGAACGCAAGTTTCAGTCGTCTCCTTCAATGGGCCGTAGAGCTCCGCCATGAACACCGGCGACCAAGCAGCGAGTATGTACCTATGTGCGCGGAATGTCTGGCCGGCGACCTCGAAGGTGACGTCCGACCCCTCTTCATCCAGAGGAGGTCGAGGATGTCCAGGCCCACGTCCGGCGGCGGCACAACGACAAGCCCCGCCGCCGCTGTGCCATCATCGCGCTCTGCTTTGCTGCTTATAATACCGCTGCTGATGTCTTTGGAGACGACGACATCGCACCTGATCCTGATGCAGTCGTCCCTGAGGTGGCCGAGCCCGCGTACAGGTTCCTCCTGTGGATCGGCGCCGAGGGGAGTCCACGAGTCACGGACGGAGATCGACGTAACGGCGGCGCCCAAGGGAGATCGACGTAACAGAGTGAGGCAGGCTGGGTTTAAGTGATTAGAAAGTTTTTGGTGGGAGGGTTTAAGTGAATAATTGTCCCACCTCCATCTGAAACCATCGGATTAGAATCGTGTGTGCTTGATTAGAGTTTGCGTAGTTTGCATAGCTAGTAGGTTTTTATAGCATACGCTCCTGGTATCTAGTTACTAGTCTTTTTTTAAGATTTATTTTTTTTCGAACGAACTTTTTTTAGATTCAATAGAATTCCCTTAATTACACAACAAATTTGAAGCAATAAGTATTATAGATATCAGTAACCGGACTGCAGGCCCATGCACTGGCTTGGCTATTGGAAGAGGTATCGGCATCGTTTGTAACCTGGAGGTTGTTTCGATCAATGTCAAAAATGTGAGCTTCAAGTACAAAATTGTGGAATACGATATGCTTATTTTTGTTAGTAATTGAATAAAGCTTCATAGTATTAAGATTAATCAAGGTTCGAGAAAATGTAATTAAATGTCGTTTAATCCCGATTAAACGCTAAACGTTGACCCAACGTCTCGTTTAGGGGGTAGGCGTTCAATTAATCGCTAGCCGCGCCTAGGCGGTGGTCTACGCGCGCGGCGGCGTTTAATCGGCGCGGAATCGAAGAAAAACAGAGCTAGGCGGGTGGAAATCGCGCAGCTCGCGGGCTGGAAAGCGCGCGTCGCGCGGGTGGGAAGCCGGAAATAGAAAGAGTAGATGCCTGCGGGGAAACAGAAAGAGTGGAAGCCTGCAGGCCACAGCGAGGAGCGAACGCCTAAGGGCCACGGCCATCTTTCCCCAATCGGCACTGGCCTGCAGCCACCGCCTCTGTTGATCTGTCAAGAAGCAAGATGAGCCGTGAGCGCCTCCTATGTTCCTCTGTCGAGCTGCAGCGACCTGCAGCAAGAGGAGCCAGCCTCTGTTCCTCCGTGGAGCTGCAGCGGATGCCTCTTCTCGTCCTCGCTGCGACCCTGCAGGAGCAGCGGCCCTCTTCACCCTTCTCCCTCATATAAGCATATTAGTACCCGAATGATAACCTGCTCTGCATTTTTCTACTTGCCTCCCTCCTCTTCTCTTCGCTTTTTGCATTCTGCACCTTTGCTTTGTACTATTTGATATGCTAACTCCACTGCTGCTGCTTTGAGTACTATGGCTGGAGGCTAATTTGTTTAGGAATGCCAAATCCACACTCTCAACAGTAAAACACACACACACACACAAACAATTAATCACGTTTAATCTTCCTAGGCGCTAATTAATAGGCTAACGCCTGCCTAGCACCTAGCGTTTTCTTGAACATTGAGATTAATTAAAAAAAAACATGACCCTGGGGTACAGCCATATATGCAGAAAAACCCCTGAACCCTTGGCTTCACACTATAAGTCTACCTTCCTTGTACTCCCTCCATTCCAAGTAGAAATATTGTAGATCTATGTACATAGCAAAAGCTATGTATCAAAAATGACAGAACAACTTAAAATTTGGAATGGAGGGAGTATTAATTAACCTATGAAAATATGATTCTCTTATTCAGTTTCTATTCGCATTTTCATTTTTTGGTACAAGCTAATAAGTAGGAAGAGATATGATCAACCAATCCTTGACCTCATTACAATTTGCTTTGGAATTTAATTGGAAACATCAGGTGTGTGTTGCAATACAAGTGTATGCATGAAGCAAGTATAGTTGGAGTTCCCAGAATTCTTTTGCCGGTTTTACTGCTTCGCATGAAACAGTCTAGCATCTTAGTTTGCCCCTTTAATAACTGTTTGCTTCCTGAATGGTTTAGATGCTTTGATGTTTTCCATATGTGTTGAATGGTTAAAACCATTTTAGGTGTGGGGATTGATGCAAATGCTGTGGATCAAAGTAAACGGTTGCGAACAGGTGGTGATTATACTCATTCTCCTTATGCTCCTCCATTTCATCCACCTCCACCAGCTGTTCCCATGTGGGGAGCACCAGGGTAAGTGTTTATTCTTTTTTTCTCATCATGCTGTAATGAATCATTCATCAAGGGCTTATCATTTCTCTATTTGGATATGATTCAGTTATATCACGGCGCCACCTCCTTACAATCCCTATGCTGCCTATCCAGTGCCCCCTGTAGCTATGACTTCACCTTCTCCTGTTACAGGTCCAACTGCCTATGCTCCTGTGCAGGTAATTTTAGAGTTGATGTTGCCTATGTCATAAATAAAAGATTGCGTTATTTAGTTTTTCATGGTCATGATTTTGTATTGAACCAGTCTTGACAGTCCTAGCAGGGGTAAAGTGAGGCAAGCACTTTTTCTGTATTAAGTTTTTTCTTTGCATGACAAGAACTTGCATGATTCATGTTTCATCTATAGACTATTTGAGGCCATGGCTCGTGTAATGACAATATCAAATTATGACCCCCTCACCCTGTTTCTCTTGCTGTGTCCGCATGGATATCATTGGTTATGTGAACTTCTGATACTTTTGCTGAAGCCTATGTCACTTTAATTTTCATGATATGTATCTCTATTATTGGTTGGGACTTGGGACTCAAGAAAACTTGATAACAAAGAATTGGATTGGCAATTGCTGTTGGACTCTTGTTATAATTGCCTTAAGAATTTGTTCCTTTAGTTATGTCAACCAAGAATATTTATTGTCCAGTATTTACATTCTAGCAAATTCCTTTCCAACTTATTCAATTCACTGTCAACACTGTTTTATACCTTTATTGAACTGACTCTATTGATGTGTCTCTCATGGTCGTATTTTTTTTATGTGCGTATATGCAAGCATATTAAGGCTTGATTGTCACAAAAGCTTTACATTTGGATGAAATTAGATGACTATAGTTTAATTGCTAGAATATTTTATTATCCTTTGAATAATTTCATTATTACATGAAATACTTTATACAAAGGCAAATATTTGCAGCATTATATAATATAATGTAGTTGAAGTCTTGGGTCTACGGTGACACCTGATTCAAAGTTGTTCATATCCAAGATTCTAAAGGTTACAATTTCTTATGAAAAAATATACTTTTCTTTTGTAGAACACAAAGGATAATCCTCCCTGCAATACCCTTTTCATTGGTAATCTCGGTGATACTGTAGTTGAAGAGGAATTGCGAAGCCTCTTCAGCGTGTAAGGACCTGCACTTCCAATAGCAACATTCTACCTGTGGATTCCATTTTGCCTACTGGGTGTATGGCTGCTGCATATTTTGGTTCTGGTTGGTGCAATCATCTGTTTTTTCTTTCAATTTTTTTCACAATTCCTTGCAGGCAGCCTGGATTCAAACAAATGAAAGTGTTACGTCAAGATAGGAACACTGTTTGCTTTATTGAATTTGAGGCAAGTAGTTATGGGTTTTCATTATTGGTTGGTATAGTGAGACAATACCTTTGTTTCCAATCACATGTCTCAAGGCCTTCCCCTTTTTTCAGGATGTGAATGCTGCTACATCTGTACACCAAACTCTGCAGGGTGCTGTTATTCCTAGTTCTGGTCGTGGTGGAATGCGAATTCAATATCCTTTATTAATTGAAAAAATGTTGGACTCTTAATTGAATCAGATCTATATCTCAATTTTCATTTTAATAATCTCTTCATAATAACAATCCACCCTTATATATATACGTGCCTACTTCATGTTTTTATATCTTAGATATCCACACTTCCATTTCGTTCATTCTAATCTTGTTTGTATCACATTTTGGCACTCCTTAACATCTTGCATGTTTTCGAAGAATCCCTTTGGGCGAAGGAAGGATTCAGCTGGTGGCCTTGTGAGCGTTCTTAATGGAGCTCCTGCAAACTGATTGCACTGAGGGGATGTATCTTGAACTTTAGCATGCCCTCATGGATTTCATACTACCACATCTTATTTATGATCTGCATACCTATGCTGAATGCGCTCTCTCTAATGTGACATCATCATCTTCATTTGGTGGAGCATCTTGGACATGATCATCATCTATCATCTTTATTAGGTGGAAGTTCTGGGGCATGATTATCATCTGGTAGACATTGCATTGTCACCAAAACATACCGGTGTTACTTTTTTTTAATCTTAGCTTTTTATGTTGTGAAGGCCATCCTAGATGTCTTGTAGATGTGTGCATTTGGCATTTTTCATGGACATTACTCTTTGTAGTATTATTATTATGTATTTCCCCATGTGTAGTTGCAACATTTGTGTTTTCATTGTAATAGTTGAAGTGGTTTCTCTGGTTTACTAAGCATTCAGGAATCTTGGATGTTCATTCCACATCATGTCATGACATTTTTACGAGGAAAGTTTGTAGACATGACATGACAATATGGCATACTTCATTCCATGCATGCTGGAGCATTGCCTTCATCCGCACGAAGCATGTAATCATCGATTGATTAACAACGTTAATTTGTTCTTTAATGTTTTTCGTCCAGGCTGAGAGGCTAACAGTGATTGTAAAATTGCAAAAATGGCGCAAGCCATTTCGATCTTTTACTGCAGCGTGGAACACCAAATCATTGTTGCTGTTCTTTTGGCAAGTCTTTTCGTTCTTTTCCTGCAGTAGATGATGGAACACAAAGGAGTGGCTGTGGAACAAATGTATCTCCGGATGTCTCTAAGGTTAGAGAGGGAAGCTGGAAATGTATCTTCTGGGGACTCTAAGGTTAAGGTTAGAGAGGGAAGCTGGGTATCGCTTGGTCCTAAGAACTTATGGATCTGCTGAAGTGTTTTTGCTTAGATAAGTTTAGTGATGCTAGCTTGACCCATGCATTGAGCTGGGAAGCTGGGAGGTTTTATTATGAGTTAAAGTTCTTCTACATCTGCTGTCTTCAGTCCAAAGTTCTTCGCATCAGCTGATTGTGTTTTATTTTCTTCAACTCTTAATGTGGAATCAAGTTTTTTGTTTAGATCAATAGATTTATGTCTATATGTTGGCATTCTATTATCTTGCATAAGTGAAAGGGACTTTAAAGAAAATTTAGAACTTTCTAAACAAAAAAGGACTGTAGTTGTTTTGTTACTATTTCAGCTGAAATAAAAATGGTTATTATTTCAGCTGAAACGATATTGATTTCAGTCTGCAGTGTTATTATTTCAGCTGAAGCGAAATAGATTTTACAGTCCGCATAAAAGGACTTGTGCACAGGCATGGCGGAAGAAGTGAAGTATGTGCTTTCATCTATCGTACAGGCAATCGATGGAGGAACAAGGTTGGATAGGTCACACAACCTGTTGTGTAGTAGGAAACTGAGTGGATTTTGGTGCGTCTTTCACCTTATGCTTAATATAAACAACTGCTGCCATCTTGTGTTGAATAATGGAGGGTTTTCACGGAAACATCAATGTGGTCGTAATTGATGAGTACGGTAAGGAGGTGGGTTGGTTCACCCCTCGTCCAGTAGAAAGTCTTTTATTTTTCGACGAAACAATAATTATATTATATAATATCTGGATACATCAACATATTACAAGCAATCTGGATTACACTAGATATATTTAGAAATTGATTTTCATCTAAAATATACCTACGCTGTGAAAAGCTCCAAATCTCAAAACCAAACCTTTTTTACGCTTCGTATAGATGACCGCACAGATACCTGAGAACGTACAGATACCTGAGAACAGATGTCCAACGGACGGCCAATATTCCTATAGGTGGAATTAAGGATCTTTTTCTTCTTGCTGGTGTCTTCCTTCTCCTTTCTGTCACTGAAGAATAAAGAAGACTGATCAGAAGGATATTCTCCCTAGCCTTTCATTATGGTCAGATCTAACCACAACAAAACGAAGAAAAGACCAGAGAAAATTATTCCATGACGGCGACATCATCTTCGTCTTGATACCGCCGTCCGGAAACAAAAATCTCCATATTGTTATATCGATGAAGATGGTGACATCGAAGTTGTCGTCCTCATCTTCAAGGAGAAGGAGGAGATAAAACTCCAATCCCAAAAACTTTGACATGAAGAAACCTTAACCTAAGGACAGAGGCGGAGCTCCCCATGCGGCAGGGTGGGACGGCTGCCCCAGCTACCGCCGGAGCAACACCACTAGTACTCCTCTGTCTTCCTCCCTTCCGATCAGCGATTCAGCGAAGGAGCGGCGGCGTCTGGTGTTCGATGCGACGAGCAGACGATGAGAGCGTAGTGAGCCACACAGAAATAATAGGGAGAGAAGGAGAATAGACCCAGTAAGCCCAGCCGGCCCAAGTGGAAGTGCCCTCAAATCCCTAATTCCCAAATCCCAGTCGCGCTCGTCTCCTCGGCTTCTCCTGTTCGCATCTCCGGTCCGCTGCCCAGGCAGCCACCGAGCCGGCGCCGCTCGCTGCAGCCTGCAGCTGTCTCGGCCGGCCGTTCGCTCGTTCCCAAGCCCACGCCGTGCTGCTCACTGCGCTGCCCAGGCCGGCCGGCCTCTAGCTGTGTGGCTCTCGCTTGCTGCTGGCTGCTCGGCACTCGTAACAGCGCCGCAGGCAGGCTGCGCCCGCTCGGCTACTCTGATGGAGGACGTCGGCGAGCAGAAAACAAGCGCTGGCCACGGGCGTGGGCATGGCCAAGGAGAAGCTGAAGGACGAGCAGGTGGAGTCCGAGGCCAAGGTACAGGCACCCCCAACAGTCCTGCCTTTTCTGTAATAAGTCACTAGCTGATTTTCTCTTTAAATTTATAAGGATTCTTAGCTCTTGGTCTTTAATTTGGACACATATTCTTTTTCGGTTTGCCTTTGTTGAATTAATGGACTACTACTATCTCTAAATTAGAGGCATCATCATACATCGCTATTTAAAATTTCCATAGATTAGCTATTGATGTGCGTCCTTGTGTTGTCATTAAAAAGTTATGTCTTCGTTACGCCCCACCTAAATTTTTGTTCGAGCTCCGCCACTGCCTAAGGACTCGATCTACTGGAGAAACTTATTAAAACCAATAGATCCCCGCTTCCTTCAGCCCTCGGCGAAATGCCGGAGGAGAAGGGAGGGGGACCAACGGCGACGACGGAGGGCGGCGGGCGGACGGCGGTGGCGGCGGCCGCCCCGACAGTGGTGGTAGTAATGTCGTCCAGTAGAAAGTCACGAGACTAGTCCTTTTGAAGAAGAAGCAGGGGTAAATGTAGAAACGTAAATAAGTTAAGAATATAAATTTTCACATGACGATTCTTTCTAATATCGGTAAGCTCATGTTTTTCATTAGTTTAGTTGCCTTCGCAAAAGCCAACCAAGCGGTAGATGCCTTCGCAAGAGCCCAACTCTTGGTTGGGTTCAATTGTTCCTTGTCATCTTTACTATGGAGAGCTTCTGTCAAAATGCCTAGAGCCTCTGTCCATTGTACATTATCGTCTGCCGTACAGCAAATATGATTGGTGTTATATGATCTCACAAGATTACATCCAGTATGTACAATCTTTATGCATGCAAGCATCGAGAGAAAATAGGGGTGCAAACCTAGTAAAACTCTAGGCTAGCACCTGAAGCAAAGCACTTGTGTTGTCTAAACTAGTCTAAGCACCAACTAATATTTTTGCTGATTCAAGCATCGAGAGAAAATAGGGGTGCAAACCTAGTAAAACTCTAGGCTAGCACCTGAAGCAAAGCACTTGTGTTGTCTAAACTAGTCTAAGCACCAACTAATATTTTTGCTGATTTCCTTAATCTTCTCGTAGGTGCATTGGTGTCTAGATCACATACAAGAGTGCATCAACATTTCTACTAGCTTGCTGCCTGGACGTTGGCGTGGGCGGTGGAAGCGAAAGCGGAAGCCTTTCCGCTATGAAATGGGACCCGGGCTCGGGATCTTATGATCTTCTGCATCATCTGCTCTAATGTCTTTGCAACATGCTCTGAAAACCTGGGACAGGGAGGTGTTTGGTTCAGTCAAACAGCAGGTGAAAGAGTTACGTGCAGAACTGGAGGCAGAGAGGAGCACTTCTCTGTATCGGGGGCCGACGAAGAAGGAACGTGAAGTTGTGACTAAGCTTGTTGATGTCCTAGCTCGGGAAGAGACTATGGAACGTCAACGATCAAGAATTTCTTGGCTTCAAGAAGGGGATCGGAATACAGCTTTTTTACAAGCAAAGGCTCGTGCACGTAAACGAGCTAATAGGATCAAAATGCTAACAGATGATGCTGGTAACACGTTTACTGAGCAAGAGGACCTTGAACGACTTGCATCTCAGTTTTATCAGACTTTGTTCTCAGCACAAGATAATCTCCAACCTGAGCTAATATGCCAGCATGTCCCACGCAAGGTGACAACTCAGATGAGAGAGTTGCTGGAGCAGCCATTTACAGAGTTGGAGGTGGAGTTGGCTCTCTTCCAGATGGCTCCCAACAAAGCTCGGGGATTGATGGTTTTAATGCTGGTTTCTTCCAAACGCACTGGCAACTGGTCAGGCCATGTGTGGTAGATGCTGCCCTTGGTTTTCTAAATGGGGGGATATCCCAGAGGATGTGAACAAGACTCTGTTGGTGCCTATCCCAAAAATCAGTAATCCGCAGGATCTTTCACAGTATCGGCCTATTTCGTTGTGCAATGTTTTGTATAAACTGTGCTAAAAAACAATGGCCAATAGACTGCGTGTGTTCGTGTTTAGAAACTACCAACGAGTAAATTTGTATGCGCGTCGGGTTCTGAATGGTGAGACAAAGAGACAAGGGATTTATACTGGTTCGGGCAAGAAATCCCCACGTCCAGTGGGTAGCTGCTCGTGTTCCTTATCTCTGTTTGGAGGGGTATACAAGCTGGGTCGAGAGAGTGAGTAAAAGTCCCAGGTCTCTGAATGCTTCGGTGAGTGAGTGAGTGTGTTCTAGCTCTGTTGTTCTATGTCTCACGCCGTTCCTCCTGCTCTTCTTTTATAGTCGTAAGGAGCCCAGGGGAGTTACAGGTATGCGTCGAGAAGGATCTACCTGGGAGGTTGTGCCTTATCCTTATCTTTAGGAAGGATAGTGGACACTCATAATACTATATTCCTATTTGTTGACACCGTTTTTCGGCATGTGTCAAATGAGCTAAGGTTTGTGTCAATCGACAGCTGTTTTTCATCGGCATCAGGAAGTCATGAGTCAGTATTGCCGATGGAAGTGTGCTGTGAGAAGGCTAAGTGTGTTGCCAATGGAAGCTAGAAGTCTTAGAGTTTGCCGATGAGGAGGTGTTGCCGATGAGGAGGTTTCGGATGTTGCCGATAGGAGTTGAATGGCTCACCAGAGGGCGATTGCGAAGTTACCGATGCCGATGCCGATGCCGATTGCTGATAGGGACTGATTGGTGAAGACAAGTTACCAAGTACAAGGTTGTCGATCGGGAAATATTGCCGATGCCGATGGGCATGGGGTGCCGATGAGTACAGGGTAACTTGGCGCTTGATGTCAGCAGAGGACTACAGGTGGCCGAAGAAGGAAGTCGCGGGTTGAAGGGATCTGCCGATGGAAAGTTTCCATCGAAGGAAGGATATAAGGAAACTGGTGATTTTATGCCAGTATTATTATAGTAGTTTGAGTCCGACTCTTGCATGAGTCGTTTGTTTTCCTTTAAAATAGGTGTGTTTGTTTAGGAAAATAATATTGTTATTTTAGATCCGACTCCTGTGTGAGTCAGTTTCCTTAAATGTAGGAGTTTGTTTTAGGAAGGGTACGGGTCGTATCTCTGTACAACTCTCTATGCGGGAGTATAAATATGTGCCCGAGGGCTACATGTAAACATATGAATCCAATATAAAACAAACCAATTTTATTCTTATTCTACTTTTTATCGCAATTTACCCTTTATTGCATTAGCTATAGTTATCAACGAGTTCTTCAAGCTTCGACGGGCAGCATCAGCTTGATCTCCGTCAAATCCTTGCAAGTTCCGTGTGGGAGTACCTCTGAGCTTTGACATCCGGGCGCATCGTTGTTGCCTCGTTTAACTCTGCTCTAGTTATCCTGATCAAGCCTCAATCCCAGCATCTGGGCGCATTGCCGTTGTCTGGATTGGATCTTGTTCTAGTTATCGTCCTTGTCGATTAACTGGTCAAATCGACTGGCACGCTCCGGATATCGGATTTCGGGTATAAGCCCGAGGTGTTCGCAGATCCTGACGCTTTTTGTGTCAACACCTCTTTTGGCACGCCCAGTGGGACACGATTATATAAATCATACATCTATCATGGGTGATAATGCCGACGTTAACCAGAGGAACGTCATTGAAGTCTCTGAGGCCGATCTGAAAGATGATCAGAAGCTAGCCATGGAGCGGGCTATGGAGGAATACAAGAAGTTATATCTCAAATCCTTCAGCCTAAGCAGGAGCGGCGAGGCAATCCAGAAGCAAGATCCGTCGTTGCCACGACAGGTCACGTACGACGCCAATCCTGGTAAGCTACAAGAGATGGTTAATTCTGCTCTAAGTCAAGCATTAATTAACCACTCCGGCGTGCTGTCCAATACTGTCTACAATGCTGTGATGCAATCATTCAAAGAAGGACGTGCACCTCAGTATGTTGGTCCAGCGTATCATCAACCTGGATCGGCATCTATAAGTTCATCGGCAGCCCCGCTGACGTCTTCTACTCCTGTGGAGCCGTCTGCCGATGTGATTATACCACCAAGGCCGAACCCTGAAAGCGTCATCAGGCTCAATACAGATTCAGTGGTGTCGGCAAATTCAAGACCTGCTATCCAGAGTCAACCAGCTCCCGTCAATTGGTGGGGATACAGTATGCCTTCAAGTCTATCTCCTAGTTCTAACCTGGTGCAGGGAAACAGCTCAGCTTGGAAGGGCCCTACGACATCAGCAACGCAATCACAGCCGGTGGCCCTATGACGTATTACTCTGCGCCTTCTCCAACTGTGCAAGTGCCATCAGAAGATCTTCAAGTAATTCCCAAGATACCTCTGATGCCACCATCGGCGAGCTCTGTGCCGATGCAACACATTATAGCAGCTGGCAGTCAACCTCTGGTGGCAAGTCCTTCAGCTGGAGTGCTAGTTCCCCAAGGTAATCTGGTGATTGATTGCTCCAGAATACAAGAGCCACACGCTCCAGTCAGCTATCAGCCATCGGTAAGTCATATGCCGATGATTTGTAATCCTAGGTGGGTCAATCAGCCGCCAGCTCAACTGCCTGGCGTATCAATGTATCATTATGGAGGCCCATCATACACTCAGAGCGGACCATCGGTACAGCAACCGATGAATACAATGACTCAACCTAATCTGCCAAGTGTGCAAAACTATCCATCAGTACATCAACCGATGCATAGTGTTCAGATGACTGGTGCTGCGCCCGTGACTACTCCGCATCATATTCAAGAGGCGCATCAGCCGGCTCCACCAGTCAACAACCGGCCAATGAGTCGGCAAGAGCAGGATGCGTATTGGGCCGATAAGATCGCCGAAGTTATGAAAGAACAATTCGACATCAAACCCAAAGTCAATACATATTCCTATCGGACTCCGTATCCTCCAGCATATGACTTGATTCATCTCCCAAATCGGTACAAAGTACCCGATTTCACCAAGTTCTCTGGCCAAGATGACATGTCAACAATGGAGTATATTAACTGCTTCATTATCCAATGTGGAGAAGCTGCCAGCAGGGAGGAGTTGAGGGTGAGATTGTTCTCTTCATCATTGTCCGGATCGACATTCACTTGGTTTATATCACTGCCTCCAAACTCTGTAATCACATGGGCCGATCTGGAGAGGCAATTTCATAAATACTTCTTCGCTGGCATACATGAAAAGAAGCTTACCGATTTGGTCAAGATGAGGCAACGCAATGATGAATCGGTAGAGAGCTTTGTTCAGAGGCTGAGGGACATGAAGAACAAGTGCTACAACTTGGTACTTGATGATCGACAACTGACAGATTTGGCCTTCCAAGGATTACTGCCGCACATCAGGGACAAGTACGCGTCCCAAGAGTTTGAAAGCCTAAGTCATCTGGTGCAAAGGATTGCCGATCAAGATATCAAAACCTTTGAACCCAGGAAGACTTGGAACAAGAAGGTGACCTTCATCGGGCGAGAAGAAGATTCTAGGTCAGATGAAGAGCTGAGCGTCGATGCGGCCGAATGGGTAAAGGATAAGAAGCCTGTGTCTTGTCCGTTCGGCCAAAAAGAAACCGAAAGGTTCACCTTTGACATCACCAAGGCTGATAGGATGTTTGACTTGTTACTTTAAGAAGGGCGAATCAAGTTGGCGCCCAACCAAGTAATTCCATTGGCCGAAGAGCTCAAGAAAATTAGGTACTGCAAGTGGCACAATGCAACTTCCCACAGTACCAATGACTGCAAGGTATTCAGGCAGCAGTTGCAGTCAGAGATTGAATCTGTACGCATCAAGTTCGAAAACTCCAAAGTCCAAAAACCGATGAAGATTGATCAGCACCCGTTTCCAAACAATATGGTGGAAGCTAGTGGAAAGACCAAAGTGCTGACATTGGAAGCTGCCAAGAAGAGGGCATCGGTAGATCCTAACCATCAAGTGACTGAGCGTGATGAAAGGAGGTTTGCCGATGACAGAAAGGGTAAGAAGGTTGCCGATGAAGGTAGCAGTGCCAACAGGGCTCCTGGTGTTATAATCACGCATAAGCAGCCAAGGCAAGACTATCGACAATCACGTGAAGAGCGATATCGGCAAGAAGAAGAGGAGCACCAGGAAGTGTCCCTTCTTCGTTCACTGTTGGGAAGAAGGCATCAAGATGCCTACTGTGGATAATTGCCCCGAGTGCAATGGATGTTACACTGCCGATCAGTCAGGTAAGAAACCTTGTTTTGATGATCGGATGCCCAAATACGCCAAGCCGCTCAGAGAGAAGAGATCGACACATGACCGACTGGGGGGCAAGCTTAGTGCCCATAACAGACTTGGCAGGCGTGTTGATCAAGAGGGGATGGAGAAGACGGCCAATGCGAGAGTGCCTGACGAAGAGATATTCTCCAGAGACCCCAACATCGGAAGAAGTACCGATGCAAGCGGTGGAAAGCAGCACCAGCCTGTCTGGAAAACCAAGCTTCCTCAGTGGTGCCCTAAGGGTCTGACGAAGACTCAGATGAGGAGGATTCAGCGCGAACGCCACAATGATCTGTGTGACAATGAAGAACATTCAAAGGAGAAGCAGTGGAGGCCAAAACGCAAGGACATGGATCCATCGGCAGAAATTAATATGGTTGTCATGTTGCCGATGGAGTTCATGGCACCTGTTAGCGATGATGAAGAAACTACTGAGATGGCACAGCTGGTGCTGGATCCAATGACAGCCGTCTTCGAAAAGCCTGCTGATGATGAGAGGCAGCATTTGAGGGCTCTGTTCGTTAAAGGTAAAGTGGATGGACAACCTATGACAAAGATGCTGGTAGATGGCGACGCGTCGATCAATATAATGCCATATGTCGTGTTCAGAAAACTTGGGAAGGGCGACCAAGATTTAGTCAAGACCGACATGAAGCTCAAGGATTTTGAAGGCAACGTGTCGACAGCCATGGGAGCCGTATGTGTTGACTTAACCATCGGCAGTAAAACTTTGCCGACAGCATTTTTTGTAATCAGTGGCAAAGGCACCTACAGCTTGCTACTGGGAAGGGATTGGATCCACACCAATTGCTGTATTCCTTCCACTATGCATCAGTCTCTCGTGCAATGGATCGGGGACAGAATTGAAGTCGTCCGAAGTGAAGCCCCATCTACTGTTGCGTCGGCAGAATCGGAAACTTATGAGCAGACCAGGTGCATATCCGGTGAAGCCTGGGACAAAGAGTTCCTCAAAGTTGCCGATTACCGCATCAAACCGATCCAAGCAGTCGGTCCTGAAGAAGAGTTTTAATGGATCGATTCGCTGACGACGGAAAACTGGGACATGGCTTCACGTCCGCCGATGATTTACTCGAGATAGACATCGGTGATGGTAGTAAACCTAGGCCTACTTTTATTAGTGCTAAGTTAGATTCCCAATGTAAACAACAGTTAACTGATTTATTAAGGGATATAAAGATTGTTTTGCTTGGGATTATACAGAGATGTCTGGTTTAGACCGATCGATAGTTGAACATCGGTTACCCATCAAGTTTGGTGTCCAACCACATCGGCAACCTGCGCGCCGATGCAATCCTACTATTCTGCCTGACATCAAGGCTGAGATTACAAAGTTAATCGAAGCTGGGTTTATTCGGCAATGCCGATACGCCGAATGGATTTCTAATGTGGTTCCTGTGTATAAAAAGAATGGAAAACTTCGTGTTTGTATTGATTTCAGGAATCTTAACAAGGCCACACCGATGGATGGCTATCCGATGCCTGTTGCCGATCTACTGATCGATGCTGCTGCTGGACATCAAATCATTAGCTTCATGGATGGTAATGCTGGGTATAATCAAATATTCATGGCTGAAGAAGACATATCCAAGACTGCTTTCAGATGTCCAGGACACGTCGGTTTATTTGAGTGGGTTGTCATGACTTTTGGCTTAAAGAATGCCGGTGCTACTTATCAGAGAGCAATGAATTTCATCTTTCATAAGTATATCAGCACGATGGTTGAAATCTACATTGATGATGTGGTGGTTAAGTCTGGGGATTTCGAGAAGCATCTTGCCGATTTGCGAAAAATATTGGAATGCACAAGGGAGCATGAGTTGAAGATGAATCCTAACAAGTGTGCATTTGGTGTATCGGCAGGACAGTTTCTGGGCTTTATGGTGCATCAAAGAGGCATCGAGATCGGCAGGAAATCCATTGATGCAATCAACAAAGTGGTTGCTCCTACAAATAAGACTGAGCTGCAAACCTTGATCGACAAGATTAATTTCATCAGAAGGTTTATATCCAACTTGTCTGCTAAGATTAAATCTTTTAGTCCATTGTTAAAGTTGAAAGCTGATCAAGAGTTTACATGGAAAGAAGAACAACAATTAGCCTTGGAGGAGATCAAAAAATATCTGGTAAACCCTCTAGTCTTGGTTCCACCTCAACACGGGAAGCCTTTCAGGTTATATTTGTCTGCCGATGACGGTGTTATCGGGTCGGCTTTGATCTAAGAATTTGAGGGGAAAGAACGTGTAATATATTATCTGAGCAGAAGGTTGGTGGATGCTGAAACCAGGTATTCGACCATAGAGAGATTATGCTTGTGTTTATATTTCTCTTGCATTAAAATGAGGCATTATTTATTGTCGGCTGAATGTACTGTTATTTGCAAAGATGATGTGGTTAAGTACATGTTGTCAATGCCGATTTTAAATGGACGAATCGGTAAGTGGATTCTGGCACTTTTGGAATTTGACCTAAGGTATGAATCGGCTAAGGCTGTTAAGGGTCAGGTAATGGCCGATTTTGTTACTCAGCATTGCAATATAGTAAGCTCTGTAGAAATTGCTCCTTGGACTTTATTCTTTGATGGGTCTACATGCAAGGATGGAGCAGGCATCGGTATTCTCTTAATTTCACCTCAGGGACGGAAGTATGAAATTTCGTTGCCAATTGTTGCTACTTCAACAAACAATCAGGCTGAGTACCAGGCTTTACTTAAGGGGTTAGAATTACTCAGGGAGGTACATGCCGATGCTGTTGAAATCTTCGGTGATTCTATGTTGGTGATCAACCAGTTGATTGGGACGTATGAATGCCGAAGTGAAGCTTTAATTGCAGCCCATGGAAAGTGTTTGCAATTATTGAAAGAGTTCAAAGAGTACCGCCTTGAACATATTTCTAGATTGCATAATGAAGAGGTCAATCGGTTAGCATAGAGTGCCTCAGGGTATCAGCCAATTCAAGAAGTCATGACATCGGTAACAGCTGCCGATGACTGGAAAAAAGAGATTGCCGATTACTTAAGGGATCCATCAAAGAAAGTTGAAAGGCGTCTAAGGTTCCAAGCTACTAAGTATGTGCTCCTCGACGATGAATTGTATTATCGGACGATTGATGGAGTTTTACTCAGGTGCCTTGGTAAAGAGGAATCAAAGGAGTTGATGGGCGAAATCCATGAAGGTGTGTGTGGAGCACATCAATCGGCGTTCAAGATGAAGTGGATGATTAGGCGGAATGGGTATTATTGGCTGACAATCCTTGAAGATTGCTTCAGCTATTTTAAAGGGTGCCAAGATTGTCAAAAGTTTAGAAACGTACAGAGGGCACCTGCATCGGCAATGAATCCTATAATCAAGCCTTGGCCGTTCAGAGGATGAGCTATTGATCTCATCGGCCAGATTTATCCGCCATCAAGTAAAGGGCATAAGTTTATACTTGTCGCTACCGATTACTTCACTAAATGGGTTGAGGCAATTCCTTTGAGGAAAGTGACATCGGCAAACATGGTGGATTTTGTTAAGGAACACATTGTTTACCGATTCGGTATTCCTCAAACTATTACTACCGATCAAGGGACCATGTTCACATCGGGAGAGTTTGATGAATTTGCTGCTAGTATGGGGTTCAAGGTGTTAAACTCTTCTCCTTATTATGCTCAGGCCAACGGTCAGGCTGAAGCAACTAATAAAGGAGTTATTAAGCTTATAAAGCGCAAGATTGAAGAAAACCCTAGAAGGTGGCATATGGTGTTAAACGAAGCTTTATGGTCATATCGGATGGCTTGTCATGGTGCAACCAAAGTCTCGCCGTATCAGTTGGTCTATGGACACGATGCTGTCCTGCCTTGGGAAATTAAGACTGGTTCTAAGCGATTATCTTTCCAAGATCATTTGACGACCGATGATTATGATGCTCTGATGAAGGATGAGTTAGAGGATTTAGCAGGTCATCGGTTGAGGGCATTGATCAGCATTGAGGAGAACAAAAAGAGGGTTGCCAGATGGTATGACAAGAAAGTAAAGGTAAAAGAATTTACCGATGACGATTTGGTTTGGAAGTTGATTTTACCGATTGGGACTAAGAGTTCTAAATTTGGAAAGTGGTCTCCTAATTGGGAAGGTCCTTATCGGGTAAAACAGTCTGCTCCTGGTAATGCTTATATTTTGGAGACTCTCGAAGGAGTTGCATTTTCCAGGGCAATCAACGGTAAATACTTGAAAAAATATTACCCTAGCATATGGGTAGACGCATAGTGCTCAGTTGAATGTCGATGAAAGAAAAAGTTATAATACATCGGTAAAAGCGTATTGACATTATATTACAGAATAAAATCAAGTATCAATATTACATTTGCCGATGTGATAGAATTCAACAAGTTACAACATGGATTGGATAACTGATATCGCACGCAGGCAAATTTGTTCTATCTCTTCTATCTCCCTAGCATCCTCATCGGCAGATCCTTCAACCGACTTGATCTTTTTCTTTAGAGTGATGGCTTGTCGGGCATTGCTGTCCCTCTCTTGTCGTAGAGCCGTGATGGTGTCGGGAAGTTGGGCTTTCTTCTGGCTGACTGCGTTCAAAGCTTCTTCAACTTTTCTCAGCTCGGCCTGCAGCTCTTCCTTTCTTGCCGATAATTGGATAAATGCATGTTCAAGATCAGTGCCGGAAGCTTCCACTTGGCCGATGTTCTTGTGCTTCTCATCGGCAATTTTCTTAAACTGAAGCATTTCTTCCGTGAGTTTGGATTGGGCGTTCCTGTTGGCGATACGGCTTGAGACCTGTTGGTATTGGAGTCGGCGACTCTCAAGGAGGAAAGTAGATCTTACCTTAGGGATGTCGACTTGGATCGCCATTGAAGCTGAAGGAGTTCTTGCGGTTCGTCCTTAGATTGGGGAGAGAACTGTTTCTCGAGCTCGAACAGGTGCTCTTCGGAGGTACCGCTGGAGGTTGAAGACGAAGGCAAGGTGGGAAAGTAAAAGTGGACTCGGGGTGAAAAGCAGATTGGATCCTGGTAACTTTTATAAGCTTACTCAGGGGCATTTTGGGATTTTGGTTCACACTGTGCAGGAATGTGGAGAGGCCTGCGGTAGATGCGCGCGACAATCAAGGAGATATTGTCAGATTTGCAACTATTTGTACTATAATTGAGGGATTTTATTATTAAATTGTGGTTCTGCGCACGGAGATCGAGGAAGTTGTGCAGTTATCTCGAAGGTAACAGCTATAGTAACGGCTACAGCAGAGAGAATTTCGGCGCGTAAAGTATTATACACTCCGAAACTGTTTTTCGGCACGTGTCAAATGAGCTAAGGCTTGTGTCAATCGGCAGTTGTTTTCCATCGGCATCAGGAAGTCATGAGTCAGTATTGCCGATGGAAGTGTGCTGTGAGAAGGCTAAGTGTGTTGCCAATGGAAGCTAGAAGTCTTAGAGTTTGCCGATGAGGAGGTATTGCCGATGAGGAGGTTTCGGATGTTGCCGATAGGAGTTGAATGGCTCACCAGAGGGCGATTGCGAAGTTACCGATGCCGATGCCGATTTCTGATAGGGACTGATTGGTGAAGACAAGTTACCAAGTACAAGGTTGCCGATCGGGAAATATTGCCGATGCCGATGGGCATGGGGTGCCGATGAGTACAGGGTAACTTGGCGCTTGATGTCAGCAGAGGACTACAGGTGGCCGAAGAAGGAAGTCGCGGGTTGAAGGGATCTGCCGATGGAAAGTTTCCATCGAAGGAAGGATATAAGGAAACTGGTGATTTTATGCCAGTATTATTATAGTAGTTTGAGTCCGACACTTGCATGAGTCGTTTGTTTTCCTTTAAAATAGGTGTGTTTGTTTAGGAAAATAATATTGTTATTTTAGATCCGACTCCTGCGTGAGTCAGTTTCCTAAAATGTAGGAGTTTGTTTTAGGAAGGGTACGGGTCGTATCTCTATACAACTCTCCATGTGGGAGTATAAATATGTGCCCGAGGGCTGCGTGTAAACATATGAATCCAATATAAAACAAACCAATTTTATTCTTATTCTACTTTTTATCGCAATCTACCCTTTATTGCATTAGCTGTAGTTATCAACGAGTTCTTCAAGCTTCGACGGGCTGCATCAGCTTGATCTCCGTCAAATCCTTCCAAGTTCCGCGTGGGAGTACCTCTGAGCTTTGGCATCCGGGCGCATCGCTGTTGCCTCGTTCAGCTCTGCTCTAGTTATCCTGATCAAGCCTCAATCCCAGCATCCGGGTGCATCGCCGTTGTCTGGATTGGATCTTGTTCTAGTTATCGTCCTTGTCGATTAACTGGTCAAATTGACTGGCACGCCTTCGGATATCGAATTTCGGGTATAAGCCCGAGGTGTTCGCAGATCCTGACGCTTTTTGTGTCAACACTATTGCCATTGTACTTGGTCGGAGGCTGGGTGTCGTGTCGGCCCTTCGTCGCACCACCGAAGAATACGGGGGGGGGGGGTCCGGTTGAGCCCGCAGTAGGATAGAGGCATGGTGGTCTATTGTTCCGTCGATGGGTACACCGTTGTACCTTCTTCCAATTCTTTTTTGTATGCGGCAAGATTCCTCTGCGCCTGGCCAATGGACTCCGTTATTCTGAGGGCCCCCCTGTAGCCGACGTACCCCCGTTCGGAGAGTTCCTGTAGGGGCCCGGGGCGTGTGAGACTGACTCCGCTCCCGTGAGAGGCATGATTCCTATCTGTCCACGAGTCCTGCCCCGTCCCGTCCCCGATTGGGGAACTCGACATGTCTCCATTCGGGCAGGAGCTAGTGTTATTCTGAGCCCCGGATTATACGGGGTGCACGATTCTTCGTGGTTCTGTACCTCCATTCTTATCTTGTGGAGAGTGCATCCGCAGCGGCTAAGGACTGGGGGCCCCTTCCCTCTGGATAGGGGTAGATGGATCATTCCTTTACCTCCGACGTGCCTCCTGCAACCCATGGCCTTACTGCGAAGACCTAGGCTGGTTTAAGCTAGAAGGATGTCGGTACAGGGGGAGATATGGGCACGTCTCCTCGGGTGGCGGAGTCGCCTCGCTTTCGACGTCGGGCGAGGCGGAATCGCGGCTGCCCGGGGCACGTCTGCCTACCTGGGCGGCTAGGTCGCGACTCCCGCACCTCTCCCCTCGTGGGCCTACGGCGATTCAACCTTGATGGGCCTCCCATCCTTTCTCAGATGGTTATCAGTAGATCTTTAGTTGTTGATTGTTTTTAAAAGTTTACCGTTAAATTTGGTATCCGACAGTACCCCCGAGCCTTAGGAAGAGTTTCTGATTACCTTGCTGAGACTTTATGTACCTTGTTATGTTGTTTGTTTTATCCTTCGCCGAGAGGATGCGTGCGAGAGCACTCGCCGGGTGTAGCCCCTGAGCCTGGGTGAGAGCATAGCTCTTGCGCAGGCTTTGTTTTGTCGTCTTCATCTTACTGCTCCGGTTTTAGGCGGCGGATACGCTTTGATTACTTCGCATCGCAATCTTCTGGTAGCGTACGCGACCCGAGTTGGGTCAGATTTGGTTTTTGTCCTGACAATCTGCTGCCGCCGCTGATAGAACTGTTTAGTCATGATGCTGTATGCCACTTGCCGTGAAGCCTTGTAACTTGTTCGCCCTTCAGTGGTCCCATGTATTGTACTGCTCTGCTGTCGATGCCTCGGCTCGTTCGTCGTGATTAGATGCACCGGGGCGGTCGTTGCGTCCTCCCACGCATCCATTAACGAGGCTTCTGCGAACAGTGATTTTCTGTGGCGTGTAGCCGCCGGGCGTGTGCTGGTGTTGTTTGGTCAGGCCATACGGATCAGTTTGTGCCTGAACCAGAGTTGGAGCCACGATAGTGCTCTATCAGCGATTGATGCGTAGCTATGGCAGGCTTAATGGTTAGGGCGACTCACACCGCACCCTAGCCTTGTGGCGTTTGTTGGTGATCCACGTGTCACGCCTCCAGTGTGTGCGGTGTCTCGGTCGATTCGCCGCGACAAGACTTAACCCTACGTCTCTTTGACCATCTTGTAGGTTGAAAATGAGGACGGCGGGACCCGGTGGTGCGCGAAGCGATTCCAGCCTCGTCGACTCCTCTTCCTATTGGATCTTTTGAGAGTAGTACGACGATTAAGTCGCTGCGCTCTACCCCATTTCTTTGTCTTTGCTCTCTGCTTGGGTTGCTATTTGTTGGGCCATGAATCGTGGCAAGCGCCCCATGGAGAGCGGTTCCGCCGGAGAGGGCGCGTCTGACACTCGGGATTCCATTGTCGGATGATCGAGGCGGGATGATTCCTGTATCGTTTTATCCCTAATCTCCTTTTCCTGTTTCTGTTCATGCACCTATTAAGATTCGTTCTTTGATTAGGATGCCATCGCCGATCCACGACGCCTCCCTCCTGCAGGGCTTTCACGCGTGGGTGGCGCCGTCCGATGCATTGGCGGTGGCTCGTCTGCCGCCTCGCACGTATCCAGGATCCTCTCTTCGTTCGGTGGTGGTTCCGGCCTCATCGAGGCATGCGCCGGCACCTCTTGCGCATAGGGACCGCAGCTTACTGGAGGAACTTCTCAGTCGTCCGATGAGGAACCTTCGCCGGGTGCAGGACATAGAATTGCTCTACCAGATGCTCGAGGGGTTTCGCCAGAGTCTATTGGTGTCCGTGCAGGCTGGCTCTCATCTCCGCGACCAGCTGGCCGAGGCCGACGGACGCGTCATGAGTAAGCGATCGCTATTTTCTTTGCTTTGTTGTGGCCTATTCGTCATCTCGTTTCCTGCTTGCAGCGTTGGAAGAGGAGCTACGAGTGCTCCGTTCTGCCACGACCGACATCACTGGTTTTCTCCATGCGCCTGTGGAATACGTTGTTAGGCATCTTCGGGCTGCTCCCGTACGTGTTCACAACGCCACTGCGTGTTCCATCTTCCGTGGGGCCGGGGTTGCGTTCGCCATGGCCGAGGTCCATTCTGGTACGGATATGGCGGATGTTGCCGGGTTCCCGCACGGGCGGGGTGTTGACCAGTACTCTGACCTTATTGAGCGGCTTTCGGGTGCAGCGGAAGCCGTCATCGACGCCGTGCCTGCGGAGGAGATCCTAGCGGAGCGGCCCAGGGCAGAGACCCCATGACCGTTGGTTTTCCGTTAAGTTGGATGCGTTGCGCTGGTTTGGGAGTTTTATTTTGCCTGTATGGACTTGGATCACTGAGCCCCTTTTTTAAGTTTCTGTAACTGTCGTCTTAGTTATCATTTTCGTTTTCATAGGCCTTCGTTCGTTGCCAATTGTATTTGTTGGATCATGCATTTGGGAACCGTCATCGTGTGGCTCCCATGTTTCTTCCTCGCACCCCCATGATCTAGGATGTGGAATTGAGCGATCTCGTGTATTTCCTCGATGGACGAGATCGAGCACTCGGCGAGCTACAATTGGGTAATTTAGGGGAGGCCCCAGGTCCTCATCCGCGGAGGCTCGCACCGGTAGAGGTCCATCGGGGACCGATCTCTGTTCTCAACAGTCGATACGTATAGTACCCGGGTCCGTTCGCTGGGAGCCGAGGGCTCGATGCCACCCCTCGAGGGGTTTACCGCATATTCTGTTATCTGTTGAAGCCTAAACACGTTCACTAAGTGCGTTCGACGTGAAGACGTCTACGTTCCGGCCACTAGGGCCCACTTAGCAACGTCCCTCACTCTTTGATTTCGGTCGGGGAGGCTGTCGAACCCACGGAACTGGGCCAGCCCAAGATCCCTCGGCCTTGTTAACTTACCTGGATTCGCGTCATAGCGGGTAAGGAGACCAATGGCCCATTAGATTTTTCGTATAAGTGTGGCGGACGGTACGAGTTGCCGTTTGCTGCAAAAAGCTCGCCACCACCACCGCCGCCGCCCCTGCATTCTGGATATAGAAAATATGGCGAGTTGAATGAAATTTCTTTGGGCGAGCGTGCTTGCCGGCCATTCTAACCTCTTTTTGTCGGTCATGGTGCCTTGGCTGTGTTCTGTCGTGTCCCAGGCTCAGCTGCTAGAGTTAGTGCAAGAGGGGAGTCTTCCTCCACCCTCCGATCCGTCGTGGTGGCTGCTGCCTGAAGACGAACCTTCCCCTAGCCCGCCTGAGGGCTACGTCGTCTCCTTCATCGAGTTCCATCAGCGTGGGCTGGGCGCGCCTCCGCATCCCTTCCTCCGAGGTTTGCTTGATTACTATAAGCTCGAGCTCCATCATCTTAATCCTAACAGTGTCCAGCAGATTTCGACCTTCGTGGCTTTCTACGAGGGGTACTTGGGGATCGAACCTCACTTCGATCTATGGTGGCGGCTGTTCTCCGTGGACCTCATAAGGGGGCAGCCTATGGGTTGTGCCGGAATAAAGCTTCGGTCCGGGAATGCGGGAGACTTCATTGCTGTACCTACCAGGTCGGCGAACAAGGGCTGACACACGTCGTGGTTCTATCTTCGTAGCGACGAAAATGCCCCACTCCCTCACTATACTGGGGCACCCTTGCCTCTCGCTTCCGCACCTTTTACCATGGGATCGACGATAAGGCCTTGGGACGGCTTGAGGATGCCTTCCGTGCCATTCAGATTTTAAAGAAAGCCGGCGTGCGTTCGTGCGATGTGAGTGGTGGTTATTTTTCCAAGGGGGTGGTGCCTTTGCGCTAGCGGGTGCTGATGCTATTTCAGATGACGAGGGATACGTCTCCTGAGGGGACAGTGACCGCTTTAGAGGTGGCAGATGCGGACACCGTGGTGGAGCGCGTTCGGCTCGTCACCAGGGCGGCCGACACGTCCTACCCTATCGACGGTGTTCCTAGGATGCTCCTTGACCCAGACACGACAACCCTGGTATTTTCTACTTCCCCTTTCTTCTTATTGGTGAAGCATTGTCTTTTTACTCCCCTGTTGCTGACTGATTGGGAGGCGGTTTTGGTAGGTTGGTCATGTGGAGGTCCGTCCCAGTCATCCCTCTCTTCTGACCGCCGCGTCGAGGCATGCTAACAGGGAGCACAATGAGGAAGGCCAGGCGCAGAAAACCCGTAGGAGCGCTCGCCATATTCGGAATGAGGATCGGAAAAAGAGAGAGGAGAAGGGGGAAGAGGTTTCGTCGGCGTCGGAGGATACCGACGATGAGGACGATGGTTTTTCGGACCCTGAGGACTCCCCTTCTCATGAGGTGGGCGATCCGTCATCGCAATCTGGAGCCTCGGGATCTCCTCCGGGTGCCAGTCCGCCCGAGGTGGTGGAGGTTTCGGGTGACGTCGTGGCACCGGCCTTGGAGCTTATGCCGATCGATTTCGCCGCGTCGGTATCGGACGACGCGCCCGCAGCGATGTCTTCCTTGCCTGCGCTGCCGCCCAATGGCATCCCTGTCCTAACGCCGCTGGCCGCCTCCGCACCCGAAGTTGTAACACAGGCATCAGAGGCAAGTCGTGGGGATCGGCCAGCGCCGAGGGCTTCTTCCCGTAAGTGCAAGCCATCGTTTCTAGGCACGATGTTGTCAGGTGCCCGACCGAAGCGTCTTGTGCTTGCTCCGAGGTAAGCCTAGTCTGACCCGCTTTGTTCTTCAGAAAACTCGTCTTGTCTGCTTCATCGTGTCTTTCCTATAGTCGGAGTGTTGGTCGCCTGACTTTGGCTCCGGCGAAGAGGTTGGCGTCCTCGCGTCCCCGAGGCTCGCTCAGGAATGCGAAGGCTTCCCCGCCGGGCGAGGCGGTTGCGACTGCAGCCCCAAGTGGCGCGGGAACGAAGCTGGTGCTATTGCTCTGTCCGGGATCGGCGTCTTTGACGTCGGCTCCTCTTCGGCATGGCACCTTTCATCGGAAGCTGTGCCGACGGCGGTTCCGTCGCCACCCCCTCCGTCGGCCACTGGGGCTGTTCCACACCCGGCTCCTATGTTTGTGCCTAGGATCCCAACTTTGTCCATGGGTGAGTTCGGTCCAGGTGTCGGGGTGGTCCCCGGCCCCGTCGCAGCGTCGGAGGTGATTGAGGTTCTTCCTCCCTTTCGAATGACCCCTAGGGAGGTAGCTATGAGGCCTCGGAACCAGCACTGCCACCCCATTCTTTGGAACCGACCGAGCGACCCCAAAGTTGTGTTTGCTTTGGATGACCAGCTCAAGAATTCCTATCTGCAGGCGGTCCACCAGGGTGTTCGGAATATGACGAGGGTTTGGGATGACGTAATCACTCCCAACATGGAGGTGACCTGCTCAGATTTTTAGCCTAGTCGTGTTTGGTTTTTTATGGCGTTTCCTCGTGCTTCTTTTTCTGCAGGCGATATGCGAGTGCAGCACTCTTAAGTCGGCTTTCCTTCACGGGGAGGCCAGGGTCTGGCGAGCTACTGCCGAGGACCGTCAGCGAATTGCTGTTCTGGAGGCTGAGCTGGTCGAGGCTCAAGGGCAGGCTCATGATGCCTGTCAGGCCAAAAAAGACATGTGTCGGAGGTGTGAGACTCAGATAGCTGCTCATGAGGCTATTTAGAAGAAACTGAAGGAGACCGAGGAGCTCGTGACGCGCCTAGCGCGCGCCCAGACGTTAGTTCAAGATCGGGTGCAAGTGGAGAAGAATCATCGTTGTCAGGCTGAGGAGGAAAGGGACAAACATCTTGACACCATTCTTGCCCGGGATGCCAAGTTGCAACATGAGCGGAGGGAGATCAGTCGCCTGGAAAATGATGCGGTTGTGGCCCGGGAGGCCCAGACCCAGCTGCTTGCTGAGGCCACCGATTGCGCAGCTCGCCTCGCTGAAGAACTGGAAGGTACGTGCCTCCTTCGGGGTGTCTTTGTTTATGTCATCACTTGATGGGTTGGCTGACTCCGCAATTTCTAGATGCCAAGGGCCGCCTAGACTCGCAAGCAACTAGCGAAGAGCGGCTCCGAAAAGAGGTTGCTGAGGCCAAAACGCTCGTGGCGGAGTCCTCTGGCTCACGGGCAAGGCTTGAGAGGGTTTTGATCTCCGTCCTTCAAGATCTTCGAGTGCCCGTCTACCTCGGGGGCTCCCTTGAGACGGTTGTTTCCAGCCTGCCTGGCCGGGTCGATGAGTTTATCAAGACCGGGGCAAGGAGGGGCGCGTTATGAGATGTGTCCATTGTGCGCTCTCATTATCCCAAGCTAGGCTACCCGGCGATGGGTCTGGGGTGGTGTCCTGAGACTACCCCTCCTCTTGCGGTCGAGATTGAGAAGGAGATGGAGCCCATCACGGCCGGGATGCTTCGAACGTTGGAAGACGAGGCTATCGACGAAGAGGGCGACGATTCCCCAACGCTCCCAAACAGGTCCTGGAACACTGATCATAACCTCTGGGCCCTTCTGTGGCTCGTATCCGTGCTGGAATGGTTGCCACAAATTTTGGGCATGCTTCTTTTGTTTTTCTTACGTCGGACATCTTATGTTTCTCATGTGTCGCGTAGCTCCCGAGTGGAGGGCTTCATCGCATGGCGTCTTCCAAGAGGAAGGCCTTCTATCCAGCGTGTTATTACTGTCTTTGTGGTTGTTATTGATTTGGATGAGCCAGTCTTCTTGGTTTTTGGAGCGCCCTCTTGTGGCCTACAGTTCTCAGCCGCCGTCTTGGTTGCGAGCTGTTTCGGGGCCGCAAGAGTCAGGGTGTACACGCAGCGCTCGCCGTCACCCGTGCCATGGGGTCATGGCTATTGTGGTGACACCCTTCGGTCCTAACATCCTTAACTCTCGGTAGGTGTGATTTGGGACGGCCACAAACTTCGCGTGATACGGTCATCTGGGTGCAGCAGGATAAATTTCCCTGAAGCTAGTGGCCTTGAGGAACAACGCTTCTCTACTAAATTTGCCCGGTCCACCAAAAGCGACGGACAAATCAGTCTGACCGATGAAGTTCGCCTTTCTGCCTAGGGTCACCCCAAAGATTGGGGCCCTCGTGGGTCATGGGCGTAATCGTGGTATTCTCATTGCGTTGAGGGCCCTGAAAGGATCAAGATGCCCAAGAGGGGGGTGAATTGGGCTTGTTTTAAATTTCTAAAGCAAATATGAAAACCTATCAAATGCCAATCACCCCCTAGTGCCTACGATCCGTGTGTCCTAGCTAGAAAGCGGTAGCAGTTCATGGAAATTAAAAGCAACCTAAGCAATTCTAGTAGGTAAGATAAAAACAAGACGGAATGTAATGCGGAAATATAAAGAGCCAGGGAAAAGAGATTCTCAGTGACGCAGCGATGTTTTCCCGAGGTATCGAGGTGTCGACACACCCCCCTAGTCCTCGTTGGAGCACCTCGCAAGGTATCACTCCCCCTCTACCCGCGCAAGGGTTGAGTGCTCTCTACGGGCTGATTCTTCGCCACTCCGGCTCGGTGAAACGCCCACAACTGATCACAGAAGCTTGGAGAAGAGCCGCCAACAATCTTCCGGTGATCTCTTCCTCCGAACACCACCAAACCATCTAGGTGCTGTCGAACACCAAGAGTAACAAGCACAAGACCTTCACTTGACCAACTCAAGGCTAGGAAGGTGGATGGATGCACACAAGTCACTCCTAATCACTCTAGGAGGGAAGAACAAGATGAACTCTCTCTAATCTCTCCCTCACTAGGCACTTGACTCTCCAAAGATTTTCTCAAGGTGTCACCAACTGAAACAATGGCCAAGAGAGGTCCTAAGGATGAAGGGGCAACTATAAATAGTCCCCACCTCCAAAACTAGCCGTTTTTTACTTTTTCCTCTCTTTGCGAAGCCACCAGACTAGTCCGGAGCTTACACCATCGGACCAAGCACACTGGTCCGGAGCTCACTATGAATTCCAACTCAGGCACCGTTGGACTACTCTTCTTGGTCCGACGCCCTGGTCCGACGCACTGGTCCGGAGCCATGGTGCTCACTGAGTGAAAAACCTTTTCTCTTCTTCGAACCACCAGACCACTCTCCTTGGTCCGGAGCCCTGGTCCAACGCTCTGGTCCGGAGCTAGGGAGCTTACTATATGAAACCAACCTCCTGTCTTGAAGCGTCGGACTAGCCGTCGGACTCACCGTCGGACTAGTCCGGAGCCTTCTCTGTCTCTGACACGAGCCATCGGACCACTCTCCTATGGTCCGACGCTCTCCAAACAGGTGGTCCGGAGCTTCTCGAGCTGAACTTTTGCCTAAGTCAGGGACCGTCGGACCACTCTCCTTGGTCCGACGCCTACTTGGCAGACTAGTTCGGAGCCTCTTTCTCCCCCTATTTCAACTGTTTTCGCTGAGATTTCTCAAGGGATTTTGCTCCTTCCATTTCTAGGGTTAACCAAGGGCTGAAAGCAAGGTCGCTAGGACTAGTAGTGACAAGTGTACATATACCCACTCTCCTAAACTCTCCTAGGTCAAGCTACTAATCTCATACCCCCCTTTATAGTACGGTCAAAGGAAAAACAAAACCCTAGCTATACTTAGTGACCTTCTCAACCTTATGGCACTAAGAACTAGCCTAATCTTCAACTTGTATCATCATCCTTTGCAACTGAAACAATTTCCATCTTGGGGGCATGAATATCCATTAATCCCATTCAAATTGCATCACTAATGACCTAACAAAAAAGACTTTGCCTCTGCAAAACACACGTTAGTCATAGTGACCTAGTATTGTCGTTAATCGCCTAAACACAAGGGTCCATGATTCTTCAATGTCCCCCTTTTAGGTGATTGACGACAATACAAGCTCGAGTAGAGAATAATGAGTGAATTTTGATAAGAGAAAACACGACTTGACATGAGATAGGCATGGGTTAGTGATAAGAAAGACAAAAACATGCCTAACCATTCAAGCCATGACAAGCACAATAGATATGAATTGAGCATAGTACTTGATTTCATAAAGGATATGCTATAGCCAAAAGATCAGAGATTAGCGCGGAAGCAATATAGCATAAACAAGTGACATGATATAAAAAGATGAAGGTCCACACATGTCACACAACCATCAAGTCTCAAACATCACACATATCTTACAATGCATAAAGACGGTAAACGTGATGCATGATGCGATAGAGTTAATACACATCAAAAGAACGAATCCGACTAGTCCCCCTGAGGCTAGCCCATCTACTTGACTTTCCCTCTCCCCCTTTGGCGTAGAAGCACCAAAACTAGGCGTCTGGCGGCAGAGTGGAAGCAGCCGTGGAGCGGTCGAGCACCCTGAATGCTACCAAGTAGGTCTCATCATCTGAGTCCTCCCCTGAGTGTCTGACGCTGGAAGTGAAGCGGTCTGGGGGTCGGTAGCTGACAGGCCTGCTATCGCTACTGTCGAAGACTCTGGAGTACTAGCTGGGGTAGTAGTAGGATCAGAGACCGGTGCCAGTGTCGCTGCGGGAGCCTCAGGAGCTGCGGTATCCGGTTGTGCCTCATGCACGGACTCGACTGGAGTCTGAAGGACCGGAGACTGCGGAGGCTGTACTGGAGTCGTAGTAACCACTGTAGCATCGGTAGCAACTGCAGCTGTGGGTGGAGTAGACACGGCTGGAGCCCGACTGTCGTGGGTAGCCTCTGAGGAAGCTACTGAAGAGTGGTGCTGATCAGCAGTCGGTGCAACTAGCTCTGCCTCAACCTCTGCTGCTAGCTGCTGACGAGTGGGGGACGACTACCTTGTAATGTCGCTGAACGACGCGGAGAGATCTCTGGCAGTAGCACCCATCATAACAGTGAGCGGCGTGAAACCAGTAGTGAGAGGGGTGAACTGCTGAGTCGGGCCGAAGGTGTCCAACCACTGTGTCACCTGAGTCGCCGATGACTGGAACGGGGTAGTCAAACCGGCACCCTGAAGTCCACTAGACTGTACGGATGGGGTGGGAGTGACTGTCTGTCCGACGGAACTCGAAGGGGACACTGAAGGGCCAACTGAGGGGCCAACTGAAAACTGTGGTCCTCCTAGCTGCCCAACTGACTGAGAGGGCTATGATGTACTCATCATCTGGATCTGAGGGGCAGCTGGAAACTCAAGAGGAGGGGCGCCAGTCCACTTCATCATGTGGGCCATAAAGGCCATGTTCTGCTGCTAAAGCTGCTGAGACTGTAGTTGTAGGCGCTGTGACTCCAACTGCATAGCTAGCATCTGTCGCTGCATCTCAAAGTGACGCTCCTCAGATTGCCTCTGCATCTCATCCTGTCTCTGCTGGACCTGAGTAACTGCAGTGACTAAGGAGCTCTGCTGCTCATTAAGACGGTCAAGGATCTTCAGCATCATAGTCTCTGTAGCAGAGCCAGAGCCGCCAGCCTCAGTGTCGTGAGCCCGTGGGAGCATAGGTGGAACTGGCTGGAAGTCGGCGTCTGAGCTGTCTGAAGAGGTATCCTTAGGAGTCACATCAGCTCCAGTGTCCAAACCATGAAGCTCCTGCTGCTCAACACCTCGTATCGCCTCATCCTGAGTATCAACATCAACATCGCCTCTCTCTGACCAGACGAAGCACCCGGTTCCCAAACCAGCTGTCAAACGAACCAAGGACTCTGTAAGCTGGGAAAGAAGTCGGGGACTGATCCAGCAGGGCACGGTGTCCAGGGTTGGCTCCCTCAAGCTCAATAGCTATGATAGATGAAATCCAGTGAGCATAGGGAAACTGACGTCGGGCCCTCATACCATCTTCTATCACATCCTAAATCTCTGACACAAGAAAGTCGGCTATGTCAAACGGTGTCTGAGAGACGAGGGCCTGAAGAAGTAGTTGCTGCATGTTGGTCAATCCTTCCTTGTAACCGGTGCGAGGCAGCAAGGTACGACGTAGAACCTCGTTCAAATGGTGAACGGTGGGTCGAAGCTCTGCTGGGCTACGACGGGAGCCCTCTGAGAAAGGTGGCTTGAAGAGAGGAGCCACCTCCTGAACTGACAACGTACGACCACCTCGAGCTCGGCGAGGCACAGAGGCTCCTCTGTAGCAGTCATAGTGAAGATCGAGATCTCCACCGGTCTGAGTGAGGTGAAAGATCTCTCTGAGCCGAGTCAAATAGAACCTGTATCGCTCTCCTATGAAAGTATACTGTAGAAACTTGTGCTCTGGATCAACCCACATGGAGGCATAGAACTCTCTGACCCATCTCTCAATATAGTTTCCGGAACGACCAAGTAAATCGGCGAGTCCCGGAAGGTATGTGATAAAAGGTCTGATCTCCTCACCAGCCAACTCAACTATGCTCTCCAAGGAGCAAACCCTGTGAGGTCGGATCTGGATGCTGGTAAGCTGTGCTGCTCTATAGAAATCCTCCATGAGAGGTGTGTGCCATCCTGGTGAGGCTCTGGGGTCACGCTGATCGGGACACCACTTCTCAAGAGCGACAAACCGAAGCTTCTTCACCTGCTTGGCTGTGAGATTCCTCAGATCAAGGTGAACAGAAGCTGAAGCTGCTGAGGCACTCTGAGGTGACTGAGCTGACTGAGAACGAGTAGATCGCCCCAGGAACGAGGTGCCAATGGTGTACCCAGAGCCTCCGTGACAAGCTCCTGCTCCTCAGGAGTGTCCTCTGTCTATGACTCAGGAGGAGTAGACGGTAGAGCCTGCGGAGGGGTGCCAAGCCTCATTGAACCTCGGCGACCGCCTCGCTTTGCACGGTCGACTGCATCTGCCACTGCCTCTGCTTTCTCAGCCTGTGTTAGCTTTCGCTTATTTTTCTTTTGCTTCTCAAAAACTTGCTTCTTGCCCTTGTCTCTGGAAGGACGTGGAGGAGGAGTGTCATCACCTGAGCTAGTAACACGAGCACGAGAGCCGCGAGCCATCACTGATCAAATAGAGAGTCACTGCCCACTGAAAGAAACCACTGATAGATCACAAGGAACACTGTCACAAGAACCACTGATCTCTGTCACAAGCACTTGCCAACTGCCAGAATCAACTGAAAGAGGGGCCTGCAAGCCACTGGACTGAACCTTTTGAGGCTTTGCCTCAATCCTTACTCGCTAGCTTTGCCCTGAGTTTAAGCTGCCACTGACTGCTGCTAGATAAAATAGACAGGATATATATAAGCATATATAAAATCTAGAGATAAGAATCCGTATAGAAGCAAGCATCTAGATAAGTAAAGGAATGAAATCTGACATGATACCTGAGGTAAGAAAGCGTATCTAATCAGAGCGACTCAAGTCCCAAACCACACTCGAGAAGTGATTTGCTAGCTGTGAATTACAATTGACAATTGATTTAGTGAATTGAAGTGAATATGGATTTTCGAGGAAATACCCTAGGACATGACTCTATCTATGACTCGACAAAACGCGACGTCGTAGATGCAAACCATACCCTAGCGAGAAGAGGTGGAGTCGACGACGACGAATTGAATTCGGTTAGGGACGAAAACGTCGAAAAACCACCCTAGGGTTAGGCCAAACCCTATAGGGGGGGGAAGGCTTCTTTGCAGTGGCAATGTATGGAGGGAGGGGTTTCACCCTAGCTGGGCACTGATAGGGAGGATAAGGTGGAGCTTGGTCGTCAGCGAGGTGGGTTCCTCGGCGGCGAGGACAGAGGGCGGCGGTGGAGCAGTGAGCGGCGACGGAGCAGCTGCCGCAAGGAGGAGAAGTGGTGACGGCGCACGGGAGAGGAGTCTCACCGGCGGCGGCTAAAGTGGCGCAGGGGGCAGGCGGCGGAGCAAACGCGGTGGTGGAGCGGCGGCGAAGCTGTGGCGACGTACGAACGTCAAGCGAGACAGATACTACCGAAACAGAGCCGCACGCGGGGGGTTAAGCGCAAAATTTCAAAGCATCGGACTACTCTGCTTGGTCCGGAGGGTGATCCGACGGGTGGTCCGACGGTACCAGAGAAAGAAAGAGAGCCAATGCAGAGAGCACCCGACCACCGGACCAGGACGTCGGACTACTCACCGGACTGGTCCGACGGTGCATCGGACTGGACCGACGGCGCTTAGACATAACCGACAGAGGCACCGGACTACTTGCCAATGGTCCGGAGGAGCGTCGGACGGTGGTCCGATGGATTGTGTGACTGGAGAATTTTTATGCAGGGAGGAACAAGGCGTCGGACCACTGAGCGTCGGACCATGCATAGTGGTCCGGAGGGTGGTTCGGTGCTTAAATTTGCTCTAAATTTTCCTATTTTTCTCTCCAATCTTTTCTCTTAGCCAAGTACCAACACAAAAGAGCAAAGAGGAACACTTGTTGGACTTAGCATAAGAACCATCTCTCAAACACTCAAATTTTGAAATAGTTTGCCATAGGCTAGGATTAGTTTTCATAAGAAGATAGTTCAATAAAGCTCCAAGGGCCATCATAGGGGTACAAAAGGGGTATTAGCTGAAGCTAGAGCGTTGAATTGCTCCCCTAAGTGATGAACCTAAGGATGACCAAACAAAACTTAACCGAAAAGAAACCAAGAAGCAACACTCATGCATATGCAATGCAAAACGGAATTTGAATCTAGGTTGCTTGCAAGTTTGAACCGCGGTTAAGCTTTGTCACACGCTTTGAGGGCGGTTATCTCAACCGCGTTAGCCAAGCCTATGTGCATTACCAATTTAAACATGTTATATTACATATGAATGCATGGTTCACACAAACTCATCTTTTAGTGAAGTTAGAGTGATCAAGCACATTCAACTCGCTTCTCAACCTACAAAAGGTTGTTTCATCGAGTGGTTTAGTGAAGATATCCGCCAATTGATCTTCGCTCTTAACTCCAACTAGTGTGATGTCTTTCCTAGCCACATGATCTCTAAGAAAGTGATGGCTAATATATATGTGCTTGGTGCGAGAGTGTTGAACCGGGTTGTTAGAAAGCTTTACGGCGCTTTCATTATCACACAAAAGTGGAACCTCTTTTAAAACAACGCCGTAATCAAGAAGTGTTTGGGTCATGTATAAGATTTGTGCACAACTTGCTCACATGGCAATGTATTCCGCTTCGGTGGTTGACAATGCCACACTGTTTTGCTTCTTTGAGGACCAAGAAACAAGTGATCTTCCTAGCATGTGGCACCCACCGGAGGTACTCTTCCTATCAACCTTACATCCGGCATAATCCGAATCGGAATAGCCAACTAGTTGGAACGGAGCTCCTTTGGGATACCAAAGACCCATGCTAGGGGTGTGCCTTATGTACCTAAGGATTCTTTTAACCGCACAAAGATGCGACTCCTTAGGGCTTGCTTGAAACCTAGCACACATGCACACACTAAACATGATATCCGGCCTAGATGCGGTGAGGTAAAGTAAACTACCGATCATAGAGCGATAAAGAGTTTGGTCAATCGGTTTACCTCCCTCATCGATATCTAGATGCCCATTAGTAGGCATTGGGGTCTTGATTGGCTTGCAATCCTCCATCTTGAACTTTTTAAGTAGATCATAAGTGTACTTTTCTTGAGAGATGAAGGTCCCTTCTCTCATTTTCTTCAATTGAAAGCCAAGGAAGAAGGTTAGCTCGCCAATCATTGACATCTCGAACTCCTTGGACATCAAGTCACCAAACTCCTTGCAATGGTCTTGGTTTGTTGATCCAAATATAATGTCATCGACATATACTTGGCAAACGAAGATCTCTCCATTAAGCTTCTTGGTGAATAGTGTAGTGTCGACGATCCCGATCTTGAAGCCCTTCTTGATTAGGAAGTCCCTTAGCCTCTCATACCAAGCTCTTGGAGCTTCCTTCAATCCGTAGAGTGCCTTGGACAACCTATACACATGATTAGGCAAGTTTGGGTCTTCAAACCCGGGAGGTTGTGAGACATAGACAAGTTCATTTATGAAACCATTTAAGAAGGCACTCTTCACATCCATTTGAAAAAGTTTCATTTTGTGATGTGAAGCATACGCCAAAAGGATACGGATGGCTTCAAGTCTTGCAACCGGAGCAAAGGTCTCTCCAAAATCGAGTCCTTCTACTTGAGAGAAGCCCTTTGCCACCAATCTTGCTTTGTTCCTCACAACCACGCCTTGATCATCTTGCTTGTTCCTAAACACCCACTTGGTGCCAATGATTCTTGCATCCATTGGCTTCTCTTCAAGTGTCCACACTTGGTTCCGGGTGAAGTTGTTGAGTTCTTCATGCATGGCATTCACCCAATCCGGATCCGCAAGTGCTTCTTCTACACTAGTAGGCTCAACAAAGGAAACAAACGAGTGATGTTCAACATAAGATGCAAGTCTAGAGCAAGTCATTACTCCCTTTGATGGACTCCCTATTATTTGATCATGGGGGTGAGCTTGAAGGATAGATGTTGATCTTCTATTTGTCTCTTCAGGAGGAGGATGCGGTGCTTCAACATTGCTTGCTTCGGCCTCGGCTTGATCTTGAGGAATTTGAGTGTCTTCTTGAGCTTCCCTCACTTGATCTCCTTCATCAACTTGAGGCGTGTGGGGTGGAGAAGGATCTTGATTTGCTTCATCTTCAACTTCTTCCACCTCTTGTGGGTTGATAGGACCAATTGGCATATTCTTCATTGCCTCCCTCAAGGGTTCATCACCTACATCAATATCCTCAAGCGCTCCTTGGGAGCCATTAGTTTCATCAAACTCCAAGTCATACGTTTCTTCAACTAAGTCGGTGGCTTTGTTAAATACACGGTATGCCTTGGATTTAAGTGAATATCCAACAAGGAAACCAATGTCACACCGCCGTTGGAATTTACCCAAGTGTTGGCGCTTCTTGTAGATGTACACCTTGCAACCAAACACCCGGAAGAATGAAATATCCGGCTTCTTCCCATTGACAAGCTCATAGGGGGTCTTCTTTAATAGCCTTTGGACGAAGAGACGGTTTGCCGCATAGCAAGCGGTGTTGATTGCCTCCGCCCAAAACTTCTCCGGAGTGTTGTACTCATCAAGCATAGACCTTGCTAGAGTTATGAGCGTCCGGTTCTTCCTCTCTACAACACCATTTTGTTGTGGAGTATATGTGGCGGACACCTCATGCTTGATCCCAACTTCATCACAATAATCTTCAATCTTTGTGTTCACAAATTCGATGCCATTGTCACTTCTAATCTTCTTGATCTTCACATCAAATTCATTTTGAGCTCTTGTAGCAAACTTCTTGAAGATGCCTTGTGTCTCTCCCTTGTCTTGAAGAAAGAACACCCAAGTGTATCGAGAGTAGTCATCCACTACCACTAAGCAATAGAGATTTCCTCCAAGACTAGCATAGGTGGTAGGGCCAAATAGATCCATGTGTAGCAACTCTAGGACTCTTGAGGTTGACATGAAAGCTTTGGTTGGATGAGTGTTTGCCACTTGCTTGCCGGCTTGACATGCACTACAAAGTTTGTCCTTCTTAAACACCACATCTTTGATTCCTCTAACCATTTCCTTCTTGACAAGCTTCTTCAAGGTTGACATGCCCACATGTGCTAATATTATATGCCATAGACAACCCAAAGAATTCTTGGAGAAGAGACAAGTTTGTAAGTTAGCTTCATTTGAAGTGAAGTCCACTAAGTAGAGGTTGTTGTGCCAGAACCCTTTGTATATCATTGATGAATCTTCAATCTTGGTCACAATCACCTCATTTGGAGTGAAGAGACAATGAAACCCGAGATCACAAAGTTGACCAACCGATAGCAAGTTGAAGCTCAATGATTGTACTAGCAAGACGTTGGAAATTGATTGATCTTGGGAGATAGCCACTTTGCCTAAGCCTTGAACTTTGCCCTTTGAATTATCCCTAAAAGTAATCTTGTCTTGATTTGCACAATCCTCATCAAGTGTGGTGAACATCCGGGGGTCGCCGGTCATGTGTTGAGTGCAACCACTATCAATTACCCAATGGCTCCCACTGGTCTTGTAGTTCACCTACACACAAGCAACTTGGAGTTAAGCTTATTGTTTGGGAACCCCCTTAGTGCGGGGCCCCATTGCCTTGTCAACCAACTCCTTAGCAACCCAAAGAACCCTAGGCTTGTTCTTTATTGGTGGTCCAAGAAACACCACAAGTGGTCTACCCTTGGAATCTTTGTTGATGACATAGTGAGCATCATGAGCAAATGGCCTAGTGTGCTTGGGCAATGTCTTGGGAAATGGAGTCTTGCATTGAAACTCGAAGTGACCAATTTGTCCACATCCAAAACACCTCTTAGGCTTGGGCTTTGGCTTCTCTTGATTGTAGCCATTGTACTTGTTCTTGTAGTAGTTCTTGGCTTCAATCTTGACCTTGGCCTTCATCACTTGGTTTTCCTTGTACCCAATACCGGTCTTGTCATTCTTCATGACGGTGCTCATTAGAAGCTCACTTTGGAGATTATGGCCCTTGGTGAACTTTTCAAGGCCACTTGTAAGCTTGGTCTTGTCATTCTTGAGCTTGGCAATTTCTTCTCTAAGAGAGTTGATCAAAGTGATAGCATCTTTGTCTTCTTCTTGAGCCGGCTTGATGGTGAAGGGCTTGTTTGCCTTGAGGTTGATTAGCTCTTCCTTGAGCTTTGAGTTCTCTTCCCTCATCTTCATATAATCATCATACTTGTCAGCTTCTACAACTCTCTTGCCCTTGCACTAAGTACTTTTCTCAAGAGCCACATCATCAAGCTCGATTTCACAAGAGGTAGCACTTGCACACTTAGCACACGGGTTAGTAGCAACATGTGTAAGATCTTGAGTAAGCAATTCATTTGCTACCACTAGTGTGCCATGATCACTTTTCACTTGGTTGTAGTCATCTTTTAGCAAGTTATACCTTGTGTGGAGCTCTTGGGATGACCTCTCAAGCTTATCATGTTTCTCATTGGCTTGCTTAAGAGAGGCTTGGAGCTCCCTAGTGCTAGATGTGAGAGAATTAATCTCAAGCTTCAAATCATCATTAGCACTAGACAAGTTGTCAAGCTTATCATGCAAGTTTTCTTTGATTTCAAGAAGTTTGTCATTTTTACTCTTATACTTCCTTATGATGCTAGCGTACTTGTTGCAAATTTTAATTAGCTCATCATAGGAAGGTGCTTCTTCATCGTCACTATCATCACTAGAGAGGTCATCACCATCATCCTCTTTTTGTACCTTCTTGTCACCTTTAGCCATAAGGCATAGGTGTGTAGAGGATGAGCCCGGCGATGAAGGAGGAGGTGGCGGTGGAATAGAAGAACCAATCACCAATGTGGCCACCTTCTCTTCTTCACTCATCATCGGAGGAGTCACTTGAATCATCAATATCGGTGAGCCAATCACCCACAATGTAAGCCTTGCCATCTTTCTTCTTCTTGTGGAAGTTGAAGTTCTTCTTCTTCTTGTATGGCTTGTCTTGCTTCTTGTCATCATCACTTGAGTCATCATTGTCGCCCTTGTTCTTCTTGAAGTTCTTGAACTTGTTGTTCTTGAACTTGTCTTTCTTCTCTTCGGGACACGCATGGGCTAGATGACCAAGAGTGCCGCAATTGTAGCACTTCATTTGGGAGATTGGCTTCCTTGAAGAGCTTGTGAAGAATTTCTTCTTCTTTGAGTCAAAATTGACTCCATTCTTGTTTAGCCTCTTCAACATCTTGGCGGTCATCTTCACCATGAGAGCGATGTTGTCTTCATCATCATCATCACTTGCACTCTCAAGGATATATTGAATCTTGCACTTCTCCTTGGAAGATGCCTTGAGAGCCAAGTCCTTCTTCTCCTCCTTCTCTTTCTTCTTGGAGGAGGATGAACTTCCATCATTGATCTTCATGTACATCTCATGAGCATTGATCTTGCCCAACACTTGTGTTGGTGTAGTTGCGGAGAGATCGCCTTGATGAAGGACCGTGACGATGTGGCTATACTTGTCTATTGGTAGGACAAAAAGTATCTTGCGCACCACATCGGCCGGTGTCATTTGGGAGAGCCCAAGGCCATTCAACTCCTCTACAAGCACATTCAAGCGAGAGTACATTTCATTAGCATTTTCATGAGATAGCATGGTGAAAGCATTTAACTTAGCAATGATGAGGTGATAATGCTCTTCTCTTTCACATTTAGTGCCCTCGTGTAGAGCACAAATGTTTGTCCAAATTTCATGTGCAGTTTTGCAATTTCGCACACGGTTGAACACATCCTTACAAATGCCACGGAAAAGAATGTTCTTTGCCTTAGCATTGTTCTTCTCAAAGTATGGATCCTCGGCGAACACCGATCCACCTTGAGTGGCGGCTTTGTGAACGCCGACGTCCACGGCCTCAAGGTAGGCCTCCATCCGCACTTTCCAATAAGGAAAGTCATCCCCATCGAACATGGGTGGTGGTCCATCCCCATGGGACATCTTGCTCTAGGCGGTGAAGCCTAATTTAGAGCAACAAGGCTCTGATACCAATTGAAAGGATCAAGATGCCCAAGAGGGGGGGGGTGAATTGGGCTTGTTTTAAATTTCTAAAGCAAATATGAAAACCTATCAAATGCCAATCACCCCCTAGTGCCTACGATCCGTGTGTCCTAGCTAGAAAGCGGTAGCAGTTCATGGAAATTAAAAGCAACCTAAGCAATTCTAGTAGGTAAGATAAAAACAAGACGGAATGTAATGCGGAAATATAAAGAGCTAGGGAAAAGAGATTCTCAGTGATGCAGCGATGTTTTCCCGAGGTATCGAGGTGTCGCCACACCCCCTAGTCCTTGTTGGAGCACCTCGCAAGGTATCGCTCCCCCTCTACCCGCGCAAGGGTAGAGTTCTCTCTACGGGCTGATTCTTTGCCACTCCGGCTCGGTGAATCGCCCACAACCGATCACAAAAGCTTGGAGAAGAGCCGCCAACAATCTTCCGGCGATCACTTCCTCCGAACACCACCAAACCATCTAGGTGTTGTCGAACACCAAGAGTAACAAGCTCAAGACCTTCACTTGACCAACTCAAGGCTAGGAAGGTGGATGGATGCACACAAGTCACTCCTAATCACTCTAGGAGGGAAGAACAAGATGAACTCTCTCTAATCTCTCCCTCACTAGGCACTTGACTCTCCAAAGATTTTCTCAAGGTGTCACGAGCTGAAACAATGTCCAAGAGAGGTCCTAAGGACGAAGGGGGCAACTATAAATAGTCCCCACCTCCAAAACTAGCCGTTTTTTACTTTTTCCTCTCTCTGCGAAGCCACCGGACTAGTTCGGAGCTTACACCACCGGACCAAGCACACTGGTCCGGAGCTCACTCTGAATTCCAACTCAGGCACCGTCGGACTACTCTGCTTGGTCCGACGCCCTGGTCCGATGCACTGGTCCGGAGCCAGGGTGCTCACTGAGTGAAAAACCTTTTCTCTTCTTCGAACCACCGGACCACTCTCCTTGGTCCGGAGCCCTGGTCCGACGCTCTGGTCCGGAGCCAGGGAGCTTACTGTATGAAACCAACCTCCTGTCTTGAAGCGTCGGACTAGCCGTCGGACTCACCGTCGGACTAGTCCGGAGCCTTCTCTGTCTCTGACACGAGCCATCGGACCACTCTCCTATGGTCCGACGCTCTCCAAACAGGTGGTCCGGAGCTTCTCGAGCTGAACTTTTGCCTAAGTCAGGGACCGTCGGACCACTCTCCTTGGTCCGACGCCTACTTGGCAGACTGGTCCGGAGCCTCTTTCTCCCCCTATTTCAACTGTTTTCGCTAAGATTTCTCAAGGGATTTTGCTCCTTCCATTTCTAGGGTTAACCAAGGGCTGAAAGCAAGGTCTCTGGCCTAGTTGTGACAAGTGTACATATACCCACTCTCCTAAACTCTCCTAGGTCAAGCTACTAATCTCATACCCCCCTTTATAGTACGGTCAAAGGAAAAACAAAACCCTAGCTATACTTAGTGACCTTCTCAACCTTATGGCACTAAGAACTAGCCTAGTCTTCAACTTGTATCATCATCCTTTGCAACCGAAACAATTTCCACCTTGGGGGCATGAATATCCATTAAGCCCATTCAAATTGCATCACTAATGACCTAACAAAAAAGACTTTGCCTCTGCAAAACACATGTTAGTCATAGTGACCTAGTATTGTCGTTAATCGCCTAAACACAAGGGTCCATGATTCTTCAGGCCCCATCATAGGGAAAATTGAGTGTACTCCCGCTGTCTCTGAGGACTTCCAGGAGGTATTTTGTACTAACAATAGGATTTAGCAACTAACAGATATCACCCAAAATATGAAAAATAGTCGAAATGATTGTTACTACAAGTAATCGGTAGACTCTGAACACCTGGGGAAAACGGGGGCAGTGGGGATGGCTGCGTATACCTCTTGTTGGGCAACCTCTTACTAACGCCTGGGGTCGCGCGCCGCCGGATCGCCAAAGATTGTCAACGTCTTGCTCGCCGGATCATAGTTGTGATCCCTTCCTCTATCGTCCTGTCGATCGTCCTTTTTCTTCTGCACCCACTTCTTCTTCTTCATCAACCTCCCATTAAAGAAATTTTTCATGAGGTTGCAGTCCTTGAGGGGGTGATTTACGGGGGTTGTGTGGCTCGGACAGGGTTGTTCCAACATTTTCTCAAAGTGGTCGTTAACCGGCCTATCCTTTTTCCCCCGTTCTTTTCTGTCGTCGCAATGAGCGGCGGATCATACCGTGGCCGGTTTCGCCCCTTCTTGTGAGGGCGAGTCGAGGGCCCTTCGGCCCCTGCTTCGTAGTACCGGTTCCTGTCACCCGTGCCCCAGAAGACAGCGCCGACCGCTTCCTTGCCCAAGGCATGGCTCGTGACGATGTCGAGCAGCTCATTTGTTGTCTTGGGCTTTTTACGTCCTAGTTTATGAACCAGAGACTCGCAAGTTGTCCCCGACAGGAATGCGGTGACAACGTCACCATCGGCTACGTCTAGGAGCTCGCTGCTCTGTCGGGAAAAGCGACGAACGTACTCGCGAAGGGTCTCGCCTCGCTTCTGTTTACAGTTCTTGAGATCCCAGGGGTTCCCGGGCCGGATGTAGGTTCCCTGAAAGTTCCCGACAAAGGATTCTTTTAGGTCCCCCCAGCTCCGGTTCTTTCCTTTCTAGAGGTTCTCCAGCCACAAGTGTGCCGTACCCGAGAGGTAGAGTGGTAAGTGATGAATTATGAGATTCTCATCGTTCGCCCCACCTGCCTCGCAGGCAAATCGATAGTCCTACAGCCCGAGGCCAGGGTTCGTGAGCCCCGTGTACTTCTGGATGTAGGTTGGTGGTCGGAAACGTGACGGGACCCACGCGGCTTGTATGCGCGAGGAGAAACAGCGTGGTCCGGTGGGCTCTGGGCTGTAGTTCCGGTCCTTGTCGGGGTCATGTTGTCCACCCCTGCATGGATGTCGTCCACGTCGCCTATCGCCGTCATCGTTGTCGCTTTGCCTGCGGTCGTCGCTTTCTAAGCGTGCTCCGCGGCCGGGATGCCGTTTGGCCGGCGCCTGGTCTCTTGCGGGGGTTGGCCTTGGTCTCTGGCAAATGGAGTTCTCGGGTGGCGGTGTGTTTTGCACACTAGAAAGAGCCCTCGCTCTCTGCCGTTACGAGTTCTCCACCTATTGAGCTGCCGCGCGGTCAAGGATGACGCGTATCTCTCCTCTAAGCTTCTTATCCCCGGGCGTCGTGGGCTTTGGAAACTGACTCATGAGCATAGCGGCGGCAGCTATGTTCTGTTGTGCCCTTGGGAAAGTCGGTGGAGACTCGTCGTCCTTGACTATGCGGCGTTGCACCTCCCGGTCTTGGGCTCGGGGGCCGACCAATGGCCGAGGGTTTAGCTGCTGCTTGAGGAGAGCACACTCATTGTCAATCTGGTGGCGAGCGTCGTCAAGCTCGTTCTATCGGGCATGCATAGCGTCAAGGTTGATGTGCGGTTGAGTGAGAGCCTCCTAGTTCTCGAGGAGGATCTCGTTGCCATCCTCGTCGAGGTCGCGCATGGCTCCCTCTAGGGTGGGTTCCCTCCCGTCGCACATGAAGCACTCTCGCGAGGGGGCCTCGCTGACCTCGGGGGTGACGCGCTCAGTCCCCGTACTGTCAGAGCTGGAGAGAGTCAGGTCCTCCTCGATCAGTGTTGACGGTGAATATGAGCTATTTTGTCACCATCAAAATACCGTCAACATCCTTGTATTCAAAGGAAAACAAGCATAACCTGAACATACTTGTACCAAATAAATAGTTCCACATATCCCATGACTATTTGATGCATGTAATGACAAATGGGGACTTTTGGGAGCTAGTGTGCCCACTTAGGGGGTCGGTCGACCACCCTATGGGCCACTAGGCCTCCCAAGTCCCCATAATCCAAGAACCACCCTCCAGAGCACTTTCTACCCCTTGGATCCAAGTGTGTTTCCTCCCAACGGTTCAGATTTGCATCACAAGGATCCATGGGCCCACATCAAGGATATCAGCGATATAAACATCCCAGAGCAAACACCCACTGAAGATAACAAGTGGGACCAACATACAGGAGGTAGAGGTGGGCTAGGGACCTCATAGGGGGGTCGGCCAACCACCCTGTGGGGCCACCAGGCCACCCACATGCCCCCTGTGCTGTGGGGACACCTCCTGGAGGAAGTGGCAGGGCCCACCTATCATGGGGTGGTCGGCCAACCACACCCAGGTGCCCAAAAGATGCTCCAAGCCCCCCACCGCCTTCCTGCTTGCCGCCATGCATCCACTTGATCTCCACCGTTGATCCAAGTCGGTTCTAATGACGGTTTGATCCTACGGTGGCTGATGGAGGTGGCGCGGATCGCTGACGTGGCACCGGAGTAGCCCCTACTCCACCTCTAGCTATAAATACCGCCTTAGGCCTTCACTCTCATTCATGCCTCATTGGAGAAACACTACTCCTTAGTCTCTTAGCAATGCTCTTTAGTAGTGCTATGCTAGTTGGAGGAGAGTGAGGAGAGTCTAGAGGAGAGTCAGGCCTGTCTGGCGTCTTCTCCGGAGTTCTTCCTCGGCGGATGCGAGTATCTTGTAAGTTCAGCTCTTGTAAGTGACTTCTTCCGAGTTCTTTATAGCATTTAGTATTCTAAATCTGGTTTAGCTGTTATACATATTTTCGTGCTTGTTCATCGCTTTACTTTAAGTAGAGTGCTCTAGCCTTTAACGTTGGGTTAAAGTAGTAAGAATAGTGTCGACGTGGTGTCTAGACTAGATCTTACCTTTGTAAACCGCTTATCGTGCGGATTGTTTGTGGATGCTAGTAGAAGGTGACAACTCTATCTAGTCTTCGTATTCCACCACGTGTGACAGATAAGTTCTTAAAAGGCAGGGCCTCAATACAATATGATAGTGCGGTCCGGTTAGAGTTTTGTCCTCTTTCTAATCTATCCCATCGCCTCCTACAAGAGAAGGGCTGATAAAGCCAGTATAACCAGCTATACCTTGTTAGATATCCTTGCCATATCGAACCTCTCAACCCAGTGTTGACACCATTTTTCAACATGTGTCAAATGAGCTAAGGCTTGACTGGTCAGCGGCCGTTCTCCGTCGGCAAGAGCAGGACGCATACTGGGTCGGTAAGATTGCCGAAGTCATGAAAGAACAGTTCGGCATCAAACCCAAGGTCAACACGTACTCTTATCGGACTCCATATCCTCCTGCGTATGACTTGATTCCTCTTCCAAATCGGTACAAAGTGCCGATTTTACCAAATTCTCCGGCCAAGACGACACGTCAACAATGGAGCACATCAACCGCTTCATTATCCAGTGCGGGGAAGCTGCCAGCAGGGAGGAGTTAAGGGTGAGATTGTTCTCTTCGTCATTGCCTGGATCAGCATTCACATGGTTCATATCATTGCCTCCAAATTCTATAATTACATGGGCCGATCTAGAGAGGCAATTTCACAAATACTTCTTCGCTGGCATACATGAGAAAAATCTTACCGATTTGGTCAAAATGAGGCAACGCAACGACGAATCGGTAGATAGCTTTGTTCAGAGGCTACGGGACGTGAAGAACAAGTGCTACAGTCTGGTGCTTGATGATCGGCAACTGGCAGATTTGGCTTTCCAAGGATTACTACCGCACATCAAGGACAAATATGCGTCCCAGGAGTTTGAAAGCCTAAGTCATCTGGTACAAAGGATTGCCGATCAAGATATCAAAGCCTTTGAACCCAGGAAGGCTTGGAACAAGAAGGTGACCTTCATCGGGAAAGAAGAAGACTCTGGATCGGATGAAGAGCTGAATGTTGATGCAGCCGAATGGGTGAAGGATAAGAAGCCTGTGTCTTGTCCGTTCGGCCAAAAAGAGACCGAAAGGTTCACCTTCGACATCACCAAGGTCGATAGTATGTTTGACTTGTTGCTGCAAGAAGGGCGAATCAAATTGGCGCCCAACCAAGTAATTCCATCGGCCGAAGAGCTCAAGAAGATTAGGTACTGCAAGTGGCATAATGCAACCTCACACAGTACCAATGACTACAAAGTATTCAGGCAACAGTTGCAGTCAGAGATTGAATCTGGGCGTATTAAGTTTGAAAATTCTAAAGTCCAGAAACCGATGAAGATAGATCAGCACCCGTTCCCAAACAATATGGTGGAAATCAGTGAGAAAACCAGAGTGCTGACATCAGAAGCTGCCAGGAGGAACTCATCGGTAGACCCTAACCACCAAGTACCTGAGCACGACGCGAGAAGGTTTGCCGATGACAGAAAGGGTAAGAAGATTGCCGATGAAGGCAGCAGCGCCAACAGGGCTTCTGGAGTTGTGATCACACACAACCAGCCAAGGCGAGATCATCGGCAATCACGTGAAGAGCGGTATCGGCAAGAAGAAGAGGAGCATCGGGAGTGGTTTCGGCATAAAGACCACTGGAAGTGTCCCTTCTTCGTTCACTGTTGGGAAGAAGGCATCAAGCTGCCCACTGCCGATAACTGTCCAGAGTGCAATGGGTATTACGCTGCCGATCAGTCAGGTAAGAGACCTTGTTTTGATGATCAGGCACCCAGGTACGCCAGGCCACTCAGAGAAAACAGATCGGCACATGATCGACTAGGGGGCAAGCTTAGTGCTCATTACAGGCTTGGCAGACGTGTTGACCAAGGGGAGCTGGAGGAGATGGCCCATGCCAGAATACCTGACGAAGAGATATTTTCCAGAGAACCCAACATCGGAAGAAGTACCGATGCCAGCAGGGGAAAGCAGCACCAGCCCGTCTGGAAGACTAAACTTCCCCAATGGTGCCCTAAGGGTCTGACCAAGACCCAGAAGAGAAGAATTCAGCGCTAGCGCCGCGACGACCTGTATGATGAGGAAGAACCCTCAAGGGAGAAGCAGTGGAGGCCCAAGCGCAAGGATAGGGATCCATCGGCAGATATCAATATGGTTGTCATGTTACCGATGGAGTTCATGGCACCCGTCAGCGATGATGAAGAGGCTGCCAATATGGCACAATTGGTACTAGATCCGATGACGGCTGTCTTTGAAAAGCCTGCGATGATGAGAGGCAACATCTGAGGGCTCTGTTTGTTAAGGGCAAAGTGGATGGTCAGCCGATGACCAAGATGCTGGTAGATGGTGGCGCGTTGATCAATATATTGCCATATGTCGTGTTCAGAAAGCTTGGTAAAGGTGACCAGGACTTAGTCAAGACCGACATGAAGCTCAAGGACTTCGAAGGCAACTTGTCAACGGCTATGGGGGTCGTATGTGTTGACTTAACCATCGGCAATAAGACTTTGCCGACAACGTTCTTTGTGATCAGCGGCAAAGGCACTTACAACTTGCTCCTCGGAAGGGATTGGATCCATGCCAATTGCTGTATCCCTTCTACTATGCATCAAAGTCTGGTACAGTGGATCGGGGATAGAATTGAGGTCGTCCGCCGTGAAGCCCCATCTACTGTTGCATCGGCAGAATTGGAAACTTACGAACAGACCAGGTGCATATCCGGTGAAGCCTGGGACAAGGAATTCCTCAAAGTTGCCAATTACCGCATCAAGCCGATCCAAGCAGTCGGTCCTGAAGAAGAATTTTAATGGATCAGTTCGCTGACGATGGAAAGCTGGGGCAGGGCTTCACGTCTGCCGATGATTTACTCGAGGTCGACATCGGCGATGGTAGTAAACCTAGGCCTACTTTTATTAGTGCTAAGTTAGATTCCCAATGTAAACAGCAGTTGACTGACTTATTAAAGGAGAATAAAGATTGTTTTGCTTGGGATTATACAGAGATGCCTGGTTTAGACTGATCGATAGTTGAACATCGGTTACCCATCAAGTCTGGTTTCCAACCACATCGGCAACCTACGCGCCGATGCAATCCTACTATTCTGCCCGACATCAAGGCTGAGATTACAAGGTTAATCGAAGCTGGATTTATTCGGCAATGCCGATATGCCGATTGGATTTCTAATGTGGTTCCTATGTATAAAAAGAATGGAAAACTTCGTGTTTGTATTGATTTCAGGAACCTTAACAAGGCTACGCCGATGGATGGCTATCTGATGCCCGTTGCCGATCTGCTGATCGATGCTGCCGCTGGACATCAAATTATTAGCTTCATGGATGGTAATGCTGGGTATAATCAGATATTCATGGCTGAAGGAGACATATCCAAGACTGCTTTCTGATGTGCAGGTCACGTTGGCTTATTTGAATGGGTAGTCATGACTTTTGGCTTGAAAAATGCTGGTGCTACTTATCAGAGAGCAATGAATTTCATATTTCATAAGTACATCGGCACGATAGTTGAAATCTACATTGATGATGTGGTGGTTAAGTCTGGGGATTTCCAGAAGCATCTTGCCAATTTGCGAAAAATATTGGAGTGCACAAGGGAACATGGGTTGAAGATGAATCCTAACAAGTGTGCATTTGGTGTATCGGTAGGGCAGTTCCTGGGTTTCATGGTGCATCAGAGAGGCATTGAAATCGGCAGAAAGTCTATTGATGCAATTAACAAGGTGGTTGCTCCTACGAACAAGACTGAGTTGCAGTCCTTGATCGGCAAGATTAATTTCATTAGATGGTTTATATCAAATCTATCTGGTAAGATCAAATCGTTTAGTCCTCTATTAAAGTTGAAAGCCGATCAAGAATTTACATGGAAAGTAGAGCAGCAGTCAGCCTTAGAGGAGATTAAGAAATACTTAGTAAATCCTCCAATCTTGGTTCCACCTCAACACGGGAAGCCTTTCAGGTTATATTTGTCTGCCGATGACGGTGTTATCGGATCAGCCTTAATTCAAGAATTTGAAGGGAAGGAACGTGTAATATATTACCTGAGCAGGAGATTGGTGGATGAGGTATTCGGCCATAGAGAGATTGTGCTTATGTTTATATTTCTCTTGCATTAAATTGAGGAATTATTTACTGTCGGCTGAATGCACTATCATCTGCAAAGATGATGTGGTTAAATACATGTTGTCAATGCCAATTTTGAGTGGACGAATCGGTAAGTGGATTCTGGCACTTTCAGAGTTTGACTTAAGGTATGAATCGGCTAAGGCTGTTAAGGGTCAGGTGATGGCCGATTTTGTTACTCAACATTGTAATATGGTAAGCTCTGTTGAAATTGCTCCTTGGACTTTATTCTTTGATGGGTCTACGTGCAAGGATGGAGCAGGTATCGGTATTCTCTTGATTTCACCCCAAGGACAGAAGTATGAAATCTCGCTGCCGATTGTTGCTACTTCGACAAACAATCAGGCTGAGTACCAAGCTTTGCTTAAGGGGTTAGAATTACTCAGGGAAGTGCGTGCCGATGCTGTTGAAGTCTTCGATGATTCCATGTTGGTGATTAATCAATTGATCGGGACATATGAATGCCGAAGTGAAGTGTTGATTACTACCCATGAACGGTGTTTGCAGTTGTTAAGGGAGTTCAAAGAGTATCGCCTTGAGCATATTCCAAGGTTGCATAATGAAGAGGCCAATCGGTTAGCACAGAATGCTTCAGGATATCAACCGATTCAAGAAGTCACGACATCGGTAACAGTTGCCTATGACTGGAAAAGGATATTGCCAATTACTTGATGAATCCATCTAGGAAAGTTGAAAGGCGTCTAAGGTTCCAAGCTACCAAGTATGTGCTCCTTGACGATGAGTTGTATTATCGGACGATTGATGGAGTTTTGCTTAGATGTCTCGGCAAAGAGGAATCAAAGGAGCTGATGGGTGAAATCCATGAGGGTGTGTGTGGAGGACATCAATCGGCATTCAAGATGAAGTGGATGATTAGGCAGAACGGATATTATTGGCCGACAATCCTTGAAGATTGCTTCAACTATTTCAATGGGTGCCAGGACTGTCAAAAGTTTGGTAATGTGCAAAGGGCACCTGCATCGGCAATGAATCCTATAATCAAGCCTTGGCCGTTCAGAGGATGGGCTATTGATCTCATCGGCCAAATTTATCTGCCGTCGAGTAAAGGGCACAAGTTTATACTTGTTGCTACCGATTACTTTACTAAATGGGTTGAAGCAATTCCCTTGAAGAAGGTGACATCGGCAAACATGGTGGATTTCGTTAAGGAACACATTGTTTACCGATTTGGCATTCCCCAGACCATTACTACCGATCAAGGAACCATGTTCACATCGGGAGAGTTTGATGAGTTTGCTGCTAGTATGGGTTTCAAGGTGTTAAACTCTTCTCCTTATTATGCTCAAGCTAATGGTCAAGCTGAAGCGACTAATAAAGGGGTTATTAAGCTTATAAAGCGCAAGATTGAAGAAAAACCTAGAAGGTGGCACGTGGTGTTAAACGAAGCCTTATGGTCATATCGGATGGCTTGTCATGGTGCAACCAAAGTATCGCCGTATCAGTTGGTCTATGGACACGATGTTGTCCTGCCTTGGGAAATTAAAACTGGTTCTAGGCGGTTGTCTTTTCAGGATCAATTGATGACCGATGATTATGCTACTATGATGAAAGATGAGTTAGAAGATTTGGCAGGTCATCGGTTGAGGGCATTGATTAGCATTGAAGAGAATAAGAGGAGGGTTGCCAGATGGTATGACAAGAAGGTAAAGGTAAAGGGATTTGCCAATGGTGATTTGGTTTGGAAGCTGATTTTACCGATCGGGACTAAGAGCTCTAAATTTGGGAAATGGTCCCCTAATTGGGAGGGTCCTTATCGGGTAAAGCAGTCTGATCCTGGTAATGCTTACATTTTGGAAACTCTCGAAGGAGTTGCATTCTCTAGAGCAATCAACCGCAAATACTTAAAGAGGTATTACCCTAGCATATGGGTGGACGCATAGCATGTTCGTTTGGATGCCGATGAAAGAGAAATTATAGTGCATCGGTAAAAACGTGTAAACATTATATTACAAGACCCAAGATCAAGTATCAGAGTAACATTCTTGCCGATACAACAAACAAATTACAGCAAGGAGTGGATGGCTGATATCGTACGTAGGCGAATCTGTTCTATCTCGTCCATCTCCTTAGCGTCGGCATCGGCAGAGCCCTCGACCGGCTTGATCTTCTTCTTCCACAAGATGGCTTGTCGGGCATTTTGGTCCCTTTCTTGCCGCAGAACCCTGATGGTATCGGATAATTGGGTTTTCTGCTGGTTGGCTGCAGTCAGATCCTCCTCGACCTTTTGTAACTCGGCCAACAGCTCTTCTTTCTTGACCGATAGCCGGGTGATTTCTTGATCAAGGTCGTGGATGGAGACTTCTGCTTGGCCGATGCCCTTGTGCTTTTCGTCGGCAATGTTTTTGAACTTGAGCTTTTCTTCCTCGTTCTTGGATTGGGCAGCCCTATCGGCAATGCGATGGGAAAGCCTCTGGTACTGGATTTGTTTGATGTCGAGGAAGGTTGCCTGGAGAAGGATTTCTGCCATATCGGCAGGGAGATGGCCTTGGATGTCCTTGAAAGCGATCCTTGCTGCCGATGAGTCCTGGATGAGCTGGGACGTATCTTGTAGCAGCAAGGAGAGCAGTTCTTCAAGTTTGGACTTGATCTCTGCCGATAAAGCTGGGACAGAGCTCTCCTCCTCCTCATCGTCATTGGGGATGTCGACTGCAAAGGAGAATAGACTGTCTGCTTGGATGAGGCCTTGGCGTTCATCTTCATTCTGAGGATTCAGGCTGTAGGAGAAGAGACTGTCCGGAGAGTCCTGAGCCTGAAAACAGAGGAGTTAAAGTGTACCGATTGTAAGATTATACTATGAGCTTTAGGGTGATTGACTTACCGTCTTGAAGTGGATCTCCTGCCTGGGACTTGGTATGCTGGATGGTCCAGCTTCATCATGGACATCGGCAGCAGATGCCGATGATTGGGCCTCTGCTGGAGAAGCAGCCGACGCCGCCGGTGCTGGTGGTGTTATCGCCGGCGTCGCTTCCGACGTGGTGGTTGGTTCGCGTGGCAGCGATGCTGCTATCTCATCGGGAACTTCGGCTGACAGTGCCGATGCTGATGCCGCCTCCGCTCGGCTACGGCGGGTGTTGTCTCTTCATCGGGGAGTCCGACCGACGGTGCTGATGCCGATGCCGCCTCGGTTGCTGCAGCAGCTGCTGTCTCCTGATCGGGGACGTCGTCCATCGGTTGATCTGAGACCGGAGCCGATAAAGGATCTGCCGATGACGTGCCGGCAGTTGGTTGTGCGACTGAAGCCGAGGGCAGTCCTGCTGGTGGCACATTGGCAGTTGATGGTGCGGTTGGGGCCAATGGCGAAGACGGAGAAGCCAGCCTCAGGCGCCTCTTTTTCGTTGGTGTGGCAGCAGGGGAACCAACCCTCTTTGACGAAGACCGGGGGGCATCGGCAGCTGGGCTGGAAGGTGTTTGTCTGCTGGAAGCAGCTGCCGATGACCACAGTGCCTGAAAATACAAAGCAAGTTATACAAAATAGAATATTGCCGATAACAGTATGTAATCGGTACCGGTAAAGATGAGTTTACTGCATGAACCCGCGTCAGGGCAACAGCAGCGGCCGATGTAGCCTGGGCTTTTATAGGTGTCGGCGTAGGTACCTGTTGAGGCATGAAGGCAACCAGCGTCGGGGCTTTGGTGCCGATGATTGATATGGGGCCCATTATCCGAAGATTGAAGGGCCTGCCACTGTTGCTCGTTGTGGGGATCGGATCATCGGCCTATCAAGCGCAAAGGAGTTAAGTGTCGATGACGAAAGTAAAGTAATAAAAATGCATCGGATAGAAGACTTACTGCGTCATCAGGGATGATGTGATCGGTGTCAATCAGGTGCCGATAGTAGTGCGACGACTTGGCGAATAGCTGGCACCTCCACTCTTGCCACCAAGACTTGTACTCGTTCGTGATGAAGGAGGTTGGCGACCAGGAGGACAAGTCGATGTCTGATGTATCGGCATCGGCAGGGAGATTGACGACCTTGTTCCAGTCTAGAGCACTGGATATTGTCTGCCTGGGCTTCACTATTTTGGAGTAGCAGAGTTTGATCGGCAGTTGGCCAAATGCCAGTTGTCTCGCCGCTGCCGATGGGTAGTAGAACTCGTAAGATAGAGGGGCATTATTCCCAGTTCCAAAGATGTTTACTGGAATGGCTCAAGGAGTGATGCTGGCCTTCATGATTGCTTGGTTCTCGGGCAGGTTCCCATCGGTTAGGTTGAACAGCAGCGGGAACTGATTGTGTTCATCGATATATGGCCACCAGATCCGTTCCGTGGAGGGGAGTCCGTTGTAGAACTTCTGGAAAAAGTAGCCGAAATGCTCTGTATCGGCATCGGTACCTGGCAGCACTATAATAGCCTCTCCAAAATTAAGTGGAGGGCGAGTTGCCGATTCATCATCCCCATATCGGTAATCTTCCGATATGTCCCTCGGGAATTGTTGGGCAAACAGATCAAACTGGAGGGCCCTGTGCATGTGTGCGTTCAGCCACATATTGACAAACCACCAGGGGCCCCCAAGATTGCCGATGGGTTCTCCTAGCAGTAGCTTCTGGGATACTTGATGTAGCAAACGGTACACTGATCCGAGAAGGTACCTGCCTAAGGGAAGCCTTGTTCCATCGGCAAGTAACTCTGCTGCAGGTAGATGCATGGTGGTCGGCCCGACGGTTTTGCCGCAGAAGATGAACTTCTCCAACCACATGTTCAGGAAGGTGGTGTGCTCCCGTTGGTTTACCGATTCGATTTTCTGGTTCTCATTGATGTAACCCGTCCAACCGCCGATGTTCCGGGTGTTCACCTTGTACTCGGCTTTTCTGTTGAAAAGGGTGAAGGTATCGGTAGAGGTGACGTCTAAGCCGGTCAACATGTGGACATCGGCAAGGGTTGGGGTGGCTGGTCCATGCCTAAAGAGGAAGGCATTCATGCTATCGGACCAGAAGTATGAGGCTGCCATCAACAGGTTCTCGTTCTTTTCCATATCGGCGATTGAAAGCCTGATACACTGATCCAAGCTGCGTTCTTGCCAGTACACCTGCTGTGATCTGGCTACCTTAAGGTACTAGTTCTTCCACCCCTTGGTAGGCTTGGGCCAAGATCGGAAAGCATCTTTCCATAATCCTAAGCCGAAGCACTCAGATCTGAAGGGCACCCGGTTGGTTTCTGCGTTGATTATGAAAGTAGGATCTGGATTGCCCATGGGGCCTAAACAACTTAAGTTAGAATCAGCAAGTGGGATCACTATCTTGTTGTACAATTCCTAGGGTTCGAAGAATGGGACGAATCAGAAAAAAGAACGAGGATAAATCCAGATTTATGCGAGAAAAGAACCAGCAGGAGGCTGGAGGTTGAAGACGAAGGCCAGGAGGTGAAAGTAAAAATGAGCTCGGGGTAAAAAAGTATTGTGGATCCCGGTAACTTTTATAATCTTACCCAAGGGCATTTTGGGGTTCCGTTTCACAATATGCAGGAATGTGGAGAGACCCGCGGTAGATACGCGCGGTGATCGAGGTGATCTGCAACTGTTTGTGCTATAATCGAGGGATTTTATTATTAAATTGCGGTTCCATGTGCGGAAATCGAGGAAATTGTGCGTCTATCTCGAAGGTAACGGCTACAGCAACGGCTACAGTGGAGAGAATTTCGGCACGTAAAATATTATACGCTCCGAAACTGGGGGGCATGTGTTGACACCGTTTTTCAACACGTGTCAAATGAGCTAAGGCTTGACTGGTCAGCGGCCGTTCTCCATCGGCATCGGGAAATCTTGAGCCAGTATTGCCGATGACTAAGTGTGCTGCCGATGGAAGCTGGATGGTCCTTGTCGACAAAGGTTGATTGGTGAAGTCAGATAGCTTGAGCTATGAAGTTGCTGATGCCGATTGCCGACAGAGACATTACCGATTGCCGATGAGGAGACATTGCCGATTGCCGATGAAGGGTCATTGCCGGCTGGCGATCAAGAGTGGTTGTCGATTGCCGATAGGGATTGATTAGTGAAGACAGTTACCAGTACAAGGTCGCCGATCGGGAAATATTCCCGATGCGGATGGGCATGAGGTGCCGATGAGTACATCATGACTTAGCGTTTGATGTCAGCAGAAGGCTACCGGTGGTCAAAGAAGGAAGGCACGGATTGGAGGGATCTGCCGATGGAAAGTTTTCATCGAAGAGAAGTATAAGGAAACTGGTGTTTTGTACCAGTATTATTATTATAGTAGTTTGAGTCCGACTCTTGCATGAGTCGTTTATTTTCCTTTAAAATAGGCGTGTCTGTTTAGGGAAATAAATATTGTTATCCGGCTCCTGCGCGAGTCAGTTTTCTTAAAATTAGGAGTTTGTTTTAGGAAGGATACGTGTCGTGTCTTTGTACAACTCTCCATGCGGGAGTATAAATATGTGCCCGAGGGCTACGGAAAAAGATATCAATCCAATAAAAAATAAACCAATTTTATTCTTATTCTACTTTTTATCGCAATTTACCCTTTTTGCATTAGTTATAGCTGTTAATGAGTTCTTCAAGCTTCGACGGGCTGCATCACCTTGATCTCCGTCAAATCCTTGCAAGTTCCGCGTGGGAGTACCTCTGAGCCTTGGCATCCGGGCGCATCGCTGTTGCCTCGTTCAGTCTTGCTCTAGTTATCCTGATCAAACCTCAATCCCAACATCCGGGCGCATCGCCGTTGTCTGGATTGGATCTTGCTCTAGTTATCGTCCTTGTCGATTGATTGGTCAAATCGACTGGCACGCCTCCGGAATACCGAGCTTTGGGTAATAGCCCAAGGTGTTCGCAGATCCTGACGCTTTTTGTGTCAACACCCAGTTATCATAGTCTCCCTTTATCCATCATAGGACATATCCATAATCCTAGTTAACCCACTTCTCGTTCCTTGTGGAAAATACGATACCTGGAATACTCCCGGTGAAGTGCTACAATGGTATAATCCGTGCGCTTGCGGATTTATCCAAAAGTCATAAGAAATACCAACAGTCAGGAGGTCATAAAACAACTCGATGGTTCCCACGAATTCGTCATCAGGGGTGTCGGTCATCTTCAGAGTAATGAGCCGCTCGAGGATGGAGGCGGCGCTAACAAGTCCGAACGGATACGTGGCAGGGCTCCTTCCTGCATTGGCGCGCCTCCCTCGATCTGGATGGCGGCGTCAACGTAGGAGAGTGCCTGTCTCTATACACGGTTCGAACAGGGTCACGGCGCCCTGCGTCCCTCGGCATGTTGACGTGGTCTGCGCCTGCGGAGGAGCGGGCGGTCGCTACCCTCGGAGGACTGTTCGTCCAAGGCATAGTATGTCATCCACCTCGCGGCGGGTTCTCTCCCCGCGTCGGGGTCGGGGAGGAGGTTGTCAGCGCGTCCCTCTCCGTCGCGGTGACGGCTCTGAGGCAGCTGTCACCTGGAGGTGTTTCGTTGCCGTCGGAGTTGGGGTCTGAGTCCAGGAGGTAGTCGTACTGAGAGCACACGAAACGTAACACGGCATGCTCGGCCGTGCAATCGATTTCGTGACCATCGTCGTTAGAGTCCCCTATGCCGCTCATGAACGCCTCGAGCGGGTGGAGTCCTATGTCGTCGTTCCGGGGGGTTTCTTCCCCAAGCTCGGTGAGGTTGGCTCTAGGGCCTTGCGGCCCGAGGGCCTCAACCGGTGCGTCCCTGCGGGTAGTCGGGGAGTCTTTGTCCAACCGAGTCATGGCGTTGACGACCTGGTCAGGCAAAGGCAGCACGCGAGTGAGGGTCCCATCTGGGGAGCCAGCGAACTCCAGGCTTCCAAAACGGATGAAGGAGAGCCCAGGGTTGTCGAAGTCGGGGGAGGCCATTCGAAACCACTAAGGCGTCGCGACACACGATGCCCCCTACCTGGCGCACCAACTGTCAGTGTTTAGAAACTACCAACGAGTAAATTTGTACGTGTGTCGGGTTCCAAATGGTGAGACAAAGAGACAAGAGGTTTATACTAGTTCGGGCAAGAAATCCTTACGTCCAGTGGGTAGCTGCTCGTGTTCCTTATCTCTGCTTGGAGGGGTATACAAGCTGGGTCGAGAGAGGGAGTAAAAGTCCCAGGTCTCTGAATGCTTCGGTAAGTGAGTGAGTGTGTTCTAGCTCTATTGTTCGATGTCTCACGTCATTCCCCCTGCTCTCCTTTTATAGTCGCAAAGAGCCCAGGAGAGTTACAGGTATGCACCGAGAAGGATCTACCTGGGAGGTTGTGCCTTATCCTTATCTTCTTTAGGAAGGATAGTGGACACTCATAATACTATATTCCTATTGCCCTTGTACTTGGTCAGAGGCTGGGTGTCCTGTCGGCCCTTTGTCGCACCACCGGAGAATTAGGGGGGGGTCCGGTTGAGCCCGCAATAGGATAGAGGCATGGTGGTCTATTGTTCCGTCAGCGGGTACACCGTTGTACCTTCTTCCATTTCTTTTTTGTATATGGCAAGATTCCTCTGTGCCTGGCCAATGGCTACATTATTCCGAGGGGCCCCCTGTACCCGACGTACTCCCGTTCGGAGAGTTCCTGTAGGGGCCGGGGGCGTGTGAGACTGACTCCGCTCCCGCAAGAGGCATGATTCCTATCTGTCCATGAGTCCTGCCCCGTCCCGTCCCCGATTGGGGAACTCGACATGTCTCCATTCGGCCATCAGCCAGAGTGTTATTCTGAGCCCCGGATTATACGGGGTCTACGATTCTTCGTGGTTCTATACATCCATTCTTATCTTGTGGAGAGTGCATCGTCAGCGGCTAAGGACTGGCGGCCTATTCCCTCTGGATAGGGGTAGATGAGTCGTTCCTTTACCTCCGACATGCTCCTGCAACCCATGGCCTTACTGCGAAGACCTAGGCTGGTTTAAGCTTGAAGGATGTCGGTACGGGGGGATATATGGGCACGTCTCCCCGGGTGGCGGAGTCGCCTCACTTTCGACGTCGGGCGAGGCGGAATCGCGTCTGCCCGGGGCACGTCTGCCTACCTGGGCCGGCTGGGTCGCGATTCCCGCACCTCTCCCCTCGTGGGCCTGTGACGATTCAACCTTGATGGGCCTCCCATCCTTTCTCAGATCGTTATCAGTAGATCTTTAGTTGTTGATTGTTTTTAAAAGTTTACCGTTAAATTAGGTATCCGACAGCGTGTGATTCTCGATGATGTGATTTCAGATGAGCAAAGCGCCTTCGTGCCTGGGCGCTTGATCACTGATAATGTGTTGATTGCATATGAGTGCATTCATTATTTGAGGAACAAGAAGTGGAAAACAGGCAATTGTGCGATCAAACTTGACATGGCCAAAGCCTATGATAGGGTGGAATGGAATTATCTGATCCCAGTCATGCAAGAACTAGGGTTCCCAACCACTGAGTTTCTTGTATATTCGATGAGTCAGCTCATGATGCATGGAAACCTACCTCGCCCCAGCAGAGCTTACAGACCAGGCACCAGGCAGGCCCGTGTGCCACCTCAGTCAGCAGAGGTCACAGACGCTACAGTTGAGCAGATTGCTCAGGCAAAGCTTATAGATCTAGATGCCGAGATAGATACAGCTGCCGAGACAGTCTATCGAGAGGACCTAGACTCTGACAGTTCCGACGAGGACTACCAGCCAGTGCGCGAGTACGCACCGATGCCTCATGACCATGAGGCAGGAGGGTCAGGCACAACCGCAGCAGCTCCAGCTCTAGGTTCCAACACCTTAGAGGCCACATTGCTTACTATTCTGTCGAGGATGCAGGAGGAGCAGTCACGCCAGGCAAAGGAGCAGAGGCGACAGGCTGCCGATTTACGGAGACTTACAGAGCAGCAGCTGGCAGCTTAGGCACAGACACAGGTTAGGCAGGATGAGTTCCAGCGCCAATTCTTAGCCTATCAGCTACAGCAGGCAGAGATTCAGAAGACACAGACGTTGTTACTTGAACGTCTTCTCGCCTCCAGCTCCGGGCAGACTTTCACTCCTCAGTTTCAGTTGCCCGGAGTCTCGCAGCAGCAGCAGTTCACCTCACCTCCACAGCAGCCTCTAGTAGTCGTGGTTCCGACTCCAGCGTTACCGTCCGGAGGACAGCAGAGTCAGGCACCAGCTACTCCTCCGTTCCAGGCACTAGCTTCTCCCGCGTATCAGTCTTCGAGGACCCAGGTGTCTTCTTGGTTAGCTTCGCCCGGTGAGTTTCAGACAGGATTCACTCCTATCCGGGGAACTACCATAGCCGAGGCCTCGAGAGATCTGTTAGCTTCTTACTTGGAGATCACGGGGAAGATTCACCAAGAGCAGCTCAGCTAGTCTCACCAGCTCCAGAGATTGCAGTGGATCCTCCGGCGACGGGCACCCACCTGTCTTCAGTTGCCTCGTCGGAGATCGCTCCTGAGCAGTCCGCGCAGACAGTTACCACTCCTCCGGCTGCAGTTCAAACAGATGCCATCTCACTAGCCGCTGATACAGCCGTTACAGAGACTCAGGGTGAGGCAGTTACAGTGGCAGTATCCTCTCCCATTCAGTCACAGCCAGCAGAGGTTGCAGCAGCAGTGTCACTCGTCGGGTTCACAGGCCTGCTACTACAGAGGCAGGACCGTCAGAGGCACCAGCTGAGCCTCAGGGGGAGTCAGTTGAGACAGCAGCGCCAGAGCTTCTAGTGCCAGCTCCAGGGGTCGCCCCAACTGCAGCTACACTTACAGAGGCCGAGGCAGATGATGAGTCAGACGAGTCAGATCTTCAGGACTTCATCATGCTCGATCGCAAGGCTGCTGTTGACATCGTTTTTCAACACGTGTCAAATGAGCTAAGGCTGGACTGGTCAGCGGTCGTTCTCCATCGGCATCGGGAAATCCTGAGTCAATATTGCCGATGGGAGTATACTGCGGGAAGACTAAGTTCACTGCCGATGGAAGTTGGGTGGTCCTTGTCGACAAAGGTTGATTGGTGAAGTCGGATAGCTTGAGCTATGGAATTGCTGATGCCGATTGCCGACAGAGACATTGCCGATTGCCGACAAAGAGATATTACCGATTGCCGATAAGGAGGCATTGCCGATTGCCGATAGGGGTTGATTGGTGAAAACAGTTCAGTACGAGGTTGCTGATCGGGAAGTGCTGCCGATACCGATGGGCATAAGGTGCCGATGAGTACAAGGTGACTTAACGATTGGTGTCAGAGGATTACCGGTGGCCAGAGAAGGAAGTCGCGGATTGGAGGGATCCGCCGATGGAAAGTTTCCATCGAAGAGAAGTATAAGGAAACTGGTGTTTTGTACCAGTATTATTATAGTAGTTTGAGTCCGACTCTTGCATGAGTCGTTTATTTTCCTTTAAAATAGGTGTGTTTATTTAGGAAAATAAATATTGTTATCCGGCTCCTGCGCGAGTCAGTTTCCTTAAAATTAGGAGTTTTGTTTTAGGAAGGATACGTGTCGTGTCTTTGTACAACTCTCCATGCGGGAGTATAAATATGTGCCTGAGGGCCACGGAAAAGACAATCAATCCAATCAAAAACAACCAATTTTATTCTTATTCTACTTTTTATCGCAATTTACCTTTTACTGCATTAGCTATAGTTATCAACGAGTTCTTTCAAGCTTCGACGGGTTGCATCACCTTGATCTCCGTCAAATCCTTGCGAGTTCCGCATGGGAGTACCTCTGAGCTTTGGCATTCCGGGCGCATCACTGTTTGCCTCGTTCAGCTCTGCTCTAGTTATCCTTGATCAATCTGAGCCTTGATGTCCGGGCGCATCGCTGTCGTCTCATTCAGTTTTGTTCTAGTTATCATCCTTGTCGATTAATTGGTCAAATCGACTGGCACGCCTCCGGAATACCGAGCTTTGGGTAATAGCCCGAGGTGTTCACAAATCCTGACGCTTTTTGTGTCAACACCTCTTTTGGCACGCCCAGTGGGACCGTATTATACAAATCTACACATCTATCATGGGTGATCACGCCGACGTTAACCAGAGGAATGTCATTGAAGTCTCTAAGGCCGATCTGAAAGATGATCAGAAGCAGGCCATGGAGCGGGCTATGGAGGAGTACAAACAATTATATCTGAAGTCCTTCATCCTCAGCAGGAGCGGCGAAGCAATCCAGAAGCAAGATCCGCCGTTGCCACGGCAGGTCACGTACGACGCCAATCCTGGTAAGCTACAGGAGATGGTTAATGCTGCTGTAAGTCAAGCATTAATTAGTCATTCCAGCGTGCTGTCCAATAGTGTCTACAACGTTGTTACGCAATCATTCAAGGAAGGGCATGCACCATGATATGTCGGTCCAGCGTACCATCAACCTGGATTGGCATCTACGAGCCCATCGGCAGCCCCAATGGCGTCTTCCACCCCTGTGGAACCGTCTGCCGATGTGGCTACATCACCAAGACCGAACGCTGGCGGTGTCACCAAGCTCAACCCAGATCCAGCCGCGTCGGCAACTTCAGGACCAGCCCCTGCTAACTAGTGGGGATACGGTATGCCTCCGAATCTATATGCTGGTTCTAATCTGGTGCAGGGAGACGGTTCGGCTTGGAGGAACTCTATGGCATTGGCAACGCAGTCACAACCGATGGCCCCTATGATGCACAGCTCTGCACCTGCTCCAACAGTACAAGTGCCATCAGATGATCTTCAAGTAATCCCTAAAGTACCTCTGATGCCACCATCGGCAAGCTCGGTGCCGATGCAACACATCATGACAGCTGGCAGTCAACCTCTGGTGGCGAATTCTCAAGCTAGGGCGCTGATTCCCCAAGGTAATATGGTGATTGATTGCTCCAGAATACAAGAGCCACATGCTCCGGTCAGCTACCAGCCATCGGTAACCCATATGCCGATGATTTATAATCCTGGATAGGTCAACCATCCGCCGGCTCAACAGCCTAGCGTGTCGATGTATCATTATGGAGGCCCAACGTACACTCAGAGCGGACCATCGGTACAGCAACCGATGAATGCGACGAATCAGCCTAATCCGCTAAATGTGCAAAACTATCCATCGGTGAGTCAACCAATGCATAGTGCGCAGATGACTGGTGCCGTGCCCGCAACTACTCCGCATCATCTTCAAGAGGCGCATCAGCCGACTCCACCAGTCGACAACCAGCCAATGAGTCGGCAAGAGCAGGACGCATACTGGGTCGGTAAGATTGCCGAAGTCATGAAAGAACAATTCGGCATCAAACCCAAGGTCAACACGTACTCTTATCGGACTCCGTATCCTCCTGTGTATGATTTGATTCCTCTTCCAAATCGGTACAAAGTGCCCGATTTTACCAAGTTCTCCGGCCAAGACGACACGTCAACAATGGAGCACATCAACCGCTTCATTATCCAGTGCGGAGAGGCTGCCAGCAGGGAGGAATTAAGGGTGAGATTGTTCTCTTCGTCATTGTTTGGATCGGCATTCACATGGTTCATATCATTGCCCCCAAATTCTATAATTACATGGGCCGATCTGGAGAGGCAATTTCACAAGTACTTCTTCGCTGGCATACATGAGAAAAAGCTTACCGATTTGGTCAAAATGAGGCAACGCAACGATGAATCAGTGGAAAGCTTAGTTCAGAGGCTACGGGACGTGAAAAACAAGTGCTACAGTCTGGTGCTTGATGATCGGCAACTAACAGATTTGGCCTTCCAAGGATTACTGCCGCACATCAAGGATAAATATGCGTCCCAAGAATTTGAAAGTCTAAGTCACCTGGTGCAGAGGATTGCCGATCAAGACATCAAAACCTTTGAACCCAGGAAGACTTGGAACAAGAAGGTGACCTTCATCGGGAAAGGGGAAGACTCTGGGTCGGATGAAGAGCTGAATGTCGATGCGGCCGAATGGGTGAAGGATAAGAAGCTCGTGTCTTGTCCGTTCGGCCAAAAGGAGACTAAAAGGTTCACCTTTGACATCACCAAGGCCGATAGGATGTTTGACTTATTGCTGCAAGAGGGGCGAATCAAGTTGGCGCCCAACCAAGTAATTCCATCGGCCGAAGAGCTCAAGAAGATTAGGTACTGCAAGTGGCATAATGCAACTTCACACAGTACCAATGACTGCAAAGTGTCCAGGCAGCAGTTGCAGTCAGAGATTGAGTCTAGGCGTACTAAGTTTGAAAATTCTAAAGCCCAGAAATCGATGAAGATAGATCAGCACCCGTTCCTAAACAATATGGTGGAGATCAGTGACAAAACCAGAGTGCTGACATCGGAAGCTTCCAGGAAAAACTCATCGGTAGACCCTAACCACCAAGTGCCTGAGCACGACACGCGAAGGTTTGCCGATGACAGAAAGGGTAAGGGGATTGCCGATGAAGGCAACAGCGCCAACAGGGCTTCTGGAGTTGTGATCACACACAACCGGCCGAGGCGAGATCATCGGCAATCACGCGAAGAGCGGTATCGGCAAGAAGAAGAGGAGCATCGGGAATGGCTTCGACACAAGGACCACTCGAGGTGTCCCTTCTTCGTTCATTGCTGGGAAGAAGGCATCAAGCTACCCGCTGCCGATAATTTACCAGAGTGCAATGGGTATTACGCTGTCGATCGGTTAGGTAAGAGACTTTGTTTTGATGATCAGGCACCCAGGTACGCCAGGCCGCTCAGAGAGAACAGATCGGCACATGACCGACTGGGGGGCAAGCTCAGTGCCCATGATCGGCTTGGCAGGCGTGTTGATCAGGGGGAGCTGGAGGAGATGGCCAACGCTAGAGTGCCCGATGAAGAGATATTCTCCAAAGATCCCAACATCGGAAGAAGTGCCGATGTAAGCGGTGGGAAGCAGCACCAACCTGTCTAGAAGACCAAGCTTCCTCCGTGGTGCCCTAAGGGTTTGACCAAGACCCAGAAGAGGAGGATTCAGCGCCAATGCCGCGATGACCTGTACGACGATGCAGAACCCTCAAGGGAGAAGCGATGGAGGCCCAAGCGCAAGGACAGGAGTCCATCGGCAGATATCAACATGGTCGTCATGTTGCCGATGGAGTTCCTGGCACCCGTCAGCGATGATGAAGAGGCTGCCGATATGGCACAATTGGTGCTAGATCCGATGACAGCGGTCTTTGAAAAGCCTGCCGATGATGAGAGGCAGCAGCTGAGGGCTTTGTTTGTTAAGGGCAAAGTGGATGGTCAGCCGATGACCAAGATGTTGGTAGATGGTGGCGCGTCAATTAATATAATGCCTTATGTCATGTTCAGAAAGCTTGGTAAAGGTGACCAAGACTTAGTCAAGACCGACATGAAGCTCAAAGACTTCGAAGGCAACGTGTCAACGGCTATGGGGGCCGTATGTGTTGACTTAACCATCGGCAGTAAGACTTTGCTGACAACGTTCTTTGTGATCAGCGGCAAAGGCACTTACAACTTGCTTCTCGGAAGGGATTAGATCCACGCCAATTACTGTATCCCTTCTACTATGCATCAGAGTCTGGTACAGTGGATTGGGGACAAAATTGAAGTTGTCTGCAGTGAAGCCCCATCTACGGTTGCATCGGCAGAATCGGAGACGTACGAGCAGACTAGGTACATATCTGGCGAAGCCTGGGACAAAGACTTCCTCAAGGTTGCCGATTATTGTATCAAACCGATCCAAGCAGTCGGTCCTGAGGAAGAGTTTTAATGGATCAGGTCGCCGATGACAGAAAATTGGGGCAGGGCTTTACGTCTGCCGATGACTTGCTCGAGATCGACATCGGCGATGGTAGTAAACCTAGGCCTACTTTTATTAGTGCTAAGTTAGATTCCCAATGTAAGCGGCAGTTAACCGATTTATTGAAAGAGAATAAAGATTGTTTTGCTTGGGATTATACAGAGATGTCTGGTTTAGACCGATCAATAGTTGAACATCGGTTACCCATCAAGTCTGGTTTCCAGCCACATCGGCAACCTGCGCGCTGATGCAATCCTACTATTTTACCCGACATCAAGGCCGAGATTACAAAGTTAATCAAAGCTGGATTTATTCGGCAATGTCGATATGCCGATTGGATTTCTAATGTGGTTCCTGTGTATAAAAAGAATGGAAAACTTCGTGTTTGCATTGATTTCAGGAATCTTAACAAGGCTACGCCGATGGATGGCTACCCGATGCCCGTTGCCGATCTGCTGATCGACGCTGCTGCTGGACATCAAATTATTAGCTTCATGGATGGTAATGTTGGGTATAATCAAATATTCATGGCTGAAGAAGACATATCCAAGACTGCTTTCCGATGTCCAGGTCACGTTGGTTTATTTGAATGGGTAGTCATGACTTTTGGTTTGAAGAATGCCGGTGCTACTTATCAGAGAGCGATGAATTTTATTTTCCATAAGTATATCGGCACAATAGTTGAAATCTACATTGATGACGTGGTGGTTAAGTCTGGAGATTTCAGGAAGCATCTTGCCGATTTGCGAAAAATATTGGAGTGCACAAGGGAGCATGGGTTAAAGATGAATCCTAACAAGTGTGCATTTGGTGTATCGGCAGGGCAGTTTCTGGGTTTCATGGTGCATCAGAGAGGCATTGAAATTGGCAGAAACTCTATTGATGCAATTAACAAGGTGGTTGCTCCTACGAACAAGAATGAGTTGCAGTCCTTGATCGGCAAAATTAATTTCATTAGAAGGTTTATATCAAATCTGTCTGGTAAGATCAAATCTTTTAGTCCTCTATTAAAGTTGAAAGCCGATCAAGAATTTACATGGAAAGCAGAGCAGCAGTCAGCCTTGGAGGAAATTAAGAAATACTTAGTAAATCCTCCAGTCTTGGTTCCACCTCAACATGGGAAGCCTTTCAGGTTATATTTGTCTGCCGATGACGGTGTTATCGGGTCAGCCTTAATTCAAGAATTTGAAGGGAAGGAACGTGTAATATATTACCTAAGCAAGAGATTGGTGGATGCTGAAACTAGGTATTCGGTCATAGAGAGATTGTGCTTGTGTTTATATTTCTCTTGCATTAAATTGAGGTATTATTTACTGTCGGCTGAATGCACCGTCATCTGCAAAGATGATGTTGTTAAATACATGTTGTCAATGCTGATTTTGAGTGGACGAATCGATAAGTGGATTCTGGCACTTTCGGAGTTTGATCTAAGGTATGAATCGGCTAAGGCTGTCAAAGGTCAAGTAATGGCCGATTTTGTTACTCAGCATTGTAATATGGTGAGCTCTGTTGAAATTGCTCCTTGGGCTTTATTCTTTGATGGGTCTACATGCAAAGATGGAGCAGGTATCGGTATTCTCTTGATTTCACCCCGAGGACAAAAGTATGAAATTTCGCTGCCGATTGTCGCTACTTCAACAAACAATCAGGCTGAATACCAAGCTCTACTTAAGGGGTTGGAATTGCTCAAGGAAGTGCGTGCCGATGCCGTTGAAATCTTCGGTGATTCCATGTTGGTGATTAATCAATTGATCGGGACATATGAATGCCGAAGTGAAGTGTTGATTGCAGCCCATGAGCGGTGTTTGCAGTTGTTAAGAGAATTCAAAGAATACCACCTTGAGCATATTCCTATGCTGCATAATGAAGAGGCTAATCGGTTAGCACAGAATGCTTCAGGATATCAACTGATTCAAGAAGTCTCTACATCGGTAACAGTTGCCGATGATTGGAAAAAGGAGATTGCCGATTACTTGAGGGATCCATCCAGAAAAGTTGAGAGGTGTCTAAGGTTCCAAGCCACTAAGTATGTGCTCCTTGACAATGAGTTGTATTATCGAACGATTGATGGAGTTTTGCTTAGATGTCTCGGTAAAGAGGAATCGAAAGAGTTGATGGGTGAGATCCATGAAGGTGTATGTGGAGCGCATCAATCGGCATTCAAAATGAAATGGATGATCAGGCGGAATGGATATTATTGGCCGACAATCCTTGAAGATTGCTTCAATTATTTCAAAGGGTGCCAGGACTGTCAGAAGTTTGGTAATGTGCAAAGAGCACCTGCATCAGCAATGAATCCTATAATTAAGCCTTGGCCGTTCAGAGGATGGGCTATTGATCTCATCGGCCAAATTTATCCGCCATCGAGCAAGGGGCACAAGTTTATACTTGTTGCTACCGATTACTTTACTAAGTGGGTCGAAGCGATTCCTTTGAAGAAGGTGACATCGGCAAACATGGTGGATTTCGTTAAAGAGCACATTGTTTACTGATTTGGTATTCCTCAGACTATTACTACCGATCAGGGAACTATGTTCACATCAGGAGAGTTTGATGAGTTTGTTGCTAACATGGGTTTCAAGGTGTTAAACTCTTCTCCTTATTATGCCCAGGCTAATGGTCAGGCTGAAGCTACTAATAAGGGGGTTATCAAGCTTATTAAGCGCAAGATTGAAGAAAACCCTAGAAGGTGGCATGTGGTGCTAAACGAGGCTTTATGGTCATATCGGATGGCTTGACATCGTGCAACCAAGATTTCGCCGTATCAGTTGGTCTATGGACACGATGTTGTCCTGCCTTGGGAAATCAAAACTGGTTCTAGGCGATTATCTTTTCAGGATCAACTGACGACCGATGAATACACTACTCTGATGAAAGATGAGTTAGAAGATTTGGCAGGTCATCGGTTGAGGGCATTGATTAGCATTGAAGAGAATAAGAAGAGGGTTGCTAGATGGTATGACAAGAAAGTAAAGGTAAAGGAGTTTGCCGATGGCGATTTGGTTTGGAAGTTGATTTTACCGATTGGGACTAAGAGCTCTAAATTTGGAAAGTGGTCCCCTAATTGGGAGGGTCCTTATCGGGTAAAACAGTCTGCTCCTGGTAATGCTTACATTTTGGAAACTCTCGAAGGAGTTGCATTCTCTAGAGCGATCAACGGCAAATACTTAAAAAGGTATTACCCTAGCATATGGGTAGATGCATAGTGCTCAGTCGAATGCCGATAAAGAGAAATTATAATACATCGGCAAAAGCGTATAAACGTTATATTACAAGAGCCAAGATCAAAGTGTTAAAGTTACATTTGTCGATACTACGAACAGATTATAACAAAGAGTGGATGGCTGATATCGCACGCAGGCGAATTTGCTCTATCTCATCCATCTCTTTGGCATCGGCGTCAGCGGAGCCCTCGATCGGTTTGATCTTCTTTTTCCACAGGATGGCTTGTCGAGCGTTCTGGTCCCTTTCTTACCACAGAACCCTGATGGAATCAGATAGTTGGGTCTTCTTCTGGTTGGCTGCGGTCAAGGCCTCCTCAACATTTTGTAATTCGGCTAATAATTCTTCTTTCTTTGCCGATAACTGAAGGACTTCTTGGTCGAGGTTGTTGATGGAGACTTCTGCTTGACCGATGCTCTTGTGCTTCTCATCGGCGATATTTTTAAACTTAAGCTTCTCTTCCTCGCTCTTGGCTTGAGTGGCCCTATCAGCAATGCGACGCAGAAGCCTCTGATACTGGATCTGTTTGATGTCGAGGAAGGTTGCCTGGAGAAGGACTTCTACCATATTGGCAGGGAGATGATCTTGGATATCCTTGAAGACAATCCTTGCTGCCGATGAATCCTGAATGAGCTGGGATGTATCTTGTAGCAGCAAGGAAAGCAACTCTTCGAGCTTGGATTTGATCTCTGCCGATAAGGTTGGGACCGAACTCTCCTCTTCGTCCTCATCGGGGATGTCGACCGCAAAAGAAAACAGACTGTCTGCTTGGATGAGGCCTTGGCGTTCGTCTTCATTCTGAGGGTTCAAGCTATAGGAGAAGAGACTGTCTGGAGAGTCCTGAGCCTGGAAACAGAGGGATTAAAATATGCCGATTGTAAAATTATACCATGAGCTTTAGAATGATCGACTCACCATTTTGAAGCGGACCTCCTGCCTAGGGCTTGGTATACTGGACAGTCCAGCTTCATCTTGGACATCGGCGGCGGATGCCGTTGATTGGGCCCTTGCTGGAGAAGCGGCCAACACCGCTGGTGCTGGTGCTGTTATTGCCGGCGTCGTTTCCGATACGGTGGTCGCTTCTTGTGGCGGCGACCCCACTCTATCATCGTGGATTTCGGCTGATGGTGCTGATGCCGACGTTACCTCTGCTGCTACGGCGGGTAGAGTTGTTTCTTTGCCGGGGAGTCTGGCCGATGGTCCCGATGATGATGCCTCCGCCATTGTAGCGGGTGGATTTGTCTCTTGGTTTGGGACGTTGTCCATCGGTTGATCAGGCATAGAAGCCGATGGAGGTTTTGCCGATGACCCGCCGGCGGTTGGTGCAACTAGAGCCGATGAGGGTTCCGCCGATGGTGCATCGGCAGTTGATGGTGCGGTTGGAGCCAATGGCGAAGGAGAAACCAGCCTCAGGCGCCTCTTTTTCGTTGGTGCAGCAGCAGGGGAACCAACCCGCTTGGACGAAGACCGGGGGGCATCGGCAGCTGGGCTGGAAAGTGCTTGTCTACTGGAAGCAGATGCCGATGACCATAGTGCCTAAAAATACAAAGCAAGTTATACAAAATAGAATATTGCCGATAACGCAGTATGTAATCGGTACGGGTAAAGATGAATTTACTGCATAAACCCGCATCAGGGCAACAGTAGCGGCCGATGTAGCCTGGGCTTTTGTAGGTGTCGGCGTAGGTACCTGTTGAGGTGTGAAAGCAGCTAGCGTCGGGGCTTTGTTGCCGATGATGGATATGGGGCCCATTATCCGAAGATTGAAGGGCCTGCCACTGTTGCTCGTTATGAGGATTGGATCATCGTCCTGTCAAGCGCAAAGAAGTTAAGTGCCGATGACGAAAGTAAGTAATAAAATGCATCAGATAGAAAACTTACTGCATCATCAGGGATGATGTGATCGGCGTCAATCAGGTGCCGATAGTAGTGCGACGACGTGGCGAATAGCTGGCACCTCCACTCTTGCCACCAAGACTTGTACTCATTCGTGATGAAGGAGGTTGGCGACCAAGAGGACAAGTCAATGTCTGACGTATCAGCATCGGCAGGGAGATGCACGACCTTGTTCCAGTCTAGAGCACTGGATATTGTCTGCCTGGGCTTTACTACTTTGGAGTAGCAGAGTTTGATCGGCGGTTGGCCAAATGCCAGTTGTCTCGCCGCTGCCGATGGATAGTAGAATTCGTAAGATGGAGGGGCATTCTTCCCGGATCCGAAGATATTCACTGGAATCGCTCGGGGAGTGATGCTGGCCTCCATGATTGCTCGGTTCTCAGGCAGGTTTACATTGGACAGGTTGAACAGCAGCGGGAACTGATTGTGCTCATCGATATATGGCCACCAGGTCCGTTCTGTGGAGGGGAGTCCGTTGTAGAACTTCTGGAAAAAGTAGTCGAAGTACTCTGTATCGGCATCGGTACCTGACAGCACTATAATAGCTTCTCCAAAATTAAGTGGAGGACGAGTTGCCGATTCATCATCCCCGTATCGGTAATCTTCCGATATATCCCTCGAGAATTGTTGGGCAAATAGATCAAACTGGAGGGCCCTGTGCATGTGTGCGTTCAACCACAGATTGACAAACCACCAGGGGCCCCCAAGATTGCCGATGGGTTCTCCCAGCAGTAGCTTCTAGGATACTTGATGTAGCAATCGGTATACTGATCCGAGAAGGTACCTGCCTAAAGGAAGCCTTGTTCCATCGGCAAGTAGCTCAGCCGCTGGAAGGTGCATGGTGGTCGGGCCGACGGTTTTGCCGCAGAAGATGAACTTCTCCAACCACATGTTCAGGAAAATGGCGTGCTCCCGTTGGGTTACCGATCCGGTTTTCTGGTTTTCTTTGATGTAACCCGTCCAACCGCCGATGTTCCGGGTGTTCATCTTGTACTCGGCTTTTCTGTTGAAGAGGGTGAAGGTATCGGCAGAAGTGATGTCTAAGCCGGTCAACATGTAGACATCGGCGAGGGTTGGGGTGGTTGGTCCATGCCTAAAGAGGAAGGCATTCATGCTATCGGACCAGAAGTATGAGGCTGCCATCAACAGGTTCTCGTTCTTTTCCATATCGGCGATTGACATTCTGATAGACTGATCCAGGCTGTGTTCTTGCCAGTAAACTTGCTGTGCTCTAGCTACTCTGAGGTACCAATTTTTCCAGCCCTTGGTAGGCTTGGGCCATGAGCGGAAGGCGTCCTTCCACAGTCCTAGACTAAAGCACTCGGATCTAAATGGTACCCAGTTGGTTTCTGCATTGATGATAAAGGTGGGGTCTGGATTGCCCATGGGGCCTAAGCAGCTTAGGTTGGAATCAGCAAGTGGGATCACTATTTTGTTGTACAATTCCTAGGATTCGAAGAAGAAAATGGGACGAATCAGAAAAGAATGGGGATAAATCCAAATTTATGCAAGAAAAAGGACCAGTAGAAGGTTGGATTAGGCGGAGAATGAGTCTTACCTTTGGGATGTCGACTTGGATCGCCATTGGAGTTGAGGGGTGCTTGCAGTTCGTCCTTGGATTGTGGAGAAGTACTGTTGCTCGAGTTCATGTTCTTCGGAGGCACCGAAGGTTGAAGACGAAGGCAGGGAGTGTGAAAGTGAAAATGAGCTTGGGTAAAAAGGCGGTGTCGATCCCGGTAACTTTTATAAGCTTACTCCAGGGCATTTTGGGGTTCTGTTTCACACTATGCAGGAATGTGGAGAGGCCCGCGGTAGATACGCGCGGTGATCGAGGTGGTCTGCAACTGTTTGTGCTACAATCGAGGGATTTTATTATTAAATTGCGGTTCCACACGCGGGGATCGAGGAAACCGTGCATCCATCTCGGAGGTAACGGCTATAGCAACGGCTACAGTGGAGAGAATTTCGGCACGTAAAATATTATACGCTCCGAAACTGGGGGGCATGTGTTGACACCGTTTTTCAACACGTGTCAAATGAGCTAAGGCTTGACTGGTCAGCGGTCGTTCTCCATCGGCATCGGGAAATCCTGAGTCAATATTGCCGATGGGAGTATACTGCGGGAAGACTAAGTTTGCTGCCGATGGAAGTTGGGTGGTCCTTGTCGACAAAGGTTGATTGGTGAAGTAGGATAGCTTGAGCTATGGAATTGTTGATGCCGATTGCCGACAGAGACATTGCCGATTGCCGACAAAGAGATATTACCGATTGCCGATAAGGAGGCATTGTCGATTGCCGATAGGGGTTGATTGGTGAAAACAGTTTAGTACGAGGTTGCCGATCGGGAAGTGTTGCCGATACCGATGGGCATAAGGTGCCGATGAGTACAAGATGACTTAACGCTTGGTGTCAGAGGATTACCGGTGGCCAGAGAAGGAAGTCGCGGATTGGAGGGATCCGCCGATGGAAAGTTTCCATCGAAGAGAAGTATAAGGAAACTGGTGTTTTGTACCAGTATTATTATAGTAGTTTGAGTCCGACTCTTGCATGAGTCGTTTATTTTCCTTTAAAATAGGTGTGTTTGTTTAGGAAAATAAATATTGTTATCCGGCTCCTGCGCGAGTCAGTTTCCTTAAAATTAGGAGTTTTGTTTTAGGAAGGATATGTGTCGTGTCTTTGTATAACTCTCCATGCGGGAGTATAAATACGTGCCCGAGGGCCACGGAAAAGACAATCAATCCAATCAAAAACAACCAATTTTATTCTTATTCTACTTTTTATCGCAATTTACCTTTTACTGCATTAGCTATAGTTATCAACGAGTTCTTTCAAGCTTCGACGGTGAACCGCCCACAACCGATCACAAGTCGATGGAGAAGGGCCGCCGACAATCCTCCAGCGATCACCTTCCTCCCAAGCACCACCGGACCGTCTAGGTGATGTCGATCACCAAGAGTAACAAGCCTTGATATTCACTTGACTCACTCTAGCTTCACAACTAGAGTGGATGCACCCTTGAACTCTTGGATGAACTAGAGGAGAGAAAGATGGATGGATTCGCAAATCACTCTCTCTCTCTCTCTAGGGCTCTTGCTCTCTTCCCAACCTTCTCAAAGATCTCAGCAACTCAAATGAGCAAAAGGCAAGGTGGGAAGGCAAGAGGTGGGAAATAAATAGCCCCTCTCACAAACTGCCTCGGGCTGAGAAAAACTGCTTGTTTTAAGTTGGCAACGGACGCTGCGACGCCCTGCCCAACGGCTAGTTCTTGTTCAGTCAGCAGGCGACGGACGCTCCGTCGCTTGGCGACGGACGCTCCGTCGCTTGGCGATGGACGCTGAGCTTCAGCATCCAGTGCCAACTGGCTGCTCTCGGGTTTCTGGGGAAATATTCCCGGACGCTCGCGAGCGTCCGACACCCATGCAACAGACGCGTCCGTCGCAAACTAGCCGTCTCTGGAGCTCTCTGATGGCTCGACGGACGCTACGTTAGCATACATCATCGTCCGGCACCAGCGTCTGGCGCGTCGGACAGCGTCAGGCGCCTCTGGCCCTAGCGTTCGACGCCCAGAAAAGCTCTCTCTCAACTTGGTTTTTCGTCGCGATGAATATGGAAGTTATTCTAGGCTATCTTACGGTCACCATAGGCTTGCTTAGAGCTAAGGAAGTCAAGAGTGCACCACACCTAAGTCATGAAGCTCTCCTAAGTCAAGCTACTAGTCTAGACCACCCTTGATAGTACGGTCAAAGATCAAATAAAGCCATATCTAATTCTAAGTGCCCTTCATCACCTTATGACACTTAGCCTATCACTCTAGGGTCTTCATCATTTCGTCTTTGAAATCCGAAACGATATCCATCTTGGGGCTAAGTGATAACCATTGATGCTCATTCATGTTGATCACTATGGCTAAGCTACACATAGCCTCTGCAAAACACACATTAGCCATAATAATCTCTTATTGTCGTTAATCACCGAAACCATTAGGGTCATGATTCTTCAATCTCCCCCTTTTTGGTGATTGATGACAATAACTCTTCGAGTACGGATATAAGAGTGAAAGATTAGGATTTCAAGTGACTTGGGTAGGTTGAGCAAGGGTTAGTGAATAAGAGTGAACAATACATGCTCATCCAAACCAAGCCACAAACATGGTACTCAAGAATATGAAATAGATTGAGTACCTCACGATATTCTCACATATGAATTGGAGTATGGTGCGGAAGCTCAATTACCATTAGATCATAGAGACATATCATGAAACAAGTGACAACTCACAAGATATATTAGTGAAAAGCATAAGAGTTTGTCACACACAAACACAAATATCTCACAAGCATCATCCATCACACATAAACATAAGTGCAAGAAAGGTAGACATGATGCATGAGAATGGGGAAAAAGGCACATCAAAGATCCAAATCCCTCCCCCTATCTCTAATACTTGACTCTCTCTCCCCCTTTGGCGTCGAGCACCAAAAACTACGCATCAGGAGCATCTAGGGGTGTAGCACCGGGCTGTCGAGCACGAAGATGAAACTGAGTGTAGTCGGGGCTGGATCGTTGTCCTCAGCTGCCTGACCCTCTGAAGCTGGAGCTGTCTGAGAAGCGGTCTGGGTAGGCTCTGCAGGAGTAGACTCTGAGAGTGGAGCAGCTGACTCAGCGGGTGTAGACTGTCCCAACTCCCCCTGAGGCTCTGAAGGTGTAGCATCCTGAGCTGGAGCCTCAGATGGTCCTGCCTCCGTGGTGGCGGGTTTATGAGCCTGATGAGTGAAAACATGAGGCGTGGGAGAAGGTGTCGAAGCTAGAGCTATAAGAGTGACTACAGCAACAAGCTCTGCTGGTTGAGACTGAGGAGGTGTAGATACTGCCATTGTAACTGTTGTTATATCTACTCCAAGCTGACCTTCTGTCTAAACTCGACTACCTCTGCTGTGACTGAAGTAGCATCGGCAGTAGCAAGAGGAGGAGTGGTCACTGTCTGTGTCGAGCAGTCTGGTGCAACCTTCGACGAGGCGACTGAGGACAAGTGAGTGCCCATCGCCTGAGGAGGAACCTCAACCTCTGCTGGCTGAGTGCTAAGCTGAGCTGCTCCGACAGGTGAGTCCTCACCAGTAAGCTCTTTGTAGGAAACTGTGAGATCACGAGTCGCCTCAGCAAGTGTGGCCCCCTGGGTAGGTGTGAATCCGGTCTGAAACTCACCGGGGGAAGCCAACCAAGATGACACGTAGGTCATAGGCGTCTAAACCGCAGGAGAAGTCGGTGCCTGACTCTGAAGCCCACTGGGTTGTAAGGTGGGAGTCGGTACCACGACTGGAGGTGTCTGAGCCTGTGATGTGTACTGCTGCTGAGAGACTCCGGGCAACTGAAGCTATGGAGTAACGGATGGCCTGGAGCTCGAACTGAGGAGACGCTCAAGGAGCAGAGTCTGTCTTCTAAATTTCGGCCTGCTGCATCTGGTAACTGAGGAACTGACGCTGGAACTCGTCCTGCCTAGCCTGGGACTCTGCCTAAGCTGCGAGCTGCTATGCTGCTAGTCTCCTGACCTCCTCAGCCTGACGCCTCTGCTCCTCAGCCTGACGAAGAAGCTCATCGGTCTGACGCTGCTAGCTCTGCTGCAACTGAGTGAGTATGGCTAACAACGTATCCTGAGAAGTATCTGCAGCAGGTGGAGGAGCTGAGCTGGACCCATCGGCCTCGTGGTCGTGAGACCTAGGTGCGTACTCTGGAACTGGCCAATAGTCGTCGTCTGAGCTATCAGAAGGTAAGGCATCCTGATATGTGTCGTCGGCAGCAGCATCAATCTAGGCATCTAACTCTGCAAGCTCGGCCTCTGCTAAGCCCTAAACAGTAGCCTCCTGCTGCTCCTCAGACTGTGGCGGTACTCCCGTCTGGCGTGTATGAGGACCCCGGGTACGTCTGCCACGACCCTTGCCACTGTGATCGACTAACTGGCTCATGTTGTATTCTAGGAATACAGTGTCTAAGCGAGTGAGAGTGGTGAGATAAGACGCATAGCCACCACGAGACACTAATAGAAAGGAAATCCAATGAGCATATTGTAACTGCTAGTGTCCTCTAAAACCGAAAGCAATAATGTCTTCCATCTCACTAACTATCAAGTCCCAAAGATCAAACATTTCCATCTGGACTAGATGAGCGAGGAGCCACAACTGCAGGTGAGTGATAGTATCTCGGGCTCCAACTCTGGGAAGTATGGTCCTCCTGATAACCTTGTTCAAGATCCAGGCAGTCGGCGTGAGGTCACGAACGCTACGACTGGAACCCTCTCCGAACGGCTCTCTGAAGAAAGGACGAACAAAGTCAACTGAAGGAACATTCCCCTTGTGAGGACGTCGAGGGGCCTCCTGATCCCCATAGCACAGACTATGGATCCTCGTAGCTAACTCCTCGAGGTGGAAGATCTCTCTGAACCGAGTGTCGAAGATCCTCACATCCTTGCCTTTGAAGGCGAAGTGAATAAACTTGTGATCTGGAGAGACCCACAAGGAGGCATAGAACTGTCTGACCCAATCCTCCTGATAGGTGCCAATTCTGCCAATTAATCCAGTCAGTCCCAGTAAGTACTCAAGATGCTGAGCAATCTCTGGACCACCGACCCCTATAATGGCCTGAAGAGGGCACACTCTGTGAGCTCGAAGCGGTGCACGGGTCTAAACATACCCTCTGTAGAAATCCTCATGCACTGTGGTGTAGAAGTCTGGACTGGCACGGGGGTCTCGAGCTGCTGGAAACCATGTCTAAAAATCAGCAAACCTCATCTGCTGGATCTGCTTTGCTAAAAGTGCGGTGACCTGGTGTGTAACACCCCAAAATTTGCATTGTTTTGAAAAGTGCTAAATTGATTTAATTATGCTTTTACTGCTATGCATTTAATATATAATTGAGAAAAAATTATATATAGTTTTGGTGAAATTAAAATTTATCATGTAGCAACATGTTTTTGCATTCATGTTGGTGCATCTGTTCTGTATTGAGTGGATTTTGAAAATCATTCAAACCTGAATTCAAAAAAAGTATTTGAAAAGCTTTAAATCAGCTTCTGGAAATTTAAAAAGGAAATTCTTTTTTCTTCCTTCCCCTTCCTCTATTTCGGCCTGGTGGCCCAGCCAGCCGCAGGGATTTCTCCTTCCCTCCTTTTGGCCCGCTGAATTTCTCCCGCAGGCCTTGCTTTCTTTTTTCGGCCGAAGCAGGCCAGTGGCCGTTTCCCTCCTCAGCCCAGCTCCCGGCCGTGTGGCCCATTACCCCGGCCCAGCCAGCCGAGCGGAGCACCGCGCTCCCCTTCCTCCTTCCTCACGCCGAGCCCGGATAGGACTCAGCCAAGCATCACAATCCAAATCCCGATTTCTCTGGGATTTGTTTCCTCCAAGTCGAAATCGAGCGCCTTATACGACTCTCTATCACTTGCCGCACCCCTTGGTCCCATCTAATCACCCTCGCTTCGCCATAGCAGCGCAGCGCCGCTTCCCGAGCCCGAGTTCAGCCGCCACCGCCATTAACGCCGCTGCAAGCTCCTCCGTCCACCTCTAGCCTTCAACTTCCTCCGAAGCAAGGTACTGGACCCCAAGAACCTTCTCTGTCACTCGGTTGCTTCTCTCGTGACCCTCACCATCTCGCCGACGTACACAGCGGATCGGGAGCCGCCTCGACGAGCCGCCAGACACCTCTGTCGCCCTTCTAGCCGTGTCATTCAATCAGGTGAGTGCGCGAACTCTCTCTCTCCCTCCTTGAACTTTCGGTTTCCGTTTTGGTGGCCCGTAGGCCCCTATCTAATATCGCCGATGAGCTTTCACCGTTCGGACATGGCGAGCCGCCGTGCTGTCTGTCATGCCTCCCTATCCTCCCCCTTCTAATCCTGGCCACTCATCTCCGATCGGACGAACGAGAGGAACCGATACCCCTTCGGCCGGGTATCTTTGCTAAAGAGTCCCTCCAGTTTTCTAAGTCTAAACCCATAGTCCATTGGTGTATTGCTCGAGTACGTTTCCTCCTCAGGAAAACGTATTTCTTATCGGCATTGTTTTTATTCAAAAATAAATGAAAAAACAATATTCACAGTTTTGCCACTGATTTTGAAAACCCCATAACTCTCCCTTTTAAATCCGATTTGATCCGTTCAAGTTGCGTTAGATTCGTAATAAAATTCTCTACATGTTAGTGCTACTTTTATTTATATTGAAAAAGGTTTAATTTCGTGATTAGATTTAATTTAATATCTTTGTATAGGAAAACTTGTTTAATTTATAACTTCGTCGTTCTAGCTCTGTTTTTCGTGCACGAAACGTCTATATGATCGTAGCTATACATAGATTAGTTTTATAAACTTTTCATCTTGTTTTATTACTGTTGGTGTATTGTTCTAATTATAGCTTTGTTTGCTTCGTGTATGTTTGCTCGTTGGTTGTATGGTGTTGTTTGATGATCGATTATAGACGTTGAACCATAAGTTGAAGAGTCTGAGTTTTTCTTTGATCAAGAACAGCAAGACCATCAGGAATACTTCGAAGAAGGCAAATATAACATGGGATTATCTTTGTTGTCCTATTCAGAATTAATTAACTACTCATTTGCATGATTCCTTGTTTACCATAGTTTGATCCTAGTGATTGATATCTTGAATACCTTGTCACCTATGTTTTGATCCACCATATATGATTAGTATTGCTAGCGCTCATATCAAATGTACATGATCTTAACTTGTTAATGACTATATGCAATAATGGTAAAACTCGCTTTTTAGCAACACTGGAATATAGGAGCTTATCTGTCGGCAAAATCTGGGATATACAGTACAACCACGAGGGCTATATGGCTCTGGCTTTAGCTCAATATGGGGACCTTTTCTAGCTCGTTCAGTGGTTACCTTTATGGCGCAAATGGGGCGTGGCGAGACGGGTATAGTGTGGTTCCTAACCTATGAGAGCAGCAGCTGTAATGGAGTGCACCGTAGGCAGGTTGACTCTATATCCCCCTGTCATGAACCTTACGGCCCTAACTTGTTAGACGAACCCTTGAAAGGTTTCATAGTGTACCCCGCCCGCTCACCTTGGCAGTGTTTTGGGAGTTGCAAACCCGGGCAAATGGGCAACACGACTCATGGGTAAAGTTGTACACCTCTAATCAGAGTTAAAAACTATCATGATAGCCGTGCTCACGGACACGAGCGGCTCGGAAAACTCACAGAATTATTGGGTTCTTATTTCTATGTTTCTATGAAAGTTGTTATTTATTTATTGTATCATTGTCATTTACTTTATGATCATGGATATTTGAGCTTATGCAAATTACCTTGGCAATTGTTGATATTTTATATGAACTTGATCTACCTTGCCTCTCCAACGATGCCTTTTGGGCTCAGTAATCAGGCCGCCGCTTTCCAGCGCCAAGTGTATCGATCGGTCTCTGACCAGATCCCGGCAGCTCCGATCGTGAACACCGTCATCACCTCCCAGATCTCCAGTGACTCTGACCAGGCAGTATCCCTCGGCGGCACGTCTCTTCAGGCTCGGTCGCCACCACGAGGCCTGAAACAGCTGATTCCTCCGGATCGACCAACAAGTCCCCGGAAGAAGCGACAAGCGAGCAAAGAAAGATGACTCCGACAAGGGTGAAGACCAAGACTCGCCAGCACCAAAGTTCCGACCACCTTCAACGACGTACTCCATCTTCGGGGGTAGCATGGTTGTTGAAGGAGAAAGGCAACGTCGCCAAGTTTGCAAAGACATTTACTCTGTTGCCGCCAACAGGGATGACTCGGCCAACGCTCGCTACCTAGAGCAGCCTATTAGTTTCTCCGGGAAGATGAGTGGATGGACTACAGGTACCCTAGCCGTTTTCCACTCATCATCGACCCAACCATCGCCACGTGCCGCTTCAGGAAGGTGCTAGTCGACGGCGGCATCGCATTAAATATCATCTTTGCCGACGCATTCCGCCAGCTCGATTACTCTAAGAAGGACCTCCTACCGGTGATTTTTCCTTTCTGGGGTATCATCCTAGACAAGGCATCCACACCAGTAGTACAAATTACACACCCCGTGCAATTCGGCGACCAGAACCACTTCAGGGTCGAAAACATCAACTTCATCATCGCTGACTTCCAAACAGCCTACCATGCGATCCTTGGTCGCCCGGCACTCGCAAAGCTCATGGAAGTACCGCACTGCACCTACATGGTGCTGAAGATCCCAACACAGCAAGGCATCCTTAGCCTCTGCACCGACCTGAAAGTCGCATATGAGTGTGAACAACTAACAATAAACGCTGTCGGGAGGCCCCGTCCCCACGACAAATACAGCTCCAGCACTGATGACAACCCTACCGCCAAGAGTTCAAAGGAAACGCAAGCATCAATCATCAGCGTCGGCCCCTCTCGCAACTACACGTGAAGGCTTACGATCCCTGCAATACAAATAGTCCAGATACTTGAAGCGGTTCAATGAAGTTTGTACTCTCTACCCCTAATAAATAAATAAAGTGATATGTTTTTCGTTATACCCCATATACAATTCGACTTCTGCAAAACGCCGACGGCGTTCGACGACTCCTGCAAAACGCATACGGCGTTCGACAACCTCTCCAAAACACTCCCACAATGTTCGACGACCTCTCCAAACGCATTACGGCGTTCTCCAAACAGCCTGGCCATAACCGGAAACCTTCAAATCTGGTCCATCAATTTCATAGCGCATAGAAGTAGCTACCCTATACGCTATGATCATATTGATAGACCTCTCAGATGATATATCTCCAACAACCGAGAAACAACACCTGTGTTGAAGGCCACGAGGATATGCGCCCAAAATCTGTATACGACCACGGCACGGTCAACGACTCTAGAAGCAGCATGGCTTTGCGCCTAACGTCTGCAGGAACAGTCTCCACAGGCCCTAGTCACGCCATGATCGAGCCTCTCGGAAAAAGGTTATATCCCTAGCATCACCCTAAGCGTGCATGAGCTGTTCGCCCTCTGTGCAGCGGGTTGCTAGCAGCCTACCCCCTCGTAATCCCCGTGGCACCTACGCGTGCAGTAGCTCTGGGCTCTACGATCCGGGCCATAGGGAACCCAGGGCCGAACGATTCATCGCTACGGCTCACGACTTAGCAGGCACGACAGGACATACAAGTGAAACAAAAGCTCACCGCCCGGATATTTTACAGCTTTGTAGTTTTCACTTACATGTCCGAATTCTTGTATCTGGGATACAAATTACTGCTGTCCAGCAGCAAACAGATCAACATCCTTAGCTACAATCTCCGCGACACGATCAGCATTCTCCTTGAGACGATCCGCATCCTCATCCGACGTCCCTGACGCGAACCCGGTCTCCACACGACCAAATTCAAGCTTCGGATAATGAGATTGCAACATAGCTAGGCCATGAGCAGTCACACTCTGCGCCGCCGAAATCGTAAATGACCGAAGTCTGCCCCACAGGTTGTGAACCCTTGTTAACACTCCCTCCATGGTCGCCTGATCGACAGGTTCAGGAATGAGCGTCCGGCCATCAACACATCCCACCACAGGAGCGATCTCCCGCGCCAACGTCCAGAAGCTGTTGTGGTAAGAATCCACCTTACCCTGCAGGTCTGCAAATTGAAGACGAACATTGCCCCGGTAAGCTGTGTAAACAGCAAATACCAAGTAAGGGAACTACACAATCAAAGCGACAGGTAGTAAAGCATTACCTTCGTGCATTGCTCGCATCTTGTAAATTTCTCGTTCGGCAGCACAGGCTTTCTCCTCCGCAAGACGTTTTGCTTCTTCAGCATCAAGCAGCTCTACACAATAACCAAGAAACATTACCACAAGGTCGAGGCAACAAGTTTCACAAACAAAGAACAAAGAACAACGAAGACTTACGAGCGGCAAGCTCGTCGACCTTCTCAACATGCGACTGGAGTTCCGCGATTTCAAGCTCATGATCTTGGGTCGTGGCTCGCAACACTTGGGCACGTTGGTGTGTTGCCTCCAAGCTTTCCTCCAGTCCCGCAAACTGACCCTCGACACGAGCAACGTCACAACGCAGGCGCTCGTTCTCAGCAGTTAGTTTCGCAAGCTGGTCGGCCATCATCTTACCCTCCCTTCCGGACTTAAAAAGTCCCTACAATGACACAGTAACAGTTCAACAAAGGAGGCACAGAGACAACACATAAGTAGCCGAGGGTCCGAAGCTACCTTGATTCTCCCGAACAAATCGCTAGCATCATTAAGAAAGGCAATCGCTTCCTCTTCAGCCTCATCATCCTTGACAACGACAAACTCACCATCACGGCGGAAAGTACGGACTGGCGCCGGTTTTGACTCGTCTTTTGTACGAGGAATCTCCTTCACTACCTCCGGCTCCTCCAGCAGCACTGCCGACCTCTTCCTCTTCTCCGGCCTAGGACCTGGCGCCGAGAATGCTAACAGATTCGGCATAGCACCACAAACCGGCTCTGCATCTTCAGTCGCAGAGCCAGAAGCACCATCAACAAACGCCACCCCTTCACTCGCAGCAGGATCCTCCTCACAAGTTGCGGAATCAGTAAGCATAGGGGCGCCATGTCTCTCCGAGCCAATCTCAACACGTGCTCCCCTGGCGACGTCCGATTTATTACCATGAGACGCCAGCGGATCCTCAGAATCCGGTACCCTACCAAAAACAGCATCATAAGCACATCGACAAAGGCGACCAAGACTCAAACAAAAATAAAGCACTTACAAGGACGATTTCTGATGAACCCTCACGAACCTCCGGCCCAGAACTTCTCCCGCAGAGCTTGATGGAACACCCATAGGTGAATGCTCCAACGACGCAGCAGGATGCTACACTCCAAAGGAATTCCCGGCAGCCGCCTTGGTGCCTAAGCTAGAACACCCTTCTCCATCCAGGGTCACAGCCGGCGTGTCATCCCCATCCGACCCATCGTCAGATGAATCAGATATCGATGACTTAGGATGAGCGGCGTCCTCGTTGATAACAAACTTGCCCCCGGTCCCAACTGACGGCTTCACCTTCTTACGGGGCAGGTCAGCCGGGCGCTTCCTGACTCGATCACTATGTACTCGGTGCTTTTCATCCAGGGGCTCGCGAACTACCCGCTCGCCAGAGGATTCGCGACCACCTCCACCCATTATATCTTCCATACTCCTTGTCTGATCAACACCGAGAGGCCATTCCGTTGACGGAACTTGAGAAACGAAGACGACACGATCCTGGCCAAGAAGATTTGAATAAACCCACCAAAAATCCAAAAGCTAGATGATTGCTAGAAACGCAAATCAAAACTCACCGACGGTGACGGTAGCCCAGCACGAAATGCATCATGTGGATTCTTCATATAGGGTAAATAAAGATCAAAGATTAAAGCAACACGATCAAATGCTTCCTCTGGCTCCAACTTTTTGGGCGTTTCGCGAGTCGGGTCACCACGACTAGTGTAAAGAAAGGCAGGATGAACCCTATTCTTACAAGGCTGACAGCGCCTGATCACGAAATTCCAACCAACCGAAACACCATCAAGCGACGACCGATCAATTAACAACAGCAGATCCTTCACCTGTCCCATCGCCGCATGCGAAGGGGTTGCCGACCAGCTAGGTTGCGACACCGGGATGTCTGCCGAGTTGCCACGTGCATATGGTTCCTCCTAGGGGATGTAGAACCAGCGAGACTTGTACTCTGCCGCCTTCGAAGGCAACGGAGTAGCAAGATACACATCCGCCATACCCTCCCGGAGCTGAAGATATACAGAACCGACAACTCGGGATGTGGCGGTCCTATTCGGCTTGAGACGGAAGAAATAACGAAATAACTCGAAATGAGGGTCGATCCCCAAATACGCTTCACAGAAATGCACAAACACTGCGATGTGCAGTATCGAGTTGGGATGGAGGTTGCACAACGCAATCTTGTAAAACTCCAAGAGACTGCGGAGAAAGGGGTGAACAGGAACCCCAAATCCACGCCAGAAGAAAGGCTCAAAGACAACAAGCTCACCAGTGTTAGGGTCGGGAACTCCTCACCGGTCGCTGGCCTCCAATCCACAATGGACTTATCCTGAAGAATACTAGCGGTAACAAGAAGCTGAATATCCTCCTTCTTCAAAGTACATCTGGCCCAATACTTGGTCCAATCTGGAAGCACATCCATCATCCTTGAAGTCTTTCCCCCCTTCTTCACCGACGAGCGAGTATTTGGCCTCTTCCGAGGAGCCATCAGCAGGATAGGACGGCGAAGAACTAAGATTGCAGTGGATCATAGAGTAGGAGAAAAGTGGATCGAGGAACACAAGACACTTCATCAGGAAACGAAGATGTGGAGATCGTCACCGCCGCCGTTTTCCTTTTATACCTTGGGGCGCAACGATTCCCATTCGAGGGTTTTTGGGAAACCGCGATGACCAAATAAGGAACCAGCACGCCCACTTTCTGCGCCGTGACTTGGGCCGCTGGCCGCCCGGTTGTTTCGGCCCATTTACTTCTTTCTCCTTACATATTTACTTACAGTCAATTACGTGATTTACGGCTAATAATTTTTCTTTGCAATATCACCAACGCTACAGTCCCGGGGACTCGGCGCGCATCTTTGTTATTTTTGTGCAGCCAGAGTATATGACTACAGTAATTTGGTCGACAAGATTCACAAAGTGGGCGGCACAAACACGCTCGGGGACTCCGTCGACGGCAACCACAACCCGGTTATCTGGTCGCATTCCCAACCAAACTCGAGGACTTCGTCCAACTCCACACCGAGCCAGGCTCGGGGACTATGGCCAAGGAGATAAAGGACAACACCCGAGGACTGACGCTCGGGGACTGCGAACAAAAAACAAATGACCCCGACGCAAGAACCTCTTCAAGCTCCTTCCATCAGGCTCGGGGATTATGGGTATTCGCAGTCGTTTCTTACTAAACCAGTATTCCAATTCTTTATTCTCTACATACATGATCCTGATATGAGAAGCTCCCAGTTTCTTACATTAGGCTCGGGGACTACAGGTATTTACAGTCGTTTTTTGCAAACTTATGCTTCAATCTTCATTTACATACCTTATGCACTATTTTATAAAGCATGGCACCACGTGCATACTTCACCTGCTACCATGCTCGGGGACTAAGTGGGTACAATTCACCTTGCGGTGAACGTACTAATTTTCTTCTCGACAAAGCTCTGCTATTTTTTATGTGTTGTTTTTGCAGAGCATAAGTGGGTACACTTCACCAGGGAAGGACTTTCCAAAAGTTTTTTCTTCTTTAGCACGTCACATTCTTCCAACAAGCAGCCGCAGCATCCGGCAAGGCGACCAGCTCGCGCATCAAGCTACGACGTTCTCGACCAGCTCGACCTGGTCGGGTGAGCAGCACCTCGACCAGTCACTCTGGTCGGGACTCTACGACGACTACTCCGCGTGATGGCGACCACCTGGAAACCTTTGAGGATGACGTTGCGGGCTCGCCAGAAGAACTTGTTGGGGATATTACCTCGGCATATCCCCAGGGACCTTATGGGCCTGCCGACTAGAAGACGGCCCAACCCGCGAGGCCTTGCGGCATGCGACCTGCCCGCCGTGCTCGCCAAGGACTCCGAAGAATTCTTGCTTGCCAAGGAAGATCCTAGTAGATAGACTCGGATCCCTTGCCATAGGGAACCGATCGTAATCTGTTAGGATATGAAAATTGTAACCCTGCTCCCCGACTATATAAGGCGAGCAGGGACCCCCCTCAAAAACTCTCTCACAATCTCTCTCATATCATCCACAGATCTTGTAACCTAATACGCAAGATCAATCTAGCCACCAAAACACAGGACGTAGGGTATTATGGCGATTTGCTGGCCTAAACCTGTCTAAATCGCCATGTCTACGCTCTCTGTGTTACGCTTGATCGTCGTCGCCACACCTCCACCTACAATCTACTATAGTAGGGTACCCCCTAGGTGGACTGCGACGCATATTTCGTCAACAGACATGCCCACATGTGCTAGTCTTCTATGCCATAGCCAACCCAAAGAGCTCTTGGAGAATAGATATGTTTGCAAACTAGCTTCATTTGAGGTGAAGTCCACTAGGTATAGGTTGTTGTGCCGAAACCCCTTGAATCTCAATGATGAATCTTCAATCTTGGTCACAACTACCTCATTTGGAGTGAAGAGACATTGGAATCCGAGATCACAAAGTTGACCAACCGATAGCAAGTTGAAGCTCAAAGATTGCACTAACAAGACATTTGAGATTGTTTGATCATTGGAGATTGCCACTTTGCCAAGCCCTTGAACTTTTCCCTTTGAATTATCCCCAAATGTAATCTTGTCTTGATTTGCACAATCCTCATAAAGTGTGGTGAACATCCGGGGGTCGCCGATCATATGTTGACTGCAACCACTATCAATTACCCAATGTCTACCACTGGTCTTGTAGTTCACCTACACACAAGCAACTTGGAGTTAAGCTTTTTGTTTGGGAACCCACACATTGCAGGGACCCATAGCTTTGTCAACCAACTCTTTGGCAACCCACAACACTTTAGGCTTGTTCTTCATGGGTGGACCAAGAAACACCACTAAAGGTCTACCCTTGGAATCCTTGTTGATGACAAAGTGTGCATCATGAGCAAATGGCCTTGTGTGCTTGGGTAAGGTCTTGGGAGGTGGTGTCTTGCATTGGAACTCAAGGTGACCAACTTGTCCACATGCAAAGCATCTTCTAGGCTTGGGCTTTGGCTTGTCTTGATTGTAGCCATTGTACTTGTTCTTGTAGTAATTCTTTGCTTCAATCTTGACCTTGGCCTTCATCACTTGGTTCTCCTTGAATCCAATGCCCATCTTGTCATTCTTCATCACGGTGTTCATCAAGAGCTCACTTTGGAGGTTGTGGCCCTTGGTGAACTTCTCCAAACCACTTGCTAGCTTGATCTTCTCATTCTTGAGCTTTGCATTTTCTTCTCTAAGTGTGTTGATCAAGGTAGAGGCATCCTTGTCATCTTCCTTGGCCAACTTGATAGTGAAGGGCTTGCTTGCCTTGAGGTTGATTAGCTCTTCCTTGAGCTTTGAGTTCTCTTCCCTCATCTTCACATAGTCATCATACTTGTCGGCTTCAACTATCTTCTTGCCCTTGCACTTAGCTTTTTGCTCACTAGCAACATCATCAAGCAAGTCCTCACAAGAAGTAGCACTATCACACTTAACAACCGGGTTAATAGCAACATGTGTAGCAAGATCATGTGTAAGCAATTCATTAGCTACCACAAGTGTGCCATGTTCATTTTTCACTTGGTTGTAGTCATCTTTTAGCAAGTTATACCTTGTTTCGAGCTCTTGTGTTGACCTCTCAAGCTTATCATGTTTCTCATTAACTTGATTAAGAGAGGCTTTGAGCTCCCTAGTGCTAGTCTCAAGCTTCAAAACATCATTAGCACTAGACAAGGCATCAAGCTTAGCATGCAAGTTTTCTTGTATCACAAGAAGTTTGTCATTTTTAGCTTTGTACTTCCTTATAATGTCCGAGTATTTGTTGAAAATTTTAATTAGTTCATCATAGGAAGGTGCTTCTTCATCATCACTCTCATCACTAGAGGAGATATCACCATCATACTCTTTTTGTACCTTCTTGTCACCTTTAGCCATGAGGCATAGGTGTGTAGAGGATAAGCCCGGTGATGAAGGAGGAGGTGGCGGTGGAGTAGAAGAACCAATCACCAATGCGGCCACCATCTCTTCTTCACTCTCATCATCGGAGGAGTCACTTGAATCCTCAATGTCGGTGAGCCAATCACCAACAATATAAGCCTTGTCATCCTTCTTCTTCTTGTGGAAGTTAAAGTTCTTCTTCTTGTAGGACTTATCTTCCTTGTTGTCATCTTCACTTGAGTCATCTTGTGCACCCTTCTTGTTCTTGTAATTCTTGAACTTCTTGTTCTTGAACTTGTCTTTCTTCTCTTCGTTGCATGTATGAGCTAGATGACCAAGAATGCCACAATTGTAGCACTTCATTTGGGAGATTGGCTTCCTTGAAGAGCTTGTGAAGAATTTCTTCTTCTTTGAGTCAAACTTGACTCCATTCTTGTTTAGCCTCTTCAACATCTTGGTGGTCTTCTTCACTATGACAGCGATGTTATCTTCATCATCTTCATCACTTGAGTCCTCAACCACCAATTGGATCTTGCACTTCTCTTTGGTGGAAGCTTTGAGAGCCAAGTCTTTCTTCTCCTCTTTCTCTTTGTCTTTCTTCTTGGAGGAGGATGAAGAACCGCCATCACCGATCTTCATGTACATCTCATGAGCATTGATTTTGCCCAACACTTGTATTGGTGTAGAAGCGGAGAGATCCCCTTGGTGAAGAACGGTGACGATATGGCCATACTTTTCAATTGGCAAGACACAAAGAATCTTGTGCACCACATCGGTGGGTTGCATTTGGGTGAGCCCAAGTCCATTCAACTCCTCTACAAGAATATTGAGACGTGAGTACATTTCATTAGCATTCTCATTAGCAAGCATAACAAAGGAGTTCAACTTTGCCATGACCAAATGGTAGCGTTCCTCACGCTCACATTTGGTCCCTTCGTGTAGCGCACAAATGTTTGTCCAAACATCGTATGCGGTTTTGCAATTCCACACACGGTTGAACACATCCTTGCCAATGCCACGGAAAATAATGTTCTTTGCCTTGGCATTGTTCTTCTCAAAGAAGGGATCCTCGGCGAACACGGTGCCACCTATGGTAGCGGCTTTGTGCACACCGATATCCACGGCCTCAAGGTAGGACTCCATCCGCACTTTCCAATAAGGAAAATCATCCCCATCAAATATGGGTGGCGGTCCATCCCCATGGGACATCTTGCTCTAGGCGGTGAAGCCTAAATTAGAGCAACAAGGCTCTGATACCAATTGAAAGGATCAAGATGCCCAAGAGGGGGGTGAATTGGGCTTATTTCAAATTTCTAAAGCAAATATGAAATCATATCAAGTGCCAATCACCCCATGTCTAACGATTCGTATGCATTAGACTATGAAAGCGGTAGCAAGCCAAGGAAAGCGAAAACACCCTACACAATTCTAGTATGAATTGAAGAACATGTGTGGAAAGTAATGCGGTATGAAAGATCTAGGGAAAGAGATTCTTGACACGGCGACGTTTTGCCGAGGTATCGAGGAGTCGACACTCTCCCTAGTCCTCGTTGGAGCACCTCGCAAGGTATTGCTCCCCCTCAATCCCGCGCAAGGGATGAGTGCTCTCTATGGGCTGGTTCTTCGCCACTCCGGCTCGGTGAACCGCCCACAACCAATCACAAGTCGATGAAGAAGGGCCGCCAACAATCCTCCGGCGATCACCTTCCTCCCAAGCACCACCGGACCGTCTAGGTAATGTCGATCACCAAGAGTAACAAGCCTTGATCTTCACTTGACTCACTCAAGCTTCACAACTAGAGTGGATGCACCCTTGAACTCTTGGATGAACTAGAGGAGAGAAAGATGGATGGATTCGCAAATCTCTCTCTCTCTCTCTAGGGCTCTTGCTCTCTTCCCAACCTTCTCAAAGATCTCAGCAACTCAAATGAGCAAAAGGCAAGGTGGGAAGGCAAGGGGTGGGCTATAAATAGCCCCTCTCACAAACTGCCTCGGGCTGAGAAAAACTGCCTGTTTTAAGTTGGCGACGGACGCTCCGACGCCCTGCCCAACGGCTAGTTCTTGTTCACGTCAGCAGGCGACGGACGCTCCGTCGCTTGGCGATGGACGCTGAGCTTCAGCGTCCGGCGCCAACTGGCTGCTCTCGGGTTTCTGGGAAAATATTCCCAGACGCTCGTGAGCGTCCGACGCCCATGCGACAGACGCGTCCGTCGCAAACTGGTCGTATCTGGAGCTCTCTGTTGACTCGACGGACGCTGCGTCAGCATACGTCATCGTCCGGCGCCTCTGGCCCTAGCGTCCGACGCCCAGAAAAGCTCTCTCTCAACTTGGTTTTTCGTCGCGATGAATATGGAAGTTGTTCTAGGCTATCTTACTGTCATCATAGGCTTGCTTAGAGCTAAGGAAGTCAAGAGTGCACCACACCTAAGTCATGAAGCTCTCCTAAGTCAAGCTACTAGTCTAGACCCCCCTTGATAGTACGGTCAAAGATCAAATAAAGCCCTATCTAATTCTAAGTGTCCTTCATCACTTTATGGCACTTAGCCTATCACTCTAGGGTCTTCATCATGTCGTCTTTGAAATCCGAAACGATATCCATCTTGGGGGCTAAGTGATAACCATTGATGCTCATTCATGTTGATCACTATGGCTAAGCTACGCATAGCCTCTGCAAAACACACATTAGCCATAATAATCCCTTATTGCCGTTAATCACCGAAACCATTAGGGTCATAATTCTTAAGAGACAACACTAGAACTACAAACTAGTGGGTTAGTGTTTAAATCATCCTCACATGTTTGGTAATAAAGTTCTCTCTTTTTATATGATGCATCTCTCAGAATCATAATGTTGATGCTCTCATTTGCACATTGAGTAGAATCCTTTTATTTTCGCTCACTCAATTTGGCTAAGTGGCTCTCATACTCATGTGGGTTTTTATGCACAATCACTTTAATGTCTTGTGGAGCAACATATGAATAGGTTCTAGTTAGACTCCTGATGGAAACGAATAATTTCCGAATTTTAGTGGTAATCAACCATTCCGTCGATAACAGGACGTCTATGATGACTTCAGCAATCTTGATAATTTATCGGAGGAGTCTTTAAAGATACTTATAGGAAGGAGAGTGGAATCAGGGTAATACGTAAGATTGCCTTGCACGTCCATAAAGGAAGGGTGACAGCTTCACTATCACATCTATTGCATCTAATAGCATCATAGCAATTACTACGATCCTCAAAGTAGCAAGTACTCTCTCTGTCCCTAAATATTTATCTTTTTACGCTTCTTAAGAAACAATTTTTGACTTAATATATATTAAACAATACTAATATTTATGATCCATAATTAGTATCATTAGAAAGATCTTTGAACCTAATTTTTCTAACAAATTTATTTAGAGATATAAATGTTGCACACACTTTCTACAAATCAAGTTAAATTTATAGCACACACATCAATAACGATAGTTATTTAGGGAAGGAGTGACTATACATCAGACGATGGTTTGATGCAATGCACGGAACTTCAAACAGAATTGCTATCAAAGGACGGCAGAGACACCATTGCATTCCGTTGTTCCACGTACAAGCTCAACTCAATATACAGTTAGGCCTTCATGCAACCGAGATTAAAAGGTTGTGATCGAGCCCCAAGCTGGAAGCTGAAAATATTTTCTTGGCAGCTCCGCCTAGGCCATGCCACAAAAATGGTTTCCAGCTAACGGTCTCCACCATTGATAATTAGTGAGGGGTAAGGCACCTTCTTTATATCCACAAATGTTGAATACTCGGAGCAAAGTGGTTGCTTCCATGGCTCCCCATCCATTTGCATGAACGCGTCCCGCCAATACCCACCTTTGATCTCTATCCGTATTGCCGCTGCCTGAACATGGAATAGTAGCACCAAATTATGCGGTGCTTCTCAAAGAAGTAATAATTACTCTTTCTATAGTTTATAGAAAACTTATTTTTTGTTTCATTTTTGCAATCGGCCACTAGGCGTCTAGGCCACAAGAAAATAAAAGTTTAACTCCAGTGTGATCTACTTTCATTCTTATTGAACTTAAAAATTATACTCTAGTTCACATTCAAATACATGTTTATTCAAAGTTTTGCATTAATGGTTTTAGTGAAACTGAACTTCTATAAAAAACAATTGAACAACTAGCAGGTTATTTCTTGTCTTACCAAATACTAGTATTGTACTGTATATGATGGGGGCACTACTACTAATAATGAGATTCGCATAATGGCATTGCATACATGTGCCAAATAGACTAGTCTTGAGTAACCACTCGAACTGTGGAGGGAGCAAGTTACCTGAGCTATGTGCTTGGCAGATATAAGTTCAACCATCACGAGAGATGCATGCCACCCTTGCTTCAATCCAAATATTTCAAGAAGACCATCATCTGACTGGGCTTCAACAAATCCTCTCTATTGGCATAGATGAGTTTATCAGAAGACAATGTTAATGCAATTGAGGTGATGAATGGTCACAGAAATTTACTCAACACACTTTCTCCAAGTATTCAGGCTTCAAATTTCCCCATGGGTTTCTTCCGCTTGCATAATTGTGAAGGTTTAATGCAACAATAGCCCTCACACTACATCATAGATTGTCAGATGGAATTAATTTCACATTCTATATGCCGAAGCATGATCCCTAGCTATTATAAAACAGAGAAATTGTGAGCTTGCCTTGATGGTACAGGAATGTTCTCCCACTCAGAGCTGTCCATCCTCTTGATTGATAAACAGATAACGTTCCTCAATCCCCTGACATATTATAGAAAGAACAAATTGAGATATTCCATACAGGCTCTGCTACACTGGGTCTGACAAATCAGTACACCCTGGTGATTCACTTCTGATAAAAGAAATATTTTTTTTACTACAAAGTGTGAACATTTTCGATTCCTGGATGAGTTGGATCCATATTATATTGAATATAAGACAATAAAAACAGATGCAGAAAGTCTTAAGAACTAACAAATGTATAACTAGAATTCAGAAGGAAACTGAAAGCCTATGTTATTGGACATCTAAACTAAAGACTCAACTAAATCCGTTATTGCCAAGAACTGAAATATTATCTGATTACAGATTTTGGTATAATAAACTAATACAATCATGTTTTTAGAGATTTTTTTCCAAATTACATCACATGCTACTATTTACAACAAAACCCATTTGTAGATTTCAAAAGGAAAAATTCCAACCTTCAACTATAGCCAGAGTTCAATTACAAACCTGAAACTCTGAAACAGTCTAAAACATTAATCCCTAACTATCAAACTTCTTAAAAATGACCCTTATCGATATTTGGACTTAGGCCATAGTTGAAGGATAAAAGTTGGCACATTATTATTAATAGTGGATTTTTTTTAAAAAAAAAGCTGACAATATTAAGTTATCACTTATGAGGAAGGAAAAACTGAGTTCATTCAAGAGCTCTGTTCTCTGTTGGAAAACTGGGATGGTCCCACCCTGATAGGTGGTGACTTTAATTTGGTAACAAATGTCTGAGAAAAATGTAATGGTGTGGTAATCAGAAATGGGTTGACCTCTTTCAAGGCTGGATCCATAGCTGTGGTCTCCTGGAGTTGAAGAACTCATCTAGGTCTTATACTTGGACTAATAACCAAGGTCAGCCTATTATGGCTGCAATAGATAAATTTCTTTGTAACACTAACTTTGAGCAAAAATATCCTCGCTTTTGTGACAACTAAAGCTAGAGCTGGTAATGATCATGTACCTCTTATTTTAAATTTTGGTTGTTAGGAGGTGAGGAAACCAAGTTTATTTAGGTTTAAAAAGTGGTGGCTTGAGCAACCAGGTTTTAAATAGCTGATTTCTAAAATTTGGAATACTGACTGCTTTTGAGAATGCCATGGATATATGGCAATTTAAGATTAGGTTACTTAGAAAGAAAATAAAAGGTTGGGCTATAAATATTAATGCTGACATCAAAAGGCAAAAAGGTGATCTCCTTAAGGAATTTGACACCTTAGATATGAGATATGAAGTTGGGGACCTGCTACCAGGGGAGAAAAGGAGGATGGATGACACTGTAAAGGATCTAGAGAGTATTTGGAGTCTAGAAGAGATTAAGGCGAAACAACGCTCTAGAGATAAAAATATTAAGGAGGGTGATAGAAATACAACCTATTTTCAGGCTATTGCTAACCAGAGAGCTAGGAAGAAAATGATCCCTGCTCTAGAAAGCCCTCATGGCATGTTAAATGATACCAAAGATATGTTAAATCATGCTGTAGAGTTTTATAAAAAGTTGTTTGGGACTGAGGAAAATTTAGGGGTGCATTTAGGAGAAATTTTTTGGGAAGAGGTAGATAAAGTCACTAACTCTGAAAATGAGCTGTTGGAAGCTCCTTTCTCTGAAGAGGAAATTAAGATGGCTATCTTTGATTCATATGCTGAAGGGGCTCCTGGGCCTGATGGCTTTTCCTTCATATTTTATCAGTCCTTCTGGGACATTATAAAGGTTGATTTCATGAACTTAGTTAAAGACTTTGAGGCTGGCCAACTGAACTTTGACAGGATCAATTATGCTATCATTACATTGATTCCAAAAGAGGCCGAAGCTAAAAATCTTAAGAAATTTAGACCCATCAGCCTTATTAATTGTAGTTTCAAAGTCTTTGCTAAAGATCTTAACAATAGATTAGTTAAGACAACTGACAGTGTGCTAATCAAACGACCTTCATAAAAGGCAGGTTTATTCTAGAGAGCATGGTAGCTGCGCATGAGATCATCCATGACATTCATAGGAACAAAGATAGTGGGATTATTCTCAAATTAGATTATGAAAAGGCTTATGATAGTGTTAGTTGGGACTTCATTGAAGAAATGCTAATCTCAGAGTCTCTGGAGCCAAGTGGAGAGGCTGGATGAAGAAAGTTATCCAAGGAGGCTCACTTTGTCTCACGATTAATAATGAAAATAGCATTTACTTCAAACCTGGGAAAGGGCTTCGTCAGGGAGACCCTCTTTCCCCCCTCATGTTCAATTTAGTTGCTGGAAATAATTTGGTTTCTGGTCTTTTACCTAGGGTTGTGAAAGGGGTGTGATTAGTCTGTAGTATGCAGATGACACTCATTTTCTTGGAAAATAGTCTAGAAAAAGCAAATAATCTTAAATGGTTTCTAATATGCTATGAGAAAATGACTGGTATGAAAATTAACTGCGATAAAAGTGACATGCTGAATATTGGAATTGAGGAAGAGAGAGTGAATGAGTTTGCTAAGATCTTTTGCTGTAAAAAAGATGAGTTTCCATTAAGTATTTGGGAGTGCCTTTGCACTTTTCAAAACTGAGGAAAGAAGACCTCCAACCTGTTAGTGATAAAATTATTAAGAGGATTGCTGGTGGAAGGGTAGACTTTTTTATTATGCAGGTCGGCTGACTTTACTTAAAGCTTGTTTGGCGAGCATTCCTATGTACCTCATGACCATCATTAAATTCCTGAAGTGGGCAATAGAGTTGATCATGGGACTTTTTTGTGAAATAATAATGAGGAACATCATAAATATCACCTGGCTCATTGGCAATTAGTTGCCCAACAAAAGGAGCTGGGTGGTTTAGGCATTACAGATCTGAGAAATCTTAATCTATCTCTTTTAAGCTCCTGGATTTTTAGATATGGTCTTAAGGACAATGCTATTTGGACTAAAATTTCTGACTATAAATATAAAACTAACAAACCAAACATTTGTTGCCCCCTAGGTGACCAGTTAACCCCTTTTTGGAAAGGGGTGACCTGGGCTTTACAAGCAGCCCAGATGGGTATTATGTGGAAGGTTGGAAATGGGAGAAAGATTAGATTTTGGGAAGATCATTGGTTTGGGAACTCTAGTTTGGCTACCCAATTTTGGCCTTTGTATGTAATATGTGAACAGCAAGGTAAGACTATCAGTGAAGTCTGGGATGGAGAGACTTTAATGTTATCTTTCACCAGGAATGTGTCAGAGACTCTAATGAACCTTGGTTTGAGCAAATAGGTATTATGGAGGAAATTAATCTCAATGACAAGCTTGATCAAATCATTTGGAGCTTTAGCTCAAATGGAAATTTTTCAGTACAGTCTCTTTATGCTGTTATTAATCATCATGGTGTTAAACCTGTATATGTGCACGCTGTTTGGAAACTAAAATACCACCAAGAGTTCAAATATTCCTTTGGCTTTTATCAAAAAATAAATTACTGACCAGAGACAACTTAGCTAAGAGAAGGAATGTAGATGATAAGACATGTATCTTCTGTTCTGAACCAGAATCGATCCATCACTTATTTTTTGATAGCTGTGTAGCTAAGGCTCTCTAGAATTACCTATCTGAGTGCCTTGATCTAAGTGGTGCTTGGTCTTATGAATCTGTGGCTTCCTTATGGATTGCTAACAAAAAACATTTGCTAACAAATGTGGCTCTCGCTGCTGCCTCTGAAAATTGCGTACAAAATCTACTTTCAGGGAGCGGTTTGGTCAAATGTGAAGGAACTGATGCTTTGGATGTCGAAGACTTTAAGAAGATGGAAGCTGCTGTTCTCTGGAACAGTGGAAGAGAAGATGATGTTGGTGATTCAGAAGTTGGAACACAAGGCGACGCAACCTCCTGGCATAGGCTGGCATCATTCAAGTCCACCAACATTGGGATTTCAGCCTTCGGTGTAGGACTACAACGCTGTGATTCAGTTGAATTTTGATTCTGTGTTGTCAATGAATGTTGAGTTTAACCTGAAGTCTCTTAGATTGTTCTGTTTGGGCAGGCATGCTAATAAGCACACATTGTAAACGCTATGATGTTGCTTTATCATCAGTAAAGCAGGGGAAAACTCCTTTCTATGCTGTAAAATGTACAATTCATTACCCAAAAATAAAAGCAGATGCCATACCTTAATTCAGGGTCACTAATACATTGCGTAAAGAACCATCCTTGCTTGCAGGTATATCCTGCGTAAATTAACTGTCACAAAATCAGCCAATCAGTAATTTAGTTAGAAATGCTCACTCTAAAAGTTTTTTCAAAATATAGATCACATAGTAAGCATCACATTAGTCACACAATAGAGCCTAGTTTTGTTTAATCACAGTGACAATATGTAATATTTCAATGCAACTGCGCCATGCTGTTCTTTATCTGTTTTAATTCCTGCTATCAAGTTGATGTCATTCTTTTAGTTTCATGTTTCTATCTTGACCAACAGCCAACTAAAAGGACTATCCACCGACAAGGCACACTTCAATTCACACAGTGAAACCAGAAATTGTAAAATCACCAATGCTTTAGTTAGAAAATTTGTAGTGCTTAAGGTGCAAGTTCACGTTTATTTTAAGATATAGGAGAAAGGTGATACCCTTTACATTTTTCCTCAAACACACAAAAGAGCTGCATATCATTACATTAAGAAGAGAAAAATGGGTAAGGAACCCGAGTAGAGACACGACATGTCAAGGGCGTCGAACCCTTGGGTAGCTGGACCTCGGCTACGTAGTTCGTAGCCGTGATCCGTCTTCTAGGGCGAGGTTATACCCCTCTGCTTCCTAGGCTTGAGAGCACGGGTGGAGATAGATTGATTTGATAATATCTTTGCTTGCCTCAACTCTAAGTCTCGGTTACAATATATATGGCCTAAGGCCTAACTCACGTGAGCTATTTGCTCCTAGAATTTAGGGAATAAAAATAGCAACTAATAGGGAATAAAAATAGCAACTAATCCTATTTTCCTAATCAGCCTGGGAGTCCCGCACGCTGATCCGTATCGGCCTGGGAGTACTACCGCGCGGGATTCGCGTCCTCCTACGCGTGATCCGCGCGTACAGCAGCCGGTCCGGCCTGGGACTCCTCCCGCGGGAAGACTGCACACACGTCTCCGTGCGCGATGCGCCACTCCGCCGCCCTGCGTATGTCGCAGGCCTTCTGGCGTTTGGTGTATGTGCGCCTCCACATGACATCTCTCCCCCCCCCCCCCTCCCCTCGAGGCCCAACTCGTCCTCGAGCTGGAAAGCTGAACAACGCTCCTGGAAAGCGTCAAGGTCCGCTGTCTTGCCGTTCCAGTGGACGTGAACCTGCTGAACGCCGCGTCCGAGGCGCATGCGCACTACATGTTCAGGCTCTGGATCGACAACACTATGGTGGACGACCGACAATGGTGGCGATGCAGGCCCGACGAACGTCTTCAGGATATCCCGCGCGGTGAAGAACATGTCGGTGAAGGCGGCCAACATGCGGGGCGCCGTGAACGCGTCGGTGAAGGCGGCCAGCAGGCCGTCCAGCACGGACGTGATGGCTGAGGTCGCGCGGGCGCCGGGCGCGTCCGGCCCTGGCAGGCCGTGCCAGCACACCTCGTGGCCGCTGCGCCGGAAGGTCAGCGTGCGGGCGCTGAAGTCCCACAAGATGGGACCTAGCGATGCCAAGCATTGGGTCCCCAGGACCATGTCGAAGCCGGCAAGAGGCATGACGTAGAGGTCGGCATGGAGCGCGGCGCCGTGGATGGAGAACGCGGCATTGCGAACGACACCCATACACGGGACGCGTTCGTCGTTGGCCATTGTCGCGTTGAGGCGGGTTTGGTGCTGCAGCGGAAGGCCCGAACGCTGCGCTGCGTCCTACGAGATGAAGTTGCGAGTGGACCCCGAATCCAGCAGCGCGATGAAGATTGTGCCGCCCAGCTTGACGTGGACTTGCATGGTGTCGATGAAGCGGACACCCGCAATGGCCCGGAGGGAGAACACGGGCGACTCCTCGGAGGCCGCGTCCTGTGAGGCCGCCTTGACCTCCGTGTCGTCGTCCTCCACAGCGACGTCCAGGAGGAATAGCCACTTGCAAACGCGGTTGTGGCCACGGGTGAACTGCTCATCGAAGTTGAAGCACAACCCGAGACGGCGCCGTTCCTCCTGTTCCCCAGTCGTCAGGCGCTTGATCAGCCGACCCTCGATGGTGGTCGTAGCCACAGTGGGCGCCGGCAGAAGAAGGCGCGGTGGTGGTGCTGGAAGGAGGGCCTTGGAGCTCGGCTGGCCCGTGGACGCCGCGGACGCCGTATTCTGCTCCCGCAATGTCGAGCCAGACTCATGGCGACTGCCAGGGACTGGGGATTTTGCACTTGGACGTCGAGGCTGAGTGGCGGAAGGAGGCCGCCGATGAAGAGTTGCACGCGTTGCGCCTCATCAAGGGGGCCGGCACGAGGCAGGAGCGCTTGGAAGCGGTCCTGGTACTCCGCGACAGTGTCGGTCCGGCGGCAGTCCGCGAGCTCGAAGAGGGGTGCGGCGCGCAATGGCGGCTCGTACCGCAGGTTGATGAGCTCTTTGAATCGGCGCCAAGACGGTGTACCCTTGTCCGTTTGGACTTGGATGTACCACATCTGTGCACCATCTTCCAGGGTTATAGAAGGCCATCCAGACCTTCTCTTCCTCCATGATCCGTTGCTGATGGAAATAGGACTCGCAGCGGTTAATGAAGATTGGCGGCCGGTCCTGGTGGTGCTCCCCGAACGGCGCCTTGCTGCCCGACGTGGAGGATCGGTCGGAGGATAGGGCGGCGATCGCCTTGGCGTTGGACTCCGCGGTGGCCTACAGGGCTGCGACAGCCTTGGCTAGGGATGCGACGGTGTCCTTGAGGTCTTCATTGTCGCCCATGGCTGCGGCACAGGAGGCGGCAGAGGACGAACCAGGGGATGCTGATGGGGTTGCGGCGGCGGCTGGTGGTGTATGGGCGGCGGCTGGTGGTGGGGAGGTGGATCGAGAGGACAAGGATCGCCGGGACGTTGATACCAAGTTGTCAAGGGCGTCGAACCCTTGGGTAGCTGGACCTCGGCTACGTAGTTTGTAGCCGTGATCCGTCTTCTAGGGCGAGGTTATACCCCTCTGCTTCCTAGGCTTGAGAGCACGGGTGGAGATAGATTGATTTGATAATATCTTTGCTTGCCTCAACTCTAAGTCTCGGTTACAATATATATGGCCTAAGGCCTAACTCTCGTGAGCTATTTGCTCCTAGAATTTAGGGAATAAAAATAGCAACTAATAGGGAATAAAAATAGCAACTAATCCTATTTTCCTAATCAGCCTGGGAGTCCCGCACGCTGATCCGTATCGGCCTGGGAGTCCTCCCGCATGGGATCCGCGTCCTCCTGCGAGTGATCTGCGCGTACAGCAGCCGGCCCGGCCTGGGACTCCACCCGCGGGCGTACTGCACGCCCGTCTCCGTGCGCGCTGCCCACGCGTGCTGCGCACTCAGCCGCCCTGCGTATGTCGCAAGGCCTTCTGGCGTTTGATGTAACCCATCATTCTCATATTACAATTGTGCCTGTGATAAAATAACTACATGATATCACCAGAGCCTAAATGGGATCTAAGGTCATCAACAAAGACACAGCCCCCGAGGCTCCAGCCATACGCCACATATATCATGTACATACTAACCCATTCTTAAGTCAACATTACAAGCATATATTGAACAGTTTTCATTTGTCATAAATCCGTAATAAACTATAAAATTTGAATGACCAATATTAAGCTTTAAAGTGATGAAGTGCTGGGTTACATAAATGTAGCCATGTAGGGAATAGCATCCATAAGTTACTTACCTTATTGGATAAAGGTCCACTTGCAAGAAACGGCTTCTCATCACGTAATTGGTGAAAACCATAAGCCACTTGAGCATCCATTCCTGCAAGACAAGAGAAGGGTATTTTAAGACCAGTCCTTACGACACTTATTATATAATGCAAAGATTAGAAATAACAACAGGTGGTAACAAGTAACGACCAAAACAGCTGGTCCCTGTCCTTTCATAACTTTGGCAAAGAAACTCAAGGTACCACCAGAGGTCTGCAGACATGGAGTGACCATGTGGTCGGTCAGGCGCTGGAAATTCTCCACCAGTTTGAGATTGCCCAAGATAGTCGTCAGTTATCCTTGGGGGAATTGTGGCTAAAAAACAATCTAAAAAAGCACAACTTAGCTCTTGCATCCCTTCAGCGCACAATTGCTCAGCTGCGCTCAAGGTTTTAGAAGACGCTCTATCGACTACGCTTAGACTTCTACATCTCAGGCGCGCTCTTGTCCAAGACTTTGTACAGACGTGCGCCTTTTGCCAAAGGAACAAGATAAGAGTCCCTGCAGCCCGCCGGGCTGCTGCAGGCCCTCAACATTCGGTCCCAGGTCCGGGTGGACATCTTGATGGATTTTATCGAGGGGTTGCCCAAGGTCAGCGGCAAATCCGTCATCCTCACGGTGGTTGACTGATTCTCCAAGTGCGCTGACTCCATCACCCTTGGCCACCCCTACACCGTCGCCTCGATTGCACGCACCTTTGATGGTGTTGTTCATATGCATGGGTTCCCTTCTTCCATCGTCAGCAACAGCGACCCGGTCTTCACCGGCCATGTGTGGTGTGACCTCTTTAAGATGGCGAGTGTCACGCTTCGCCACGGTCAGTCTGAGGTGGTCAATAAGGTTATTGCTATGTATCTTCGGTGTGTCACAGGTGACCGGCCGCGCGTGTGGGTGGACTGGCTGCCCCGGGCAGAGTACTGCTACAACAACTCCTCCTTCCACACGGCCTTGTGCGCTACACCATTTGAGGATGTCTACGGCCGGACACCCCCAAGCCTGCTGCCCTACACGACTGGGTCAGCCCAGATGGACACGGTGGATGGCCTCCTCCGGCATCGCAACATGATGCTTGCTGAGATCCGTGAGCGACTTCTCCAAGCGCAGCAGCTGTCCAAGAAACACTACGACACGTCCCACCGCGCCCGGGAGTTTGCTGTCGGGGATTGGGTATGGTTGCGCCTTCTTCACCGCACTGCCCAGTCCCTTGAGCCCCGCACCAAGGGTAAGCTTGGTCCTCGCTATGCTAGTCCGTTCCAAGTGCTAGAGCGCATTGACAAGGTAACCTACCGCCTACAGATTCCGGAGGGCGCCTGCCTGCATGACGTCTTCCACGTGGGGTTGCTTAAGCCCCACAAAGGTGATCCTGCAGCAGCTGCTCCTCTGCCGCCGACATCAGATGGCCGGCTGCTGCCACCTCCAGAGCGCGTCCTTTGGGCGCAACTTCGGCGTGACGTGTGGCACGTGCTTGTCAAATGGCACGGCCTTTCCGAGGAAGAAGAAACTTGGGAGCCTCTCCAGTGTCTTCGCGACTTCTATCCCGCAATCCATCTCAAGGACGAGTTGTTTGCACACGCGGGAAGAGATGTTATGACTGGCTCCAATACACTAGGTGCCGGCACATAACAGGAGGCTAGCAGGCGGACAGGAGATGTGGGTGCCTAGATTAGATGGGCTCCAGGCCCAATTATCCTTTACAATTTGCTCCAATAGGTTAGTTATTTATTAAGATATGACTCTTAGAGGGGTGTCTATATATATATTGTAAATGTTATTTGGGGGATTTAGGCTGAAAGCAACTTATTTGTTGCCAGCTTCCTTCAGGGAGCTGAGAACCCTAGCCGCCTGCTCCTTCTTCCCTGCGCCGGAATCACAGCATCGATCCGTCGCTCTTGCTCGCTCAGACCTCGCCCCACGATCTCTCACCCCTACAACCTTCGCAGCAAGCCTAGTAGGATCTGTAATCCTATCAATTGCCACCTTTTGAAACTTTATCGTCCAAAAAAAATCATTTTGTATTGATTTCCACTGGTTTGAAATTAGTGCAGAAGCCATTTCTGGAAAAGCCACAGCCGAAACAAAGTGGGCCTAAGGAGGTGCTAACAAACATGTTGAATAATGTATAGGTTGAAACAGGAAATTACCTATGCTAAAGTAATTATAGAAGACACCATCAAAGCAGAAAACTGTTTCAGGCAAGTCTCCCTTAGCAGTGCCATCCTGCAGGAAAGAAACACTTCCATTACTATTAGTTCTACCATCAGGCATAACAGTAACAACAGAAGATGATAGTCTAGAGGCATTGACACAATACATCATAAAATGTACACTCTCCAAGACGCCTAAGTGAATGAGGGAGGTCCAAATCTTCCTTTTCTTCTTCATGTTCAGGCATAGAAACAACAACATGCCAGCTGCACAATGAAACATAATATGAGGCATTGGAAGTGGTGAAATAGGTGCACAAATCTTTCCTATTGAAGAAACTCGATCATAAAGATAAATCATGTCGCTACAGTTGGTGCAAAAATAAAAAATAATTTTATAATAACAGTGGGGACAACATTAATTAACAAGCCAAATGAAAAGCTACACAAATTGCAAGAGTGATAGTGTGTCATCTTTCTATACAAAAGATCATCTAAAGGCTTAAACATGGGTGTGAAAACTTCTAGGATAGCAATCATGTCTGCTGATTTAATCACAAAACGACGACACCAAAGTAATACACCTATATTAAGCAGATTCTTCATTAAATAGGATATCACTAGCCCCGGTCCAGATATGGGCATAGAAACCTAATAGATCAACAGGATCTGCATGCATTCTATTTTAGCTGAACATATATGGGTAGCACCTAGTGAAGTTAGCAGCCTTCAATTCCGCCATTGATATATAATAAAGTTGATATAGCTGTACAATTAGAGCTGTAAGACATATCAAATTATATCTGTAGGTATTATCTATGTTTCCAAATAAATATAGTTTAAGACATAGATTCAGAATGAAATTAAATGAGAATTTTTTCTATCATCATATAATTAAAAATGATAATGCACAAAAAAGTGTATTGGATAAGATCATGCTAACGTCTGAAACATCTATTTGGAAACAAAGGGAGTGAATTGTAAAGACGGTGATATTCTCCATTTATCAAACACAATTGATGCGAACAGAACATGTTAATAATAAAAAAAAGGTATAGGGACATATTATGAACATTAACTTGCAACAGAATGCATTGAAGATTAATGAATTCCTGTCCTATAAACAAGAGTCACCTGTCTAAACAAGAAACTGAGCCAAAAATAGCCTTGTAAAGAGATCTCTTAGCAGCTACTTTCCATGAGAAAGAAAATGAAGCACCCTGAAAATAACTGTCATGTGATGAAAAACCTATAGTAACTTCATAAGACTGTAAAATGAAAAAAAGAATATCCTTTTACCCAACCAAAACTCCTGGAGAGATCATTTCCTGTTCCAAGTGGTATTAAAGCAACTGGAGGGACAGGCTCCCTGTTCTGAACATATAGCTCTCCTAAACATCCCAACACCCAACCTACTGTACCATCACCTCCTGCAACCTAGGAAAGATGACTATAATAAGTATTTGGATGCAACAACTTTCCTGAGGTAGCAATTCAGACTCCGTGTTCAAAATATCTCAAAAGTAGAGTTCAAATTGATAACAAGGAACATTGGCTAACAATAAGATTGGGGGTCTCATCTCAGCCTAACCTATAGAAATTAGAAAATGAAATAAACTGGAGCACAGCCAAAAAGGGCTTTTAACTTTGGATCATTGATGGGTATCTCAACATCATTTGCACAATAACACAAACAAAACATTTATCTAAACAAAAATCAAGGTTAGATTTTGTGAATCCCTCAGTCAGACAGGGAGGAAACCATAGTATTTTAGAATGCGAGGAGATATTATAAATCATTCTAGGTATTTTGTGTTATATGAAACATAAAACAATGTACTTCTTGTCAAGGATTTTTTTTAGGTGCTTCACACTACTTGTGGTCAAAGTGTCAAACTAGTATCAGAAAATGCAACTCATGAATCTACAAGTACCTTGAAATGCATAAACAACTGGGAGGAATGCAACTAATATTGTCGTCTTTGAAATGATTGCAGCCACCAAAGTTTTGTACATACCATGACTCGCAGATTATGGCGAACAAACCTTGCACTGTGATCTCCAGAGTCAGCAAGTTGTTCCAAACAAGCCAGAGCATATTCCACAAAGTCAGAAGGTTTCACAATAGTAAGATCAAAAACCTGGATTTAGAAAAGCTGTGGTCAATAAGAATGCATTTAGTGCGAAGTCATCTCAAAGTTTCATTAACAGACAGAACAGAGCAACCCCAGATATTAAAGATATGGCATGATGATAAATGTTCCCACTCTTCATCTAAGTACAGGTACATAAATCTGTATTTCTGCAACTTCCTGTAACAAAGATAGGAACTAAAAAGCTATGGCTTGCAAATTTCAGTGATTCCTAATTTCAGTAATGTTCCCTACAAAGGATAACAGCTTCATAAAGGGCTGTATGAAATGAAGTCCCTCGTATTCATATGAAATGAACTAACTCCAACACACTTGACACAGCTATGATAAGATTTTGCGTGAAACATCAGAAAATTTCATGTATGTGGCATGTCCATCAGCTGTGAGAACAAACAATTGAAATTTTCTCGGCATCAGAAACCCTAGGACTTATTAGAAGCAATGCACATGTGGCCCCCACATATATAAACAGAATGTGCTGATTATATAATAGAAACAATAAGTTTCTAATGCTAACATAAGAAAATCTACCCAATTCCATTTTGGTTGATGGTAATGGTATCTTACAGAAAATTCACTATCTCCATTTTCCCTAATCTCCCTAAACAAAGATTTGATCCCTATCCATGTTGGACAGTTCATCTTTTGCTTGTAGTGTATAGTCAGGTAAGAAGGTGACAACGGATCAGTAGCATTACCCACTTAACCACCAACATGGTTCACATACCCCGGTAGATTACTTGTTGCAATTATAGCCTATTAAAAAGATAATATCTTTAGTTCTTTCAACTGAATATAGCATGACGCCAATTCAGATTAAATACTGTATCTTACAGATTATCACAAAAGCACCACTGTATCCATGGATTTTGAATTGGCAGCAATATATCTATAGGTGCAGATGTGTAGAAGCGAGGAGTTTGTCCTTTAAACAACTTGATTAACCTCTGTTTGGGAATCCCTGATGTATTCATCAAGAAGATACTTGTGAATCAGGTGCCGTTTGAGCAAAGAAAGTGTTAACTGCTACCAATAGTCCTTGCAAGAACAGCAGCCATCTTTGAACAAATGGAAGCGTGTTCTATCTCTAACAATAATTTCTCTCCCATATACTTTGGATATTAGTTTTGTGACATGATGGCAATCATGGCAAACTCTGAGGTTCTTGAATATCCGAATAGGCATATTGTCACTTGTATTAATCAAAGCAAATGCAACTGCCAGCTTCTCACTATGCCGGCTAAGAGCACCCTCCTTCTCTTCTTCTTCAATGTCAAGCAAAACTTCCTTCTTGTCTGGGATGTAACCCTCCTCCAATCTAATCCTAGTATCGATCTCATGCCATTTTGATAAAATATCTTTTATGTGAGGATGAGAGAGATCTCCAACAATGAATTGATGAATAACTCCTTTAACCTCCACAGTGCTACAACCAGGTGTCTTGTCAACTCCCTTTTCACGCATTAGGTGCCTAATTTCCCTAGCGGAAGCATGCCTACCTGATGCAGCATAGATGTTAGCTAGAAGTACATAAGCACCACTTTTGTCAGGTTCCAACAAGATCCAATGCCTGACAACATATTCAGCCAACTCCACATTCTTGTGAAATCTACAACCAGCCATCAGAGCTCCCCAGATCAAGGCATCAGGTTTCATGGGCATTTTCTGAATCATCTCTTTGGCCTCATCAAGAAAGCCATTTCGTGCAAGGAGGTCTACCATGCATCCATAGTGCTCAATCTTTGGTTTAATGCCATGCTTTCTCACCATGGAATCGAAAAGCTCTCGGCCCTTGTCAACCAACCCTGCATGTGTGCACGCACACAACACAGCAATGAAGGCAATGTCATCCGGCCTGATACCTGAGCTCTCCATCTGAGTGAAGAGCACTAATGCTTCTGATCCTCGCCCATGCATTGCCAGGCCTTTTATCATAGTAGTCCAAGCCAGCACATTCTTGTCCTCCATCCTTTCAAACACCTCCATTGCAAGCTGCACCTCACCACACTTGGAATAAATATCAAGCAGAGCAGTGCCAAAAAACACGTTGATCTTAATGCCATGAGCCTTCAGGTAACCATGCACCCACTTACCCTGCTCCAGTGCCCCGTGCTGCGCACAAGCTGCAAGAACCCCCACGAGCACTGTGTCATCCGGGCAGACATCATCAGCCTGCATCTGCGCGAATACCCGCAGTGCTTCCCTCCCATCACCGGCCTGGACATACCCATTCACCATGGCGCTCCAAGACACAGCATTCCTCACAGGCATTTCGTCGAACAGTGCCTGGGCGTCGGCGACCCGGCCCGCCCTCGCGTAGGCAGTGATGAGGGTGTTGAACGTGGAGGCGTCCACTGCAGTGGCCGTCCGCAGGAGCAGAAGCCCGTCGGCGAGGCAGCCGAGGAAGCCCGCGTGGACACGGATAAGCGCGTTGCTGACGAGGACGAAGCGCTCCAGGCCGAGCTTGACGGCGTGGGCGTGCACGGTGAGTGCCAGCACCGCCACGCCCGGGGCTGCCGGGGACAGCGCCATCGACTTGAGGAGGGAAGGGAGGGTGTGCGGGGTGGGAAGGAGCCCGGCGCGGAGGAGGTTGGCGTAGAGCGGGAGCGCGAGGTGCGGGCGCGCAGAGCGGGAGAGGGCCCGGATGAGCGCGTCGTGGAGCTCCACACTCCGCCGGAGCTGCCCGGAGGTGACCAGCGCCGCCTGGATCCGCGCAATCGTCCGCGCTTCGCCGCATCGCGACAGCAGGTCCACGTAGCCCGCGACGCCGACCATCTAATGAGTTAATGACGTCACGGGCAACAGCACAGGTCCACGTAGCCCGCACAACACGAAAGAAAGCCCATATACACAGATATGGAGAGAGAAGAGAAGAGTGGCGTTATTTGACCTGGTCTTCGCCGATGAGCTCCTGGAGGCGGGTCTTAACGACAGGCCCGAGGCGGCCGCCACTGCGCGGGTTGACGAAAGCAACGAGCGGCGACTCGGGTGCGTCGTCGTACACCGCGGCGTCGAACCACCGGTTGCCCGCGCCACGCCCCTCGCCGTCACTGTCGCGGTCGATGAGCGCGAATGCCCCCGCGGCGGGGTCCCTGGCGCGCATCGCGGCGTGCACAGCGGCGCGGAGGCGCTGCGGGAACGCGGCCCGCTCCCTGAGATCCTCCTTCTCGAACGCGGACGCGGCGGCGCGGCCAAAGCCGCACCCGCGGAACGAGAGCGATTCGATGAGCGCCCCCACCAGCGGCGCAGCCGGTGGGGTGGGGGAGCGGGGCGGCTCCCGCTCCGAGGGCGTCGGCGACGACGCCGCAGACGAGAAGGACGACGACATGGACAGCGCGACGACGGACCACGACCGCGACCGCGGCCGCGGCCGCGATCGCGCAGTGGTGGAGGTGACGGAAGACGCCGTGGCAGGCGGGGAGGGGAGCGCGCGGTGAGGCGGTTGGAGCAGAGGGGAGGGAAGAGGAATGGGACAGTTTTGTATGGCTGTTTTTTTTTCCCCGCGAGGAAGCATGACTCTGTCAAAAAAAAAAAAGTCGTTTTCGCTTAAAAAAGTCAACAGTTTTTTATTTTGACCAACTATATTTAACAAAATATTAATATTTATGGTACATAATTAGTATCATTAGATAGATCTTTGAATATATTTTCATAATAAACTTATTTGGAGATATAAATGTTACACGTATTTTCTATAAATCTAGTCACAGTTGAGAAAGTTTGATCAGCACGATTCTCATAGCGACACTATTTTTGGGACGGAGGGAGTAGTGCCTAAGACTATCTACACTTGTGGTACTCTAAATTTCTCCTCTAAAAGAAATATTTCATCCTGGTAATCAAGATTCTCTCCTCTATACTACTTTCTCCCGCACTCATCTCTTCTCTATATCTCTCCTCTATACCACATGGGACCCACATGTAAGCTTTTTTTAATTTTTTCCCACGCCCTCCCATTCTCTCTCTATCTCTCCCTCACCCATCGGCGAGGAAGGAGATGGCTCCGGCGGCCCCATCCTCCTCCATCTTCGGTGGCCACCATGTCCTCCATCTCCGGTGGCCCCTCCTCCTCCATCTCCGGCGGCTCCTCCTCCATCTGCGGCGGCCGAGGGTGAGGACGAGCGAGGCTCCAGGGGCCGGAGCCGGGGCCGCGTCGGGGCGACGGCGGAGGAGCCGGCCCGCTCGTGCGCCTGTGCGCCCGCGCGAGGGGCGGCGTCGTGCCCCGCGTCTGTGGCCGGGCGAGGGACGGCCTCCCAAGCTCCCTCGGCGAGCCTCCATGGCGGGCGGGCGCAGGATCTTGGGCAGCGCGCGCCTCGGCGGAGCGGGCTTCCTCGGCGCGTGGCGTCCTCGGCGGTGCGGTGCGGTCGGCCATGGCGTGCGTTGCTCTCCATTCGGCGGCTCGCGTAGTGGCTCCTCATGCAGGGGTGGAGCTCCGCGCGCGGCGGCGCGTGCTCGGGCGCCTGCTCGCGTGGGCAGAGCTCCCCATGCGGGGGCGCGGCGGCCATGGCGGGCATTGGAGCTCTGTGGCGCGGAGCTCGGGGGCGCGACGGACATGGCGGCCATGACGGGCGGCGGAGCTTGGGGGCATGGCACGGCGGCCCTCTTCTCCTCCTCCGGCGGCGCAGCACGGCGGCCCTCTCCTCCTCCCTCTCTGGCGGCGCGGCTGCCCTCTCCTTCTCCCTCTCTGGCGGCGTTCTTCTCCTCTGCACCAGCCGCAGCAGCGGGGCCCGCGCCAGGCGGCTCTCTCCTCCCCTGCAGCAGCGGGGCCCATGCCCACATCGGTGGATACCGGGACGCCTGCTACCTCTCTATGCATAGGGGAAGCAGCGGCGTCGCAGATGCTTTCGCGTACCGCGCTGCGCGTTTTTTTCACGCTAAAAGCTGACCGAGCATGGATAGGGGAGGTTTCCCAGTACGCGGTGCGGTCGGTCTAATGGAATATGAGCAACTTTATTCTTTAATAAAAATGGTTTTAACAGTGTACTACGGGTCCCATCGATTACTCTGTGTAGTACTATGTTAAATTATACTCCTAGGTTATACAACACACCTTTAATCTGAACAGAGCAATACAATTAAAAGTTATTTGATTTAGCAATACTTGCAAGAGCTTTCTTCTTTATCACTTGAAAAAGCATCACTATCCCAAGTGACCACATATGATCCTTCCTCCTCCTTCTTCTTCTTCTTGGAGGTCATCTTGTTATCCTTCTTGTCCTTCTTATTGCTCTTCTTGTCATCATCATTGTCACTATGTTGGGGGCAATCCACAATGAGATGATCCTTACTATTGCACTTGAAGCATCTTCTATCATTATCCTTGTTCTTGAATGTGCTCTTCTTCCTTCTTGCTCTATAGCGTTTCTTCTTCACGAATTTGCCAAATCTCTTCACAAATAGAGTCATCTCTTCGTCATCTTCATTGCAATCACTTGAGCTATTATCATTTCTCGACTTATCATACTTGATCTTTGCTTTGCCCTTTGATGATGATGTGGCTTTGAATGCCACACTCTTCTTCTTGTCTTCCTTCTTCTCATCATTCTTCTTCTTGTTCTCTTCCATCTTCTCCTTGTCATCTCTATAGGTATCATCGGTTACCACATCACTAAGAATTTGGTTTGGTGTCATGGTGTCCAATCCTCTCACCAATAGAGTGACTAACATCCCAAATCTTGAGGGAAGGTTCCTCAAAAACTTGTGGGAGAAGTCCTTGTCCTCCACTTTCTCTCCAAGTGCCTTGAGATCATTGACTAGCACTTGTAGCCTATTGAACATCTTCGGCACACTTTCATCATCTTTCATCTTGAAGCTAGCAAACTTCTCCTTCAATATGTATGCCTTGGCGCCCTTCACCGTTTGAGTTCCTTCATAAGACTCTTCTAGCTTCTTCTAAGTATCATGAGCCATCTCCAAGTTCTTGATTTGTTCAAACACTTCTTGGGAGATTGCATCATGAATGGCACTCAAAGTAATATAATTGTTTTGTAGTTTCTCTTCTTCGGCCGCGGTGGGTGCCTCCACATCCACAACCTCAAATTTCTTGTCAACCACCAACCATATCTTCTGGTTGATTGATTTGATATGAGTGGTCATCTTTGTCTTCCAATAGCTATAATTGGTGCCATCAAACTTTGGTGGCCTTTTGGTGTTGTTGATTTGAGCCATTTTAACACCGTAGGTTGTAAAGCCTCAAATGCATGGTGTACCGACTCTGATACCACTTGTAAGCTCTAGGAATGGCTAGAGGGGTGAATAGCCTAATAAAATTTCTGCAACAACACTAAGCAAAGATAATTAGTATAACAAAAGGATAATAGCGAATTTTGCGCTAGCACTACCAAAAGTTGTAAGCCACCTATCCACAATTCTAGTTACTAAATATAAGTTTATCACACACAAGAGAGCTAGAAAACTAAGTTACTCTACTTTGCAAGAAGGTAAACAAGTAATTGCAAGAAGTAGAGATAGGAGGGTTATACCGACGTGAAGAGATATATCCAATGAAGCAATATACAAATGAAATCCTCGGCAAAGAGATTGACACAATGATTTTTTACCAAGGTTCACTTGCTTGTCGGCAAGCTAGTCCTCGTTATAGCGATGCACCTACTTGGTGATTCACGCGCTAATAGGCTTGACATGCCTAACCCGCAACCAGGTGCCGCACAATCAACACAAGATAGGGATCCACAAGCTACGAGCAATCTACTAGAGATGCCTTTCGTGAATCTCCCACGAAAAAGGTTCAAGAACCCCTCACAATCCACTGATCGGAGCCGGAGATAATCACCTTCCTCCGCTCAACAACCCTCGTCGCACGAAGCCGTCTAGGAGTCGACAAACTCCAAGAATAACAAGAGCTCTCACGACGACGACGGTCACCAAGTGCCACTAAGATGTAATATGAATAACAATGCACTTGGTTCACACAATCTCTCAAGTGTTTGATCGATCTAACATAGAGAAGAGTGGTGGAGGTTTGCTCAAGCTAGCACAATTGTATGAGTGAAGAGAATGTGCAAGCCTTACAGCAAGAGTCGGTCACAACACTTATATAGCCCCACAAAGGAGCTAGCTGTTACCTCCCACTTTTGCATTCAGAACAACCTTCGAACGCTACCAACACGACATGTCCGGACCAATTCTTACACGTCCGGACCTCTATCTAGTTTGAAAAGAGTCGTTGGCGCGAACTGAAACACACGCTTGGACACACCTTCGGACGCTACTGTCGTCAACCTCTGGACCAAAGTCTCTAGCGTCTGGACCTACTCAGTAAGGTTCTAGAGAGCAAAAGCAACTCCGGACGGCGTCCAGATAGGGGTGTCCGGATCAAAATGTCGTGTCCGGACCCTATTCAGAGAGGCTCAAGGCCTCCGGACAACGTTCGGACCAGGCATCCGGACCAATGTCCATGCGTCCAAACATGCCACGTCAGAGTGCAGAAACTAGGGTATGCCTCCGGACTCATGTGAATTGGTCCGGACCCTACAAACCATAGCGTCCGGAGCTTGTTTCTTCGCCCAATCGACTTGAAACTTTCTCCCAAGTTTCCATGTGCTAACACTAAGTGATCCACTTATGCACATGTGTTAGCTTTTACTTAATTGTTTCTTGGAATTAAGTTCACAATTCTCACTAGTTCAAATGCATATGCAAAAAGATTATGACTTAGTGACACTCGATAACCGTAATCATTAGCAAGTTCTCCTTTCTTGATAGAAAGACTATCTATCCTAAATGTGATCGCACTCTCTATAGTGTCTTGATCACAAAACCGAAAATGACTCCTATGTATACATTTTCCTTGAGTCCATTTTCATTTCCACTTTCCTTCTTCCATGTTAGAGCTTCACCATCATCACCTTGATCCATTGAGCTCCAATACTTGACTTGTACCAACCTATCTCATATATTCATTTATAATAAGTAGGTTAGCATAGAAGAGGTTTCATCAATTACTCAAAACCAAACATGGGCTTTCAGTTACGGATCAACGATCGCCCCTCTTTGATCCTTTCAGGCATGCGAGCGTGTTGCTGCAACGTTTTTGCACCAACAGGGACTTTTACATATATACCATTAAAAACTTGATAATTACACACAAACCCTTAAAAAGATGAGTTCTCACAGTTGCCATTGTGTCAGATACCTAATTTAATGATAAACTTTTAAAAAATTATCAACGACCAAAAGCCCAGTAATCACCCTCCGAAAGAGGATACGAAGCCCATTGGGATTAAAGCTACAGCTACAACAGAAGGCCCACGAAGGAAGAGATGCGGGGGTCATGATTCGACCGACCCAGGGAGGCAGACGTGCCCCGGGAAGACGTGACTCCGCCTCGTCCGACGTCGAAAGCGGGACGACCCCGCGACCCAGAAGACATGCCCGTGTCTCGGCCCATACCAACGTCATGTTGTCCCAAACTGGCTCAGGTCTTCACGGCAAGACTACGACTATGAGGGACGAGGAAGGGACCCCTGAGGTAAAGAACGACTCATTTGCCCCTATATGGGAAGGAGAGGTCGCTAGCCCCTAGCCGTCAATGACGCACCCTCCACAAGATAAGAACGGGGTCCCGAGGCCACGACGGATTGTACACCCCGTGTAATCCAGGGTTCAGAATAACATTCTGATCCCTGCCCAAATTGGGATAGGTTGTGTTCCCAATCAGGAGACGAGACGAAGTAGGGTTCTTCGACAGAAAGGAATCATGCCTCTCGCTGAACGGAGTCAGTCTCGAATAACCTCGACCCCTACAGTAACTCTCCGAACGGAGAGTACGTCGGGTACGGGGGTATTCAGAGGAACGGGTACCCGCTGACCAGGCGGGAGAGAATCCCGTTTCCGACAGAAACAAAAAGAATTAGAAGACGGTACAACGGTGTACCCGCAGACGGGTGGCCACAACCCGGCCCCTACACCGACGGTGCGACAGACGACCGTACCTCCACCAGTTTGCGGGTTCAACCGGACCCCCCATCCAACAACGCAACAGGGGATTGACACGACATCCAACCCTTGACCACGTACAAAGGCAATAGGAATATAGTATTACGAGTGTCCACCACCCTTTCTAAAGAAGACAAGGATAAGGCACAACACCCCATATAGATCCTTCCCAGCCACGCTTGTAACCTCCCCTGACCTCCTTGCAACTATAAAAGGAGGACGACACAAAGAGAACGAGCTAGAACACACTCACTCGCTGAAGAATCATGGACCCTTGTGTTTAGGCGATTAACGACAATGCTAGGTCACTATGACTAACGTGTGTTTTATAGAGGCAAAGTCATTATAAGTTAGGTCAATAGTGATGCTAAGAATGGGCTTAATGGACATTCATGCCCCCAAGATGGAAATCATTTCGGTTTCAAAGGATGTTGATTCAAGTTGAAGACTAGGCTAGTCCTTAGTGCCATAAGGTTGAGAAGGGCTCTAAGTATAGCTAGGACTTTGCTTTTCCTTTGATCGTACTATAAAGGGGGGTATGAGGTTAGTAGCTTGACCTAGGAGAGTTTGGGAAAGTTGGTGTGTGCACACTTGTCACAACGAGTCCTAGAGACCTTGCTATCAGCCCTTGATTAACCCTAGAAATGGTAGGAGCAAAACCCCTAGAAAAGACTTAGTGAAAACAGTTGAAACAGGGGGAGAAAGAGACTCCGGACTAGTCTGCCAAGTAGGCGTCGGACCAAGGAGAGTGGTCCGACGGTCCCTGACTTAGGCAAAGGTTCAGTGAGATAGCTCCGGACCACCTGTCTGGAAAGCACCGGGCCATAGGCGAGTGGTCCGGTGGTCCCTGCCAGAGGAAGTCAGCCTCAGAGGAGGCTCCGGACTAGTCCAACGGCTAGTCCGACGCTCTCATTCAGAGAAGTTTGAGAACTCAGTAAGCACCCTGGCTCCGGACCTCTGCGTCGGACCAGGGCACCGGACTATAGCGAGTGGTCTGGTGGTGTCAAGCTCAGTTGAGTTTTCAACTAAGTGAGCACCCTGGCCCCGAACCTGAGCGTCGGACCAGGGCGTCGGACCATAGCGAGTGGTCCGACAGTGCCTGCTTTCCAGTGGTTTTTGAATTGCGAGTGAGCTCCGGACCAGTTGCTTTGGTCCGGTGGTGTGCGCTCCGGACTAGTCCGACGCATACGCAGAAAAGAGAAAAAGCAAGTAACGGCTAGTTTTGAAGGTGGGGACTATTTATAGTTGCCCTCCTCGTCCTTAGGACCTCTCTTGGCCTGTGTTACACCTGAGGAACCTTGGAGAGAGTTCTTGGAGAGCCAAGTGCCTAGTGCGGGAGAAATTTGAGAGATTCCATCTTGTTCTTCCCTCCTAGAGTGATTAGGAGTGACTTGTGTGCATCCATCCACCTTCCTAGCCTTGAGTTGGTCAAGTGAAGGTCTTGTGCTTGTTACTCTTGGTGTTCGACAGCACCTAGACGGTTTGGTGGTGTTCGGAGGAAGTGATCGCCGGAAGATTGTCGTCGGCTCTTCTCCAAGCTTCTGTGATCGGTTGTGGGCGATTCACCGAGCCAGGAGTGGCGAAGAATCAGCCCGTAGAGAGCACTCTACCCTTGCGCGGGTAGAGGGGGAGCAATACCTTGCGAGGTGCTCCAACGAGGACTAGGGGGGGTCGACACCTCGATACCTCGGGAAAATATCGTTGTGTCAACGAGAATTCCTTTTCCCTAGCTCTTTACATTTCCGCATTACATTCTGTCTTGTTCTTTCCGTTGCTACTAGAATTGCTTAGGTTGTTTTTCAATTCCATGAACTGCTACCGCTTTTCTAGCTAGGACACACGACCGGTAGGCACTAGGGGTGATTGGCATTTGATAGGTTTTCATATTTGCTTTAGAAAATTAAAACAAGCCCAATTCACCCCCCCCCTCTTGGGCATCTTGATCCTTTCAATTGGTATCAGAGCCAGGTTGCTCTAAATTAGGCTTCACCGCCTAGAGCAAGATGTCCCATGGGGATGGACCGCCACCCATGTTTGATGGGGATGACTTTCCTTATTGGAAAGTGCGGATGGAGGCCTACCTTGAGGCCGTGGATGTCGGCATTCACAAAGCCGCCATCATAGGCGGATCGGTGTTCGCTGAGGATCCCTTCTTGAGAAGAACAATGCTAAGGCGAAAAACATTTTTTTCCGTGGCATTTGCAAGGATGTGTTCAATCGTGTGCGGAATTGCAAAACCATGCATGAGATTTGGACAAACATTTGTGCTCTACATGAGGGCACCAATTGTGAAAGAGAAGAGCGCTATCACCTCATCATTGCTAAGATGAACTCTTTTACCATGCTATCTCATGAAAATGCTAATGAAATGTATTCTCGCTTGAATGTTCTTGTAGAGGAGTTGAATGGCCTCAGGCTTACTCAAATGACACCGGCCGATGTGGTGCGCAAGATACTTTGTGTCTTACCAATAGACAAGTATAGCCACATTGTCATGGTCCTTCATCAAGGCGATCTCTCCACAACTACCCCAACACAAGTTTGGGGCAAGATCAATGCTCATGAGATGTACATGAAGATCAATGATGGAAGTTCATCTTCCTCCAAGAAGAAAGTGAAGGAGGAGAAGAAGGACTTGGCTCTCAAGGCATCTTCCAAGGAGAAGTGCAAGATTCAATATGTACTTGAGAGTGCAAGTAATGATGATGATGAAGACAACATCGCTCTTATGGTGAAGAAAACCACCAAGATGTTGAAGAGTCTAAACAAGAATGGAGTCAAGTTTGACTCAAAGAAGAAGAAATTCTTCACAAGCTCTTCAAGGAAGCCAATCTCCCAAATGAAGTGCTACAATTGTGGCACTCTTGGTCATCTATCTCATGCTTGCCCCGAAGAGAAGAAAGACAAGTTCAAGAACAACAAGTTCAAGAACTTCAAGAAGAACAAGGGCGGCAATGATGACTCAAGTTATGATGACAAGAAGCAAGACAAGCCATACAAGAAGAAGAAGAACTTCAACTTCCACAAGAAGAAGAAGGATGGCAAGGCTTACATTGTAGGTGATTGGCTCACCGATATTGATGATTCAAGTGACTCCTCTAATGATGAGAGTGAAGAAGAGAAGGTGGCCACCTTGGTGATTGGTTCTTCTATTCCACCGCCACCTCCTCCTTCATCGTCGGGCTCATCCTCTACACACCTATGCCTCATGGCTAAAGGTGACAAGAAGGTACAAAAAGAGGATGATGATGATAGTGGTGACTCAAGTGGTAGTGAAAGTGATGATGATGACACACCATCCTATGATGATCTAATTAAAATTTGCAACAAGTACTCTAGCATCATAAGGAAGTATAAAGGTAAAAATGACAAACTTCTTGAGATCAAAGACAACTTGCATGCTAAGCTTGATGCCTTGTCTAGTGCTAATGATGATTTGAAGCTTGAGAACAATTCTCTCACATCTAGCACTAGGGAGCTCAAAGCCTCTCTTAAGCAAGCTAATGAGAAACATGATAAGCTTGAGAGGTCATCCCAAGAGCTCCCTACAAGGTATAACTTGCTAAAAGATGACTACAACCAAGTGAAAAGTGATCATGGCACACTAGTGGTAGCAAATGAATTGCTTACTCAAGATCTTACACATGTTGCTACTAACCCGTGTGCTAAGTGTGCAAGTGCTACCTCTTGTGAAATCGAGCTTGATGATGTGGCTCTTGAGCAAAGTGCTAAGTGCAAGGGCAAGAGAGTTGTAGAAGCCGACAAGTATGATGATTATGTGAAGATGAGGGAAGAGAACTCAAAGCTTAAGGAAGAGCTAATCAACCTCAAGGAAAACAAGCCCTTCACCATTAAGTCGACCAAGGAAGAAGAAGACAAAGATGTTATTACCTTGATCAACTCTCTTAGAGAAGAAATTGCCAAGCTCAAGAGTGACAAGACCAAGCTTGCTAGTGGCCTTGACAAGTTCACCAAGGGCCACAATCTCCAAAGTGAGCTTCTAATGAGTACCATCATGAAGAATGATAAGACCGGTATTGGGTTCAAGGAAAACCAAGTGATGAAGGCCAAGGTCAAGATTGAAGCCAAGAACTACTACAAGAACAAGTACAATGGCTATAATCAAGAGAAGCCAAAGCCCAAGCCTAAGAGGTGCTTTGGATGTGGACAAATTGGTCACTTCAAGTTTCAATGCAAGACTCCACTTCCCAAAACCTTGCCCAAAGCACACTAGGCCATTCGCTCATGATGCTCACTATGTCATCAACAAAGATTCCAAGGGTAGACCACTTGTGGTGTTCCTTGGACCACCGAACAAGCCTAGAGTTCTTTGGGTTGCTAAGGAGTTAATTGACAAGGCAATGAGGCCCCGCACTAAGGGGGTTCCCAAACAACAAGCTTAACTCCAAGTTGCTTGTGTGTAGGTGAACTACAAGACCGGTGGGAGCCATTGGGTAATTGATAGTGGTTGCACTCAACACATGACCGGCGACCCCCGGATGTTCACCACACTTGATGAGGATTGTGCAAATCAAAGTACAAGGCTTAGGCAAAGTGGCAATCTCCCAAGATCAATCAATTTCCAATGTCTTGCTAGTACAATCATTGAGCTTCAATTTGCTATCGGTTGGTCAACTTTGTGATCTCATATTCCAATGTATCTTCACTCCAAATGAGATAGTTGTGACCAAGATTGATGATTCATCCTTGATAGTCAAAGGGTTTAGGCACAACAATCTCTACTTAGTGGACTTCACCTCAAATGAAGCTAGTTTGCAAGCTTGTTTATTCTCAAAGAATTCTTTGGGTTGGCTATGACATAGAAGATTAGCACATGTGGGCATGTCAACCTTGAAGAAGCTTGTCAAGAAGGAGATGGTTAGAGGAATTAAGGATATGGTGTTTGAGAAGGATAAATTGTGTAGTGCTTGTCAAGCCGGCAAGCAAGTGGCAAACACTCATCCAACCAAATCTTTCATGTCAACCTCAAGAGTCCTAGAGTTGCTACACATGGATCTATTTGGCCCTACCACCTATGCTAGTCTTGGAGGAAATCTCTATTGCTTAGTGGTAGTGGATGACTACTCTCGGTACACTTGGGTATTCTTTCTTCAAGACAAGGGAGAGACAACCGGCATATTCAAGAAGTTTGCTACAAGAGCTCAAAATGAATTTGATGTGAAGATCAATAAGATTAGAAGTGACAATGGCACCGAATTTGTGAACACAAAGATTGAAGATTATTGTGATGAAGTGGGGATCAAGCATGAGGTATCCGCCACATATACTCCACAACAAAATGGTGTTGTAGAGAGGAAGAACCGGACGCTCATAACTCTAGCAAGGTCTATGCTTGATGCGTACAACACTCCGGAGAAGTTTTGGGCGGAACCAATCAACACCGCTTGCTATGCGGCAAACCGTCTCTTCGTCCAAAGGCTATTAAAGAAGACCCCCTATGAGCTTGTTGTCACACCCAATTTTAAGAATAAAACTGAATGCGAATAACTCATGTGTGCCTAGAGATCAATCACACACATAAGCCGATAAATCTTTAAATAATACCATCACTTAGTGCTTATTAGATAACGAATAATATTTATTACACATAACAGCGGAAATAAAGATAACTCTCACGACGAAGCTCCACTTCACAGGGAACGCCGACTGGTTGACCACTAGCCTAGTACTCCTCACGGTAGTCTTCATAGCCATCTGAAGGGGTTGAGAAAGCAAGAGTGAGCACTTAAAGTACTCAGCAAGAGTAACATAGGGTTATGAAGCTCAAAGCCTGACACTGTCTGTACTGCGGTTGCTTTTATCTTGGTCAAGTTTTACCAACACTTAGCTTTAATTATGCATACCCAGTTGATAACCACATGATATAAGTACAATAATCAACATTAACCATTAAACATTAAACAACATGATCATCTACACTGTGAGTTTTCCAGGCCGCTCATAACCGTGAGCACGACTATCATGATAGGTTTACACTCTGCAGAGGTTATACACTTTACCCACAAGCCGTGTTGCCCATATGCCCGGGTTAATTACTCCCAAAACACTACCAAGGTGAGCGGGCAGGGAACACTATGAAGTCTTTCAAAAACCCTTTCTAGCATGTAGCGGACCCTACGGACCCAATGCAAAGGGGAATATGGGACACCCCGATGGTACCACCCGCAGCGGTCCCCACACAAACTATACCCCATAACCAGCTCGGCAAAGGTGCCTTTCACGAACCACAAGCATGCTAGTCCAAACTTTATACTTAACTAAAGCCAGAGCCATCATAGCACTCGTGGTTGTATTTGAAATCCCAGCTTTTGCCCTACAGTGGGGTCCTATTCCATGTTGCTACAAAAGCCAATTTTATCTCATTGTTGCATATATCATTAATCAAGATTCAATTCTAGATCCATTATTGTAAAGCATAGCAAAGCTACCCATATGCATATAAACCCATGGTGACAAGGTAAAGGATAACAAAGCTATGGTATAGATCTAATATAAGAATCAAATTAGAAGGGAATACGTTTTCCAGAGGCGAAAGCGTAAAGGGGAAAGCCGCTTTAGGACTGCGGGTTGAGGGTCCGAAAACTCAGGGTCTCTTTAGCAAAAAGACAGAGCGAAGGGGTATCGGGTTCTCTGGTTCGTTGGATCAGAGATGGATGGATCAGATTAGATCCGGGGAGGGAGAGGGCGGTTCCCCACCGGATCAGAGCGGCGCACGGCGGCGGACATGGCCGGCAGAGCCCGTGCTCGCCAGCACAAGGGAAGAAGGAGTTCGGATGCTCGGTTTTCAAATCCGAGCACACCGGGAGATAGAGGGAAGCACGACGAACTCGCCTAGGGCAACGGCGAGGCTTGGAGAAGGACGGGGAGGACCGACGGCGGTGAACCGCGGCTGCGGTGCTCTGTAATGGCGGCGCGAGGCGGTTAGGGACTCGGGTGCCCTAATCCGACCGGGAAAAGGCTCGGGGAGCAAGAGGAGAGCACGGCGAATCCACTCAGGGCCACTGCAGGGCTCGATCGAGGGCGGAGGACGACCGTCGACGGAAGGCAGCGGCGGCGGAGCCCCTGTGCACGTCGGCACGGTCGAGCAGAGCATGAGCGAGAGAGAAAAGAGAAGAGGGAGAGGTGTTCCATGGACACGCGCATGCGTTGCAAGGGTTGAGGGGACTTACAGTGGCCGGAGTCGCTCGGAACGGCGGCGGCGATGGTGGCGCTGCTTCTGCTGCGTCCGAGGGGTGCGAGGGCTTGAACAAGATGGGGAAAGGCGGCGCGGTGGCGGCGCTATTTATGGGATGCAGAGGGGGAGTCCGGGGCGGTTACGCCTGGACGCGGAACGGACGCGGCGCGACGCAGTGGCGAGCAGAGTCCTGCTCGGACTCGGCGCGAGGGAGGAGGGAGGAGCTGACAGGTGGGGCCGCGCTGTCAGTGGAAGGGAGAGGAGGGGCGTGGTGCGGCGCGGGCCTACGGGGTGCTGGGCCGGCCCACTAAGAAAGAAAGGGAGAGGGGGAGGGAGCAGGCCGACTGGGCCTCTCGGGCTGAAAGGAAGAGAGGGAGGGTTTTCCTTTTTATTTTTCTTTTCATTTTCTTTTTGCTTTTCTTTTTCCAAATTGATTTTCTAAATAGATTTCCAAAACATTTTCTAGGGTTTTGCAAAGTCACTCAACACAATAAAAAGCAGAGGCATGCAATGCTCAAACATGTTAACCCTAACATGATATTAGTTTTAATTTTTATTTATTTAATTCTATGCTTCACAAAAATACTTAAATTAAAGCAAATTAAACAAATTCAAACCTAATTTACTAATTCAAATTTTAGGGTGTTACAAATCTACCCCCCTTAAAAGAATCTCGACCCGAGATTCCCATATTTTTCTTACTTAAAGAGTTGAGGGTAGGTTTTTCTTAGATCTTCCTCTCTTTCCTAGGTGGCCTCTTCTTCTATATATCGATTCCACTGTACTTTGCACATCTTGATGACCTTACTTCGTGTAATTCTTTCAGCTGTTTCCAAAATCTTAACCGGATATTCCTCATAGGTCAAATCTTCCTTAACTGTTAGTTCTTCCAATGGTAACTGTTCTTCGGGTACTCGCAAACACTTCTTGAGCTGAGATACATGAAACACATCGTGCACTCCTGACAAACTTTCTGGTAACTTTAACCGATAAGCAACTTCTCCACGTCTCTCAAGAATCTTGAACGAACCAATATATCTGGGTGCTAACTTTCCTTTCATATTGAATCGTTTCACACTTCTCATAGGTGATACTTTCAGGTAAACATAATCACCTACTTCAAAAGACAAATCTCTTCTTTGGTTATCAGCGTAACTCTTCTGTCGAGACTGTGCTATCCTCAGGTTATATCTGATTACTCAGACTTGTTCTTCTGCATCTCTCAGAACATTTGGTCCAAACACTTGGGTTTCTCCCGTTTGATTCCAGAACAACGGAGTTCTACACTTCCGTCCATACAAAGTTTCAAACGGTGCCATCTTAAGACTTTCCTGATAATTGTTGTTATATGAGAATTCCGCATAGGGCAAACTCTTGTCCCAACTCGTACCATACTGCAAAGCACAAGCTCTTAACATATCTTCTAGCACTTGGTTTGTTCTTTCTGTCTGTTCATCTGTCTGAGGGTGATAGGCTGAGCTAACATTCAACATTGTTCCGAGGGACTCATGCACTTTCCTCCAAAAATGTGAAGTGAACTGGGTTCCTCTATCTGACACGATCTTCTTTGGAACTCCATGCTGGCATACTATTCTTTCCATATACAACTCAGCTAACTGTGCTCCCGTATAAGTGGTTCGAACTGGCAAGAAGTGAGCTACCTTAGTCAAGCGATCAACTATGACCCAAATTGAGTCATAACCTTTCCGAGTAAGCGGTAACCCAACTATGAAATCCATACCAACTTCGTCCCACTTCCATTCAGGTATCTTCATCGGTTGCAACAGTCCAACAGGTCTCTGATGTTCTGCTTTAACCCTCTGATAGGTATCACATATTGCTACATATTCTTCCACGTCACGTTTCAATCCAACCCACCCATACTTCTCCTTAAGATCTAGGTACATCTTGGTGCTTCCAAGATGTATTGAGTAGGTTGACTCATGAGCTTCTCGCAGAATCGTCTGTCGAATAGACTTGATGTCGGGAACGCAGATCCGCTTTCCATACCACAAAGTACCATTATCATCTAACCGGAATCCTGGTGACTTTCCTTCCTTCATGTTCTCAACTATTAACTGCAGATTCTTATCCTGCAACTGACCTTCACGAATCTCCTTTTCTAGTGTAGGCTCCACTACCATCTCCATAGCATTAGCAACAATGCTCAAGTTGAGATGCTCAAGTTCAGCACACAACTCTTCAGGCATAGGTATCGTGAGAATCTCATTAGCATAACTTTTTCTGCTAAGCGCATCGGCCACAACATTGGTTTTACCGGGATGATAGTGAACATCTAAGTCATAATCCTTGATCAGCTCCAACCAACGGCGTTGCCTCAAATTCAAATCTGATTGAGTAAAGATGTATTTCAAGCTCTTATGGTCGGTGTAGATGTCACACTTATGACCAATAAGATAGTGTCTCCATATCTTCAATGCATGAACCACAGTTGCTAACTCCAAATCATGAGTCGGATAATTCAACTCATGCTTCCTCAGTTGTCACAAAGCATACGCAACAACTCTTCCTTCTTGCATAAGCACACAACCCAAACCAAGACGAGAGGCATCACAATAAATAGAGAACTTCTGACTCAAGTCTAGAAGGGTCAACACAGGAGCTGTAGTCAATCTCTTTTTTAATTCTTCAAAGTTAGCCTGACATTTCTCTGACCAAACAAACTTGGCATCCTTCTCAAGCAACGCGGTCATAGGTTTAGCTAGCTTGGAGAATCCTTCAATGAACCTTCTATAATATCCAGCTAAGCCAAGAAAATTGCGAATCTCACTGACATTGGTTGGGGGTTTCCAGTTCAGTACATCTTCCACCTTACTAGGATCAACTGATATACCTCCATTAGACACAACATGGCCAAGAAAAAAAAACTTCTTTCAGCCAAAATTTACACTTACTTCTTTTGGCATACAGCTGGTGCTCTCGAAGCTTCTGTAATACCAATCTCAAGTGTTCAGCATGTTCATCATTGTTCTTGGAGTAGATCAGAATATCATCGATAAATACCACCACAAACTTATCCAGATATTCCATAAAGACCTTGTTCATCAGATACATGAAGTATGCAGGTGCATTGGTAAGACCGAATGACATCACTGTATATTCATACAACCCATACCTCATAGTGAACGTTGTCTTGGGAACATCTGAAGCACGGATCTTCAACTGATGATAACCAGACCGAAGATCAATCTTGGAGAACACACCAACACCTTTCAACTGATCAAACAAATCATCGATTCTGGGCAAAGGATACTTGTTCTTGATAGTGACCTCATTGAGTGACCGATAATCAACACACATCCTCTGACTGCCATCTTTCTTATCAACAAAGATAACTGGTGCACCCCAAGGTGAAGAACTAGGACGAATAAAACTTTTATCCGACAACTCTTTAATTTGTTTCTTAAGTTCTTCTAATTCTTTTATTCCCATCCTATATGGTCTTTTAGCTATAGGTGCAGTTCCAGATATTAACTCAATTATAAACTCAATGTCACGATCGGGAGGCATACCTGGCAAATCTTCCGGGAATACATCTGGAAATTCATCCATAACCCTATATGCTGGGTTGTCATTCTCCTCAAGCTGGTTGACGGCGGCTGTCGGTGGAGGTTGCATAACCACTTCAACACTGATCTTGTTTCCTGTAGGTGTAGACAATTCAACTATCTTCTTATCACACTTGATCACTGCATCTTGCTTTCTCATCCAGTCCAAACCCAATATAACATCGATTCCAGCGGTCCTCAAAACTGTAAGCTGAGCTTTGAAGTCTACCCCCTTAGGGTAACAGTAACCGATGGACAGTAACAATCGGTTCTCATAACCCCACCCGGTGAATTTACGATTATAGGATTTTGCATTGCTACTAATGATGTTCCATGCATTCTAACAAAAGCTTGCGATATGAAAGAATACGATGCTCCGGAATCAAAAAGAACAGTAGCAGGGATGGAGTTGACAAGGAACGTACCCATCATCACTTCTGGTGCTTCCTGAGCTGCTTATGCAGAGACGTGGTTCACGCTCCTATTATGAGGGGGTGGCTGGTACCTTCCTCTCTGGTTGTTGCTGTTCTAACTTCAAGGGTTTGGTGTGTTTTGCTTCTTGGGGCAGTTATAGGAGAGGTGTCCGGGTTCACCACAAGCAAAACACTTGGTGGGGGTGTTGGGAACATTCGTCTTTGTTGGGGTACTGCTGGATGAGCCTTGACGAAGTCCTGAGTAACCACCCTGTTGCTGGAATGGTGGCCGTTGCTGGTTCGGGTTACGGTTCCCAAAGTTGGATGTGCCTTAGTACCTCTGCTGGTAACCCTGTTGGGGATAGTTGGGACGCTGGCGAGTGTTGCTCCCAGAAGCTTGTCCCCTAAGCTTCCTCTTCTTGTCCATCTCCCTGCGTTCATTGTCCAGGATGATGGCACGGTTCACCAAGGATTGGAAATTCGGGTATGTATTACCCTTCAGCTGCAATCGGAGTTCATAGTAGATCCCCTTTAAGAAGAGACGCTACTTATCAGCATCATCCCTTACTTCATTGGGAGCATAGCAAGCTAGCTGCGAGAACTTGTCATGGTACTCGCTGACTGACATCTGTCCCAATCGGAGGTTCCTGAATTCTTCTTGCTTCAGCTCTATGATTCCCTCAGGAATGTGGCATGCCTTGAAGTTCCGGGAAAACTCTTCCCAGGTGATAGCGGGAGCATTGCCGGGGCGAGCATCTTGATATGTCTCCCACCAAGTCTGAGCTGCACCTTGAAGTTGACCAGAAGCATACAACACTTTCTCCTGGTCATTGCACTGTGCGATGTTGAGTTGCTTCTCCACCGCACGCAACTAATCATCCGCCTCCAACGGGTCACTGGCATGAGAGAAGACAGGAGGGTGTTCTTGCAGAAATTCCCTCCGCTTGTTGACAGGTGGAGCTCCAGCAGGTTGATGGGGTTGGTTCTGCATGAACTGCATCATGGCTTGCATTGTCTGCATCATCTGAGCTTGCATCTGTTCTGGGGTCATCGCAGGTGGTGGAGGTAGAGGATGCTGGTTATTGTTGTCGTTGTTGTTGTCACTGGTGTTGGATCCGGAGTTAGTCCTGGTGCGAGGCATCTGTCATATAGATCATAAGAACAAATTTAAAACCTGACACGGGACGAGTCTGCAACTTTTCTGGATTTCAGCACAACAGCAGTCTAGAAAAACAGTCATATCTGAAGTTCCCGAACTCAAACAGAGGCAAAGCTTATACGGTTGGAAAGATAAAGAAGTTATCTACAACTTTCGTAATTCTAACTTTTTCTAATTCTGATATTAACTTAACCATAAACTGCATTTAAACAGATCTGTCCAGATTACCAAACTGCGCAGAAACATCGACTTGCAGGAATTGTTTCTCTTAACTCTGAACATATATGAAGGTGCTTCTTGGGGTCACGGAAAGATAAGGAAGTCTACTATTTTCAGTTAAAGTTTCGGGATTTTAGGACGTTCAGAATTAATTAAGCAAAATTAACAAGACAGAGAGGTCTGAAAAGACAGATTAAAGAAAACTGCAACTTTATTATTATCTTTCAGGTAACCCAACCTAAGCTATGAGTGTTGTGGACAGGCCCACAACCTCAACAATCATTACAAAGAACCAACTCATACATTAGCAAAAGCACAAGCAACTAAACACTTAGAAGAACACTAGCACACACGACCACAAACTAGCGAATAAACTATAAGGGGATTCCTAGTCCTAACTCTTCTTGATCTTCTTGAAGTTCAACGGAAACCCAAACTCTTCACGAAGCTCATCTTGTTGTTGGTAACTGCGCTTAAGCTCCTTGCGCAGCTCCCTAGCTTCTATTAGGAGATGACCATACATGCTCATCATCTCTTGAACAAAGTTGACGAGCTCATTCAGGACGGGACCACATTCACCGTTAGGTTCGGCGATTATCCAACCTTGCTCCGCATCGAAACGAGGGATGAAACGGCGTCGGGTGTTGGCAATCCTTTCTCTGAACTTGTTGTGGATGGCCATGTATGCAGAGAATGCGGCGTCCTTCATACTTGCTTCTATGGTAGGATGAGTAACACAACTATGGAAGGTATAATCCACACGTTCAGCTGCTTGCACACTAGCACTTTCACAGATATAGATCTTTGCCTTCCAGTAGGTGTTGGCGAGGGGGTGTTTGTATTCCTTGCAAGTGTACATAGTTGCAACTTTGGGTCCTGGGTGGCATTCTCCCACCAGGTCCACCAGCTGGGAGTGAGCGTAGCTGCTGTTCGCTCCTCCTCGGATATACTTAGTGCTTATCCACCCTGGCTCTTCTGGCAGGTCTTCACCGGCAACATCGGAAGTAGAGGAATTAACGTCAGCACTTGGGGCATGGGGGTTTTCTTCCCCGTGGTACTCTTCGCCACTGGATATTTCCTGGATTTCCTCCTATGGTTCTTCCTGAGATTCCACCATTGTCGCTTGTGGTTCAGGAGGGACAAACTGCTGCGGAGGAACACGTTCAATGAAACTGAGACGAGCTGGTCGGCGAAGGGTAGGCATCTTTATCCATGGCAAAGATAGAGATAGATTAGAACAATATTTTCACAATAGAATAAGTCAAGTGTAGAAAAAATAGTTTGAGAAATTATATATACAAGTATGTAAGCATGAAAAGAGAATGTAAGAAGACCATTCTAACTAGGCTTGCGTCCTACAGTCAACACTTTGCTCTGATACCAATTTGTCACACCCAATTTTAAGAATAAAATTGAATGTGAATAACTCATGTGTGCCCAGAGATCAATCACACACATAAGCCGACAAATCTTTAAATAATACCATCACTTAGTGCTTATTAGATAACAAATAATATTTATTACACATAACAGCGGAAATAAAGATAACTCTCGCGACGAAGCTCCACTTCACAGGGAACGCCGACTGGTTGACCACTATCCTAGTACTCCTCACGATAGTCTTCATAGCCATGTGAAGGGGTTGAGAAAGCAAGAGTGAGCACTTAAAGTACTCAACAAGAGTAACATAGGGTTATGAAGCTCAAAGGATGACACTGTCTGTACTGCGGTTGCTTTTATCTTGGTCAAGTTTTACCAACACTTAGCTTTAATTATGCATACCCAGTTGATAACCACATGATATAAGTACAATAATCAACATTAACCATTAAACATTAAACAACATGATCATCTACACTGTGAGTTTTCCAGGCCGCTCGTAACCGTGAGCACGACTATCATGATAGGTTTACACTCTGCAGAGGTTATACACTTTACCCACAAGCCGTGTTGCCCATATGCCTGGGTTAATTACTCCCAAAACACTGCCAAGGTGAGCGGGCAGGGAACACTATGAAGTCTTTCAAAATCCCTTTCTAGCATGTAGCGGACCCTACGGACCCAATGCAAAGGGGAATATGGGACACCCCGATGGTACCACCCGCAGCGGTCCCCACACAAACTATACCCCATAACCAGCTCGGCAAAGGTGCCTTTCACGAACCACAAGCATGCTAGTCCAAACTTTATACTTAACTAAAGCCAGAGCCATCATAGCACTCGTGGTTGTATTTGAAATCCCAGCTTTTGCCCTACAGTGGGGTCCTATTCCATGTTGCTACAAAAGCCAATTTTATCTCATTGTTGCATATATCATTAATCAAGATTCAATTCTAGATCCATTATTGTAAATCATAGCAAAGCTACCCATATGCATATAAACCCATGGTGACAAGGTAAAGGATAACAAAGCTATGGTATAGATCTAATAGGAATCAAATTAGACACATGCAATCATGACTAGATGAATTAGAGTGAAATAGGTAACAAGGATGATCCCATGTTAAACTTGCCTTGATCACAAAGCTCCTAGTGGTCCTGATCTGCTGCAAGGAACTCTGGCTCACCGAAGATCTCACCGGTTGTACTCGATCAACATCACCACACAATCATTCGAACAATCATACACGAAGCAATAAATATATGATTAGAACATTACACCATAAACAATAAAGAGGTTTTGAAAAGGTTATAAAACATATCTATATTATACTACGATCACAAAGACACGAGAATCACACTAATCGGATCTAAAACGAATAAACTATAGATTAAACAAGATTTTGAAAAGGGCAAGATTAAAGCTTTAAAAGAATTAATTTACTTTGGTTTTAAAAAATAATTAACATAGATGAAATCTATACTATTGGATAGAGCATAAAAATACGGATCTAACGCAACTTGAACGGATCGATTTGGATTTAAAACGAGCAAAATATAAGCATTTGAAAATCAGTGGCAAAACTGTAATTTGGGATTTTTATTTAAAATCGAATTAAAACAGATCTAGAAGGGAATACGTTTTCCAGAGGCGAAAGCGTAAAGGGGAAAGCCGCTTTAGGACTGCGGGTTGAGGGTCCGAAAACTCAGGGTCTCTTTAGCAAAAAGACAGAGCGAGGGGTATCGGGTTCTCTGGTTCGTTGGATCAGAGATGGATGGATCAGATTAGATCCGGGGAGGGAGAGGGCGGTTCCCCACCGGATCAGAGCGGCGCACGGCGGCGGACATGGCCGGCAGGGCCCGTGCTCGCCGGCACAAGGGAAGGAGTTCGGATGCTCGGTTTTCAAATCCGAGCACACCGGGAGATAGAGGGAAGCACGACGAACTCGCCTAGGGCAACGACGAGGCTCGGAGAAGGACGGGGAGGACCGACGGCGGTGAACCGCGGCTGCGGTGCTCTGTAATGGCGGTGCGAGGCGGTTAGGGACTCGGGTGCCCTAATCCGACCGGGAAAAGGCTCGGGGAGCAAGAGGAGAGCACGGCGAATCCACTCAGGGCCACTGCAGGGCTCGATCGAGGGCGAAGGACGACCGTCGACGGAAGGCAGCGGTGGCGGAGCCCCTGTGCACGTCGGCACGGTCGAGCAGAGCACGAGCGAGAGAGAAAAGAGAAGAGGGAGAGGTGTTCCGCGGACACGCGCATGCGTTGCGAGGGTCGAGGGGACTTACGGTGGCCGGAGTCGCTCGGAACGGCGGTGGCTTCACGGCGGAACGCGGCGGCGATGGCGGCGCTGCTTCTGCTGCGTCCGAGGGGTGCGATGGCGGTGCTATTTATGGGATGCAGAGGGGGAGTCCGGGGTGGTTACGCCTGGACGCGGAACGGACGCGGCGCGGCGCGACACGGTGGCGAGCAGAGTCCTGCTCGGACTCGGCGCGAGGGAGGAGGGAGGAGCTGACAGGTGGGGCCGCGCTGTCAGTGGAAGGGAGAGGAGGGGCGCGGTGCGGCGCGGGCTTGCGGGGTGTTGGGCCGGCCCACTGAGAAAGAAAGGGAGAGGGGGAGGGAGCAGGACGATTGGGCCTCTCGGGCTGAAAGGAAGAGAGGGAGGGTTTTCCTTTTTATTTTTCTTTTCATTTTCTTTTTGCTTTTCTTTTTCGAAATTGATTTTCTAAATAGATTTCCCAAACATTTTCTAGGATTTTTCAAAGTCACTCAACACAATCAAAAGCAGAGGCATGCAATGCTCAAACATGTTAACCCTAACATGATATTAGTTTTATTTTTTATTTTTTTAATTCTATGCTTCACAAAAATACTTAAATTAAATCAAATTAAACAAATTCAAACCTAATTTACTAATTCAAATTTTAGGGTGTTACACTTGTTAATGGGAAGAAGTCAGATATTTCATTCTTCCGGGTGTTTGGTTGCAAAGTGTACATCTACAAGAAGTGCCAACACTTGGGTAAATTCCAACGGCGGTGTGACATTGGTTTCCTTGTTGAATATTCACTTAAATCCAAGGCATACTGTGTATTTAACAAAGCCACCGGCTTAGTTGAAGAAACGTATGACTTGGAGTTTGATGAAACTAATGGCTCCCAACGAGCGCTTGAGGATATGGATGTAGGTGATGAACCCTTGAGGGAGGCAATGAAGAATATGCCAATTGGTGCTATCAACCCACAAGAGGTGGAAGAAGTTGAAGATGAAGCAAATCAAGATCCTTCTCCACCTCGCACGCCTCAAGTTGATGAAGAAGATCAAATAAGGGAAGCTCAAGAAGACACTCACATCCCTCAAGATCAAGCCGGGGCCGAAGCAAGCAATGTTGAAGCTCCACATCCCCCTCCTCAAGAGACAAATAGAAGATCAACACCTATCCTTCAAGCTCACCCCATGATCAAATTATAGGGAGTCCATCAAAGGGAGTTATGACTCGCTCTAGACTTGCATCTTATGTTGAACATCACTCGTTTGTTTCCTTTGTTGAGCCTACTAGTGTTGAAGAAGCACTTGCGGATCCGGATTGGGTGAATGCCATGCATGAAGAACTCAACAACTTCACCCGAAACCAAGTGTGGACACTTGAAGAGAAGCCAAAGGATGCAAGAATCATTGGTACCAAGTGGGTGTTTAGGAACAAGCAAGATGATCAAGGTGTGGTCGTAAGGAACAAGGCAAGATTGGTGGCAAAGGGGTTCTCTCAAGTAGAAGGACTCGATTTTGGAGAGACCTTTGCTCCGGTTGCAAGACTTGAAGCCATCCGTATCCTTTTGGCGTATGCTTCACATCACAAAATGAAACTCTTTCAAATGGATGTGAAGAGCGCTTTCTTAAATGGTTTCATCAATGAACTTGTCTATGTCTCACAACCTCCCGGGTTTGAAGACCCAAACTTGCCTAATCATGTGTATAGGTTGTCCAAGGCACTCTACGGATTGAAGCAAGCTCTAAGAGCTTGGTATGAGAGGCTAAGGGACTTCCTACTCAAGAAGGGTTTCAAGATCGGGATCGTCGACACGACACTATTCACCAAGAAGCTTAATGGAGAGATCTTCGTTTGCCAAGTATATGTTGATGACATTATATTTGGGTCAACAAACCAAGACCATTGCAAGGAGTTCGGTGACTTGATGTCCAAGGAGTTCGAGATGTCAATGATTGGCGAGCTAACCTTCTTCCTTGGCTTTCAAGTGAAGCAAATGAGAGAAGGGACCTTCATCTCTCAAGAAAAGTACACTCATGATCTACTTAAGAAGTTCAAGATGGAGGATTGCAAGCAAATCAAGACCCCAATGCCTACTAATGGACATCTCGACCTTGATGAGGGAGGTAAACCGATTGATCAAACTCTCTATCGTTCTATGATCGGTAGTTTACTTTACCTCACCGCATCTAGGCCGGATATCATGTTTAGTGTATGTATGTGTGCTAGGTTTCAAGCAAGCCCTAAGGAGTCGCATCTCTGTGTGGTTAAAAGAATCCTTAGGTACATACGGCACACCCCTAGCATGGGTCTTTGGTATCCTAAAGGAGCCCCCTTCCAACTAGTTGGCTATTCCGATTCGGATTATGCCGGGTGTAAGGTTGATAGGAAGAGTACCTCCGGCGGATACCACATGCTAGGAAGATCACTTGTTTCTTGGTCCTCAAAGAAGCAAAACAGTGTGGCATTGTCAACCGCCGAGGCGGAATACATTGCCATGGGAGCAAGTTGTGCACAAATCTTATACATGACCCAAACACTTCTTGATTACGGCGTTGTTTTAAAAGATGTTCCCCTTTTGTGTGATAATGAAAGCGCCGTAAAGCTTGCTAACAACCCTGTTCAACACTCTCGCACCAAGCACATAGATATTCGCCATCACTTTCTTAGAGGTCATGTGGCTAGGAAAGACATCACACTAGTTGGAGTTAAGAGCGAAGAGCAATTGGCGGATATCTTCACAAAACCACTCGATGAAACAACCTTTTGTAGGTTGAGAAGCGAGTTGAATGTGCTTGATCACTCAAACTTCACTAAAAAATGAGATTGTGTGAACCATGCATTCATTTGTAATATAACATGTTTAATTTGGTAATGCACATAGGCTTGGCTAATGCGGTTGAGATAACCGCCCTCAAAGCGTGTGACAAAGCTTAACGCGGTTTAAACTTGCAAGCAACCTAGATTCAAATTCCGTATTGCATAGCATATGCATGTGTGTTGCTTCGTCGTTTCTTTTCGGTTAAGCTTGATCATCCTCTAGGCTCGTCACTTAGGGGGAGCATTCAAAGCTCTAGCTGCAGCTAATACCCCTCTTGTGCCCCTATGGTGATCCTTGGAGTTTTCTTGATCTATTTTCCTATGAAAACTAATTCTAGCCTATGGAAAACTACTTTTAAATTGAGGGTTTGAGAGATGGTTCTTATGCCAGGTCCAACAAGTGTTTCTTTTTGCTCTTTTGTGTTGGTACTTGGCTAAGAGAAAAGATTGGAGAGAAAAACAGGAAGACTCAGAGCAAAATCAAGCACCGGACCACCCTCCGGACCACTCGGCTTGGTCCGACGCTAGGTGGTCCGACGCCCTATCCCTCTCTACTCATTTTCATCTAGACAGAATCCGTCGGACCACCCGTCCGACGCTCCTCCGGGCCATAGGCAAGTGGTCCGGTGCTCCAGTCAGCGCCAATCTCTCTGGTCATCATATCGTCGGACCAGTCTGACGAGTAGTCCGACGCCATAGTCTGGTGGTCGGGTGCTCTGTGCATGGATTTTTCAAATCTCTGGTTCCGCCGGACTCCTCCGTCGGACCACCCTCCGGACCATGGAAACTAGTCCGACGCTTCGAATTTTTGCGGATAACCCCCGCGCTGGCAATTTGTGTTCGGCAGTTGCTTTCTCGTCCGTACGCCGCTCCTCCTCCCTGCCCAAGCGCCGCCGCTCGTCTGCGCCACCCCTCTCACCACCGGTGATCCACACCGGAGCGCCGCCGCACCACCTCCCCTACCCCTGCCTGCTCTGCTCGTGCTCCCTCGCGCTAATCAAAACAGAGCAGCGCCGCCGCCTGCCATCACCACCGCCGCTCGCCGTCGAGGCCCCTCTCGCCGGCGATCAAGCACCACCTCTGCTCCACTACTTCACCCTGCCCAGCTCCACCACTCCCCCAATTCACATTGCAAGCCAGAGGATTCACCCTCTAGGGTTTGCCTAACCCTAGTTTGGGTTCGTTTCGAAGTCTTCGTCCATTGCCGAATCTGATTCGTCGTCATCGACTTTGCTTCATTGTTGCTAGGGTATGATGTTGATCTTTAATTTCGTGTTTTGTCGAGTTATAGATCACATTATGTCCTAGAGTGATTCCTTGCCAACACTTAATCAAATCCAAATCACTAAATTCATTCACTTATTGCAATCCGCAGTTGGTGAACTCTCTTGTGGAGTGTGGTTCGTCGCTTGAGTTGCTCTGATTAGATACGCTCGCTTACCTCAGGTACCATGGCAGATTTCATTCTATATCTTACCTAGATGCTTGCTTCCATGCGGTATCTTATCTCTAGCGCTTATATATTCTTATATACCTCTATCTATTCTATCTAGCAGCGGCAGTGGCAGTGGCAGTTAAAACTCGGGGCAAAGCTCGCGAGTATGGATTGAGGCAAAGCCTCACAAGTGACAGTCCAGTGGCTAGCAGGCCCCTCTATCAGTTGATTCTCACAGTTCGCAGTTGATTGTGACAAAGGCAGTTGTTCAGTTGACAGTGATCCGTGGTGCTTGTGATTTGTCAGAGGTTCTCGCAGTTGTCTCTTGACAATGGTTAGTGGTTCTTGTCAGTGGGTAGTGACTCTCTTATTGATCAGTGATGGCTCATGGTTCACGTACTCGCGTCAGTGGTTCGGGTGATGATACACCTCCCCCTCCGCGTCCCTCTAAGGACAAGGGGAAGAAGCAGTTGGTTGAGAAGCCAAAGAAAAAGAAGCGAAAGCTTACAGAGGCCGAGCAGGCCGAGGTAGTTGCAGATGCAGCGGATCGCGCAAAGCGAGGTGGTCGCCGAGGCATAGTTCGTATCGGCACCCCTCCGCGAGTTCTACCGTCCACTCCTCCAGCTCAGTCAGAGACCGCAAAGGCTCCAGAGGAGCAAGAGTTAGTCACAGAAGCTCTTGGTACACCATTGGCACCTCTTCCCTGGGGGCGTGTCACTCGCTCCCAGACTGCTCAGTCTACTCCGCCACGTGGTGATAGTGCTTCTCCGAGTGTCTCAGCAGCTCCTACTGCAGATTCAGAATCAGTACATCTTGACTTGAGGAACCTTACTGCAAAGCAAGTGAAGAAGCTTCGTTTTGTGGCCCTTGAGAAATGGTGCCTAGATCAACGTGACCCCCAGAGCTTCACCAGGATGGCACACACCTCTCATGGAGGACTTCTACAGGGCAGCTCAGCTTTCTTGCATTCAGATACGACCGCACAGGGTTTGCTCTTTGGAGAGCATAGTTGAGCTTGCTGGAGAGGAGATTCGACCCTTCCTCACGTATCTTTCGGGACTCACCGACCTCCTTGGTCGTTCCGAGAATTACATTGAGAGGTGGGTTAGGGAGTTCTATGCTACAGTCTGGATTGATCCGGAGCACAACTTTCTTCAGTATACTTTCAGAGGAGAGAATTACAGGCTCTATGTGACTTGGCTCAGAGAGATACTACACCTCACCCAAACAGCCGGAGAGCTCAACCTTCACTATGATTGCTACAGAGGAGTCTCTGTGCCTCGCCGAGCTTGAGGTGGCCGTACTTTGACAGTTTAGGAGGTTGCTCCTCTTTTCAAGCCACCTTTCACAGAGGGTTCTCGTCATACCCTGGCAGACCTCCGTTCTCCTGTTCATCGCCTGAATGATGTACTACGGCGTACACTGCTGCCTCGCACAGGGTACAAGGAGGGTCTGACAAATATGCAACAGTTCTTACTTTAGGCACTCGTCTCTCAGACACCGTTTGATATAGCTGATTTTCTAGTGTCAGAGATTGAGGATGTGATTTCTGATGGGATGAGAGCACGACGACAGTTTCCTTATGCTCATTGGATTAGTTCTATCTTAGCTATTGAGCTTGAAGGATCCAATCTCGGAGTCCGTGCGTTGCTTGATCAGTCACCGACTTTATTCCCACCGTACAGAGTACTATCTTCTTTTGACAGTCGGTTTGGGAACCGTGTGCTTCGCCTAGTCAGGCAACGGACTGCGCCTGCTGACCAAGATGATGTTGATACTCAGGATGATTCGATTCGAGGTGTTGAGCAGCAGGAGCTTCATGACTTGGATACTAGGGCTGATGTTACTCCTGAGGATAATTCTTCTGACAGCTCTGACGCTGACTTCCAGCCTGTTCCTACCATGCCCCCACGGGCTCACGACACTGAGGCAGGAGGTTCTGGTTCTGCTACAGAAACTATGATGCTGAAGATTCTTGACCGTCTGAATGAGCAGCAGAGTTTCCTTGTGACTGCAGTCACCCAGGTCCAGCAGAGACAGGATGAAATGCAAAGATAGTCTGAGGAGCGACACTTTGAGATGCAGCGACAAATGCTTGCCATGCAGTTGGAGTCCCAGCGCTTGCAGCTCCAGTCTCAGCAGATCCAGCAGCAGAACATGACTTTTATGGCCCATATGATGAAGTGGACTGGCGCTCCTCCTCTTGAGTTCCCGGCTGCACCTCATATCCAGATGATGAGTCAATCTCAGCCCTCTCAGTCAGTTGGTCAGCTAGCAGCACCACAGCAGTCAGTTGGCACTTCAGTGGCCCCTTCCAGTTCAGCCGGACAGACCGTCACTCCCACCCCAGCCATACAGTCTAGTGGACTTCAGGGTGCCGGAATGACCACCCCGTTCTAGTCCCCGACGACTCAGGTCACTCAGTGGTTGGACACCTTAGGCCCGACTCAGCAGTTCACCCCTCTCACTACCGGTTTCACGCTGATGTCTGCTACGATGGGTGCTACTGCCAGAGATCTCTCAGCGTCGTTTAGTGACATCACAGGGCAGTCGTCCCCCACTGGTCAGCCGATAGCAACAGAGATTGAGGCAGAACTGTTTACACCGACAGCTGGTCAGCACCATTCTTCAGTTGCTTCCTCAGAGGCTACACACGATAGTCATGCTCCAGCCATGTCTACTCCACCTTCCCCTGCTATCGTGACCGATGCCACAGCTATTACATCTACTCCAGCTCAGCCTGAGCAGCCAACGGTTCTTGAGACTCCAAAAGAGTCAGTACTCGAGGTACAACCGGACCCCACAGCTCCAGAGGCACCAACAGAGACAGTGGCAATAGATCCTACTCCAGCTCTAGCACCAGCTCCTGCTCCAGAGTCCTCAGCGGCAAAGGCAGTGAGCAAGTCAGCTCCAGTCCCCAGACCGCTCCGCTTCCAGCGACAGACACTCAGGGGGAGGATTCAGATGATGAGACCTACTTGTCAGAGTTCAGGGTGCTTGACCGCTCCACGGCTGCTTCCACTCCGCCTCCAGACACTTAGTTTTGGTGCTTCAACATCAAAGGGGGAGAGGGAGAGTCGAGTAGTTGGGCTAGCTTCAGGGGGAGCTAGTAGGATTCGATCCTTTGATGTTTATTTACTCTATCGCATCATGCATCGCGTTTACCGTCTTTATGCATTGTATGATATGTGTGTGCTGATTGAGACTTGATGGTTGTGTGACATGTGTGGACCTTTACTTATATATAGCATGTCACTTGGTTATGCTATATTGCTTCCGCGCTAATCTCTGATCTTTTGGCTATAGCATATCCTTTTGAAATCAAGTACTATGCACAATTTCATATCCTTTGTGCTTGTCATGGCTTGAATGGTTTAGGCATGTATATGTCTTTCTTATCACTAACCCATGCCTATATCATGTCAAGTCATGTTTTCTCTTATCAAAATTCACTCATTATTCTCTACTCGAGCTTGTATTGTCGTCAATCACCTAAAAGGGGGAGATTGAAGAATCATGGACCCTTGTGTTTAGGCGATTAACGAAAATGCTAGGTCACTATGACTAACGTGTGTTTTGCAGAGGCAAAGTCATTATAAGTTAGGTCAATAGTGATGCTAAGAATGGGCTTAATGGACATTCATGCCCCCAAGATGGAAATCGTTTCGGTTTCAAAGGATGTTGATTCAAGTTGAAGACTAGGCTAGTCCTTAGTGCCATAAGGTTGAGAAGGGCTCTAAGTATAGCTAGGACTTTGCTTTTCCTTTGATCGTACTATAAAGGGGGGTATGAGGTTAGTAGCTTGACCTAGGAGAGTTTGAGAAAGTTGGTGTATGCACACTTGTCACAACGAGTCCTAGAGACCTTGCTATCAGCTCTTGATTAACCCTAGAAATGGTAGGAGCAAAACCCCTAGAAAAGACTTAGTGAAAACAGTTGAAACAGGGGGAGAAAGAGACTCCAGACCAGTCTGCTAAGTAGGCTCGGACCAAGGAGAGTGGTCCGACGGTCCCTGACTTAGGCAAAGGTTCAGTGAGATAGCTCCGGACCACCTGTCTGGAAAGCACCGGACCATAGGCGAGTGGTCCGGTGGTCCCTGCCAGAGGAAGTCCGCCTCAGAGGAGGCTCCGGACTAGTCCGACGGCTAGTCCGACGCTCTCATTCAGAGAAGTTTGAGAACTCAGTAAGCACCCTGGCTCCGGACCTCTGCGTCGGACCAAGGCACCGGACTATAGCGAGTGGTCTGGTGGTGCCAAGCTCAGTTGAGTTTTCAACTAAGTGAGCACCCTGGCTCCGAACTGAGCGTTGGACCAAGGCGTCGGACCATAGCGAGTGGTCCGATGGTGCCTGCTTTCCAGTGGTTTTTGAATTGCGAGTGAGCTCCGGACCAGTTGCTTTGGTCTGGTGGTGTGCGCTCCGGACTAGTCCGACGCATACGCAGAAAAGAGAAAAAGTAAGTAACAACTAGTTTTGAAGGTGGGGACTATTTATAGTTGCCCTCCTCGTCCTTAGGACCTCTCTTGGCCTGTGTTACACCTGAGGAACCTTGGAGAGAGTTATTGGAGAGCCATGTGCCTAGTGAGGAGAAATTTGAGAGATTCCATCTTGTTCTTCCCTCCTAGAGTGATTAGGAGTGACTTGTGTGCATCCATCCACCTTCCTAGCCTTGAGTTGGTCAAGTGAAGGTCTTGTGCTTGTTACTCTTGGTATTCGACAACACCTAGACGGTTTGGTGGTGTTCGGAGGAAGTGATCGCCGGAAGATTGTCGACGGCTCTTCTCCAAGCTTCTGTGATCGGTTGTGGACGATTCACCGAGCCAGAAGTGGCGAAGAATCAGCCCGTAGAGAGCATTCTACCCTTACGCGGGTAGAGGTGGAGCGATACCTTGCGAGGTGCTCCAACGAGGACTAAGGGGGTGTGTCGACACCTCGATACCTCGGGAAAACATCGCTGCGTCAACGAGAATTCCTTTTCCCTAGATCTTTACATTTCTGCATTACATTGCGTCTTGTTCTTTCCGTTGCTACTAGAATTGCTTAGGTTGTTTTTCAATTCCATGAACTGCTACCGCTTTTCTAGCTAGGACACATGACCGGTAGGCACTAGGGGGTGATTGGCATTTGATAGGTTTTCATATTTGCTTTAGAAATTTAAAACAAGCCCAATTCACCCCCTCTCTTGGGCATCTTGATCCTTTCACTCGCCGAAACATTCAGAGACCTGGGATTCACACTCCCTCTCTCGACCCAACTTTTATACCCCTCCAAGCAGAGATAAGGAACACGAGTAGCCTCACACTGGACGTAGGGATTTCTTGCCCGAACCAGTATAAACCTCTTATCTTTTTGTCTCACCATTCGGAACCCGACACGCGTATAAATTTACTTGTTGGTAGTTTCTTAACCCCGACACATTGCTTTAAACTTTTTTTGCACTCTATGTTACTACCGCCAGTTTTTTTCTAACAGTGTAAAATGGTAGTTGTGAAAAGTTAAAATAGTTTATGTCTAAATATGCTATTAATTATTTTTAGCATCTTAATGACTTTATATGAAAAAAACTTAGAACTAGAAAGTTGAAGAGTATTTATACTTTTTCGTATAAAAATTATCTTCATATATCTTAGGAAAGTCATACATTTTTTGTACATATTTAAATGAAAATAACTTTTATATGAAAATTATAGATCTTGACGAGATCTATAACTTTATAGCATGGTTTTAAATGGCGGGCTATAGAAATTAGCGGAAGCTTGGCCAAAACGTTATAGCGGCGCTATTAGCGCGCTATTTGGCGCTATAGCGCGTTAATGAGCGTTGTGGTAGCTGCTTCTGGACGCTATTAGCGCGCTATTTCGGCGCTATAGCACACTATTTTTTTTCAGTGCTTTATAGTTTTGAGTTTTTTCATACATTTTTTAACATCGTTAGAGACATATTTGATGATAATAGTGTGGGTAAAAAAGTTCAATGTCATATTTCATTCTGACTTCAGCAAAGTCACGCTTTCGGACGTTAAATGCTTCGTCAGTTTCATCAGTTCTCTTCTCCGGTTCCTCTGGAATAGTAGGACACGGTGAAGTAATGGCAAGGTCGATCTCTGCCAATGCAAGTTCTAGTTCGTACTTCTCCCGCCACACCCGGTAGTTAGTACCGTTGAGCGGTGGAATGTTGTTAATGTTCACCATTGCTTTAACTCCTGAAATTTGTCCAAAGAAAAGTGAGAAACATTCATCATATAAATTGCATGTCTTAATTCAACGGTTGGTCAAATTTAAAACATACAATTCATTTATACAAAATTATACATCACCATTGGTAGAAGTAAAATTAATGCATAGCAATTCATTATAATAATGTTATTAACAACGTTGGTCAGAAAAATAACAGTACCATAATTTCATCAAAATTATCGAAAATTCATAATTCACTTAAAATTAAATTATCCCGTTGGTTCAAATTTAATTAAGAGACAAAATTCAATGTTTTTTTCGCAGCGGAAACAATAAAATTGTTCATAATCTTATTTTCTAGAAAATTCAATTTGTATTGTTCTCTAAACAAAAATTATCGTTGGATAAAATTTTGTATAGAGGAAAATTCATCAAAATTCGGTTCAAATTCATTCAAATTCAAAGTTCATTATTTTCTGAAAATAAAATAAATTCAAAAGGTTCACTGTTCATCGCAGGCTTGAGCAAACGAATCGACCCAAAGGCGAATGCGGCCCGGCCCGGCCGCGCTCGGGGCTCCCCCCTCCCCCCAGGCCGTAACGTGGGCCTGGGCCGGGAAAGCGCCCACCCGCCTGGGCTCAATGTGGCCCATCAGTCAAAGATCGACCGCCAACCGTCGGATCTAGGGTGAGACGATCCAACGGCCGCACGATCTTTTCGGCGGAAACAAAAACCGGGCGCTGCCAACGACGGGATTCCCCATCGACACCGGCGAGCATCCGGATGACGACGGACGCGACAACCGACTCTGCTGCGACGAACATGGCGGACGGCGGCTCCAACCCGAACCCCGGCGCAACCGCCGCCGCCACTGCACCGCATCCCGTCGACCCGTCCGGTCTGTATACTATCTCTCTCCCTCTGTGCATGACATATGAACTACATACCTATCAACCTACTCGAATCTCCATTGGATACGCTCCTACATGATCCTAGAAACTCTAACAAGTGGAGCTGCCAGCGAGGCGACGATGGGTCCCCTAGTTGCAGGGTGCGTCTCCGTCGGGGACATGCATGGACGCCGCATCGGAGATGGTCAAGCTGAGCCTGTGCTTGTACGTGCCCGCGCAGCATTGCCGCTGGCTGGCTGGCGAGGCGCACGCAAAGCCGCAGAGGTCCGGTGCGACGAATGGAGCTTTAAGTCTTCAATCCCGTCGTGCGGCCATGCGGAGGAGGCGTGACCCGGGGCGGCGGCGGATGGCATCAGGCTCCTGCCAGGACTCCCTGTCGTCCGTGACGGAGAGAACCGGAGAGACAGAGAAGAGAGAGAATCAGAGAAAGATGGTGACAAGGGTAAAACAGTCTCAAGCGACAAAAAGTTGGGCTGAGATACCACAACTTTGATGGCATTTCAGCGAAACCAGTTGCCAGTTGCGAAGAGGGCAAAATTTCTATTTTCTCGGCCTCCGATTCCCTTCCCCGCTCCTCTCCACTCTCCGGCCTCCGATTCCCATCCCGATCTCAGCCCGCCGCTGGCACCCCTCCTCTCCTTCCCGTCCCTCTACCCGTCGCCGCCGCTGTCATGGACGAAGTCGTCAGCCAGGTACCCATCCGCCCACCTCTCCTCAACCCGCCCTCTCTCTTCCTTGCTCTCTCTGAGCGGGGGAGGCGTGCTGCTTTTGGTGGCTGCAGATTTTGGAGAAACAAGTGCTGTCGGCCGCGAAGGCGGTAGAGGACAAGCTCGATGAGGAGATCGCCGCGCTCGAACGCCTCGATCCAGACGACATCGAGGCGCTCCGCGAGCGCCGGATCCAGCAGATGCGCCGCGCCGCCGAGCGCCGCGCCAAGTGGCGCGCGCTGGGGCACGGGGAGTACACCGAGGTCCCCGAAAAGGAGTTCTTCTCCGCCGCCAAGGCCAGCGAGCGGCTCGTCTGCCACTTCTACCGTGACAACTGGCCCTGCAAGGTGCTGCTTCTCTCCCACTCTCACTGTTGTGGTATGATTGGCGCAGTTAGATGTGGATCTCGTGGTAAATTGGCTTTTGTTAGGAATGGTGTGTTATTTCGCTGTTCGTACTCGTTTTGATCAAGATCAAATCTTTTCATACTGCTCCTACTATCGTCCCCCCTACTATCGTTCCCTTTAGCTCGGCATGCATTGTATCGTACTAGTGAAATTTCTGTTAGTATCTGCAAGATTGAGGGTCAGCGCCCCATTTATATAGCTCTATAGACTAGTCTTGCCGTTTAACTTTATCCTCAATATGTTAATACTCCACATTGATTGCTCTCCCCCTAGAGTGAAATGGAACTTAGGCACATTCTTTCGAGTTCACCAGTTCATATACATTTCGTCATTATGTTTTCAATTAGTTCAGTGACAGATTCAGTGACAGAGCCAGAGCCACAGACTCCGTTTTTTTTCTTTGTTTTTGGTTGGGTGGGGAGGGGGTGGGCGCTGTCAACTTAGAAATAGTATCGAAGTTATTTTATTTTAGCACAATCATACATGGGGGATACCCTCACCACACCATACTTGTTATGGAGTTTTTAGGTAGTGCTTTCCTATTTCCACGTTTACTTACACGAATGACCCTTATCTTGTTGAGGAGAGCTTTGTACATCTCATTGTGTTGATCAACTTCATTTATTGACGCATTGGAGGCTTTGTTGTACACATATGTTGGATTATTTGTTAAAAACCCCATTGTGTAACTCGGATGCACACCTTCAGTGAAATACCAGAAAACTAAGCTGTGAAGATTTAACAGTATGAGCTATATTGTTGTTCTAGATAAATTTTATTTGATCTCCTGCCTCATTCTCCATCATGTCAGTATGGAACTACTTAAGTAACATTCTCAAAAGACTAGGGTACCACAGAAATGCAGTTTGTGCCTGATGTTTCACCAGCATATGGAGTGCTGATTTGCCAGCCATTGGCAATTGTTCCCCTCACTAACTCATTTGAGAATATATGGACCTTGCCTATGTTCTTATTGGTTGCTGCTGGCACCTCTCAGGCTCTCACTTTGTTCAACATTTTCTGAATTGGTTGATACTTCCAAGGTAGCATAATCGAAGGTTTGCCCACATCTTATTTGTGTGTTTTTTGGGGGCGAAGGGGACAAAACAAACATAGATGAGCGTACTAGAGCTACTTGTTCAGATTTCAGGTGGTTACCTCTTACAAGAGGGGGGTTACCTAGCAGTAGATTATGATGCTGTCATAGATGAGGCCATAAGTCAATCCCCAATTCTCCTTTAAAACAAAGATACCTAGTTCTGCTTGTGTATTTAAATTTTTTTGAAGGAAAAGTCTATTTTACATCCCATGAACTTTTAATTTACACTGTGAACTATGAAACAGTCTAATTGACAAGCCTCAACACAACATTTGACTTTACTCAGTAGGAAAGCACAAGGACACGCTCTTAGGCCTTGTTTGGATGCACTCGTACCTATCTCAATCCACATGTATTGGGATGGAAAATTAACTAATTTCCACCCCAACACACATGTATTGATGTGAATACGAGTGCATCCAAACAAGCCCTTAGTTGTTGCTCCTACCGATGCAGTATCATGTGTTTTCTGGTTTTATCTGTTGGCAAATCAGTCGTATTTCTCTATTTGCACGTTGAAACCGCCTTCAAATCAGCAAAAAAATGTGGTTGTTTTAGAGAGGGGGGGGGGGGGGGGTTATAAAGATATAGTTTGAGAGTGTTAGGGATTGAAATGTAGAATTGTTGTAGTTAATATAGTTTGAGAGTGTTAGGGATTGAAATGTAGAATTATTGTAGTTAACGATGTAAATTAGATAAATGTTGAAATTCAGGAGATTTGACTTGGAAATTTTCCCTTTTCAATAAACGTTGCAACTATAGTAGCTATTGGTCCTTGTTTGAACTTAAAGCTCAAGTGTGGATGGTGACATAATGAACTTAACCAAGTTTGGGAGCAAATTTCTAGTTTTTGTTAGCTGTTGAAGCAGTTAGTGAGGCGTGAGGCAGTGGAAGACATTCAAGTACTATAACCAAAATATTCTGCAAATATTTCTATTTGAAATAATAATGTCTACTATCATTAGTATTAAGAGTAACTTGTACTACAGAATTACATATCATACTCTTGGATCCGTTACACCATGCTCTTGGAGACTGGTTTCAGACATAGATGGACCTCCTAATTTTGCAACCTTCATAATTATTCCTTTATTTCCATATCTTGATGTGATATCAAGAAAAATCTCTTCCCGTTGATCACCATGGAAGAAAATATTCTTTGCATTTAAGTGCTGAGACATTCAAAGTTGAGATACAAGAAATCAGTGTCATCAACTCCTCATCGTGCCCATCTTTGGTACTGATTATATTAAAAACTTTTGCAGCCAACCTTGCTTTTTTTTGTTATGTTCAATTTAAGCACCCATTTGCACCATATTACTGTCTTCCTGTTGTCTTCCTGTTAGAATTGCAGCCAATCCTGTCTTCTTGAGTTAGATTCACAGTAAGCACCCGTTTGCACCATATATCTTGTCTGTTACAGGTAATTAGATTTTGATTTCTTGATCTTTGCTATTGCGCAAAGATCCTTAGCATCTTTCCACTTGGGATCCTGCAAGCAGCTTGCTAATCCTTGACAAATGTCACTAGACACTATGTAATGCAATAAATATTTTATGTACAGATGAAATACAACAGTAATTGACATAAATTTGTAATACCGCTCCTCAAATTGCAAAAGCTTTAGGCCCTGTTTGGAGCTGATCCCTGGCCGCTTATGGCGGAAAAAGGAGGCCAGTGGCCACAAATGGCTCGATTGGGTGGATAATTTTCATGCCCATGCTTCCTTTCCCCATGCCGTCTCAACTGTTATTAACCTTGAAGATTTGACTGCATTAGTGGAGATGACATCATATAGGGAGCCTCATGTGCCATATGGTCCTTTATATATAATTAACACCCCCTTCAAAATCAAGGTGAAGCGGATGATTTGAAGCATTGAGTTGAGCAAATGAAGCCAATGCTGCTCTTGTGTTTGTGCTTTAGTGAAAAAGTCTGCCACTTGCAACTCTGAGGGCACATACTGAAGAGCAATTGTTTTTTTATGAGTGGGAACAAGTAAAGAAGGCAACACCAATGTTTCATCTGATCATTAGCAATATTTATGGATCCAGTATTATCAAGTAGAAGAGGTGTTTAAACATCACATGAAATACCAAAATCAGCAAGCAACCATCGTAGCCATAAATCTCTATAGTGGTATTCGCAAGTGCTCGAAGTTTGGCCTCTGTGTTGGAGTGAGATACAAATGCTTGTCTCTTGAACTTCCATGCAAGAGGAGAAGAACCAAGAAGAATGCAATATGATAGAGCAGCGATCCATAGGAGCACTCGCCCAAATGGAGTCTGAGTAAACATGAAGCTGAAGTGGAATATCACAAGCATAGAACAAGCATTGAGATAATGTTCCCAAGTATCTCAGCACATGAAGCAAATCATCAGAATGAATATAAATAGGTGCACTCACAAAATGATTTATAAATTTTGAACTGCGTGAGCAATATCAGGTCTAGTAACAATGAGATAAACATAGCTGCTCACAATATGCTTATATGCATATATCGAGAAGGATCCTCAACAGGTATACCATCAGTAGCACAAAGCTGCAAATGGAGCAGCCATGCGATTATTAATAATGCCTGAACAAGCAGTAGGGTCATTTATGTATTTGGACTGAGAGAGATAATATTCCTTTGCAGAATGGTAAACCTCAATCCCTAAAAAATAACTGTAAAGACCCAAATCATAAATCTGAAATTGCTCACCAAGCTGCTGCTTCACATGAGAAATGTTTTCCACATCGTCACTCGTAATCAACATATAAAAGAAGCAAAGTATGTTCACGCGGAGAAAGGTGCATAAATAGAGCGGGATCATTAGCGCTAGGTGAAAAAAACCAGCAGCCCATGCCACAGAAACTAAGGACGAGGATCCTATTTAAGACCATATAAAGCACGATGAAGACGACCGAAATATCCCAAGGGAGTATCAACACCTAAGGGTGGCTACCTCTTCATTCAAATCATCATATAAAGCAAGGACAGACATATCCCAAGATGAAGTAGCAACCTTTGCAGTTGCAATCAGAGTATGGATGATAGTCATATAATCAACCAATGCAAATGTCTCGTTATAATTACATCCATGAGTTAGTTGAAAAGCTATAGCAACAAGCCTAGCTCTATATTGCTCAATAGAAACATAAGACCTGGTCTTTTGAATACCCATTTAGATGTTATTATAGGCATGGCATGTGATGGTAATAGAACAAGATCCCAAGTGCATGTCCGATCAAGGGCAGCAAGCTCCTCAGACATCACAAGCTACCATTCAGGAATGATAGAAGTTTCGTGATAACATGGATGGCTCAGCAACAACATTTATGCATGGAAAACCATACTTGTCAGCAGGCCCAGTAGTAGTGCGACCCCAAGGTTTAGGCGGAGGTGGAGGTGGAGGTGCAGAAGCAGGAGCAGGAGTCTCATGCGGAGACAACACAGTAGGTGTGATGGACACATGTTGATCGGGAATGAGCATAATAGATGAGGATGGTGTGGGGACATCATAACTAGAAGAATAGTAAGAAACTCTGGGAGAGTATGCGGGCTGAATAGGGTGCTTCCGCTCCCTATATTTCAGCCTCCCACTACACGAAGCTTGTCCTACAACCACTTCTTCCCCCGTACAATCCATCCTCACATTTTCCTATGTAACCATTTTGATATGATCCATAGTCAATAATATTACACCTCAATTACTAAGTGTGGCACTGAGGGCTCAATTTGCCAACTGATAATCGGTGACCCTGAGCACCCAAACACTTAAGGTGGCACCTTGAATTCCCTTTGGCTTAGGAAAAGTTGATCTAAGGACTCAAAGCGAAATGTCTTCTTTGGGATACAATTGATGACCTACATGGACATCATCACTGCTTAGCTGAAGAAAAACTTAGGAATTCATGTGGAAAATGAGCAAATACGAGTGTGAGTTCATTCCAAGCATTATAAGCTTCCTGAATCCTGAACCTTTTCCTTCACAGAGTGTTGAGGTAGTCAAATTTTTTCTATTTGTGTAGAAGCTCTTGTAGAGGTATATACCTTGAAATCTTTTGTTGACTTTAACAGACACTCTTCCTCAGAGATAGATTCAAATAACGACAAATGAATGGTAACATCTATCGTTGGTCAGGAAGTGGTTCGATCCCTGTGGTCCTTGCTTTGCTCTATTGAAGGATAATGCATGTTTTCTCTAACGTTGTTTGGTACTTCGGTTACCATATCTTTGAATGGCGAAAATGCTCAGGAAGATGAACGAACCGGAATTATTATGAATGCATAAATAAGGATAAAACCAATTCATCTCCCAGATTTTAAAACATGAATCAAAGCCTAAGGGCACCCTATCAATACAAAAGAGCTAGCTGAGAGTCTATGGAAAGTTAAATCTGTGCTTTGTTTGGTTTGCCAGGCCATTTTTTCTCAACACCGATTCTTTTGGCCTCCCCTAGTTCATCCCTTTTTGCTAGACAGCCCTAGACAACTCCAATTGTTGGCACAGGAAATGTTCATTGTTAGCCCCTTAAAAACACCAAATAATTCAGACAAATGAACCTGCGACGCCTTAGTTTAGGTTCTAGGCTTCTCAGATTTATGGTAATGAGTTGCAGTCCATCTTGGAATAATGTGCTAGCTGTGTCTATCTATGCTTTGCTGGTAGCGATCAGTAGATGTGCTCATTAGTTCATTGCGCGGACATAGAACATTTCAGTGATTGAAGGAGGTGAGATTTATGGTAATGAGTTGCAGTGCATGTTGGAATAATGTGTTAGCTGTAGGCTGTAGCTATCTAATCTTTGCTGATAGCAATCAGTAAATGTGTTCATTAGTTCATTGCACGGACATAGAACCTTTCAGTGATCGAAGGAGGTGATCTAGCCTCTGTTGGACTTCTAAGGTTTGGTTGCACTTGTGACCCCTGATTTTAGAATGAGGGGGAAAATGTTTGATTTGCATGAATTAAAACATCTTGGAATTCCTACCAGTCATTGGTCTTTGTATTTCCTTGCATATAGCATCTATATAATCCAGTCATGTGCTCGTAGCGCATCCAATCTTCCATGAGACCATGACCACTTCCAGTTGACCTTGCAGTATGCATCTGTTGTGCAACCAGTTGCCCGTGCTTGTTTGCAACAGTGCATTGCAAGTTGCGGGTGCACCCAAATGATCTCATGTGGTTCTTCCACATCATTACTTTCTAGGACAGTGTCTAGAAAGGTTTGCTAGGGTTGTGGTCAATTAATGCTACACTTCCATTCTTTTCATCCACCATAGATTCAATTGTCTTATGGAGTAGTGTTACGTGGTGCCAGGCATACAACTGACGCAAGATGGTCAGCACAGCATGATAAGAGGATCAGTGCTTCCTATTAGGTTTGTAAGGTGTTAGTTCAGGGCTTGTTTGTGTTAAGATTGGTTTGTTAGGAACTTAGGATCAAGACTAACTTGTTCCATACTTCCATTGTCCTCTATATATGGGAATGGATATTCATGAATAAGGAATCAAAAGTTGATATCTTGACCTCTCAGTTCTATAATCCTAGCACCAGGGAGGTGAGGCTTATCGAGCATAGAAGCGGCTCTACAACACCTTAAGCCCATAACCTCACAACAAATGGGGCAGACTGCAAATGTTTGGTCTGTCTCACAATAGGTGCAGACTGCAATGGTTGGGATGCCTTGCAAGGTTCAAATAGATCTGTGTTTGAAATTTCAATTCTTCTTTTTGTATAATCTCAAAGCTGATGTTCTTCCTCTTCCTATTATTACAGTTATGATCCGTTCATTGTGTTGGTCACTAGAACTGAGGGTATCAATTGCATTGTGTTCAATCTTGTGCTGTGCAATACCATTTTACCATGTTGCTCTCTTGACCTGCAGGTTGTGGATAAACACTTGTCGATTCTTGCAAAACAACATGTAGAAACACGGTTTGTGAAAGTTCATGCTGAGAAGGCTCCCTTCCTGACAGAAAAGCTCAGGATAGTTGTCCTCCCGACTCTTGCTATAGTTAAGAATGCCAAGGTTGAGGACTATGTGGTAAGTGAACACTCTTGTTACTTATTCCTTAGCTTTGTATTTGACAATACAGTCATTTTATTTTTCTTTTGGTATTGCAAGGTTGGCTTTGATGAGCTTGGTGGCAAAGACGACTTCAGCACCGAGGATCTGGAAGAACGCCTGGCGAAATCCCAAGTTATCTCCATCGACGGAGAAGGGTCTGCATTCACATCAAAGCAGGCTGCCGCCACCAAACGAAGTGTTCGGCAATCAGACACCGGCAACTCATCTGACTCTGAATAGCTCCTCTGCTACATCTAAGTGGGTACACAATACAGACATATGTTGGCTGTTATGCCAACAAGCAACCTGTTGTCTTATCCTTAGCAGTACTACAAGGAGGGTGTCAGTCCAGTTTTGAAATTTGACCGGGGATTGGATATCATTATATATCTTAAGATATTGAAGCAAAAGAGGCTGTGGTTTGAACTGTTGGGTTGTATAGTGCTGCCTTGTGGATCACATCTGATGTGTTTGCTCGAGTGATGTGTTTGCTATTGTGAGCTACTCTATGTGCTGCGCATGAGGCATGATGATGACCCATGAATGAGCGGCCTCAATCTAGGACCATGTGCTCCGGCAGATTGCCTCGTCGTCATCATCCCCTGCTGCGCCTCTGTACAACAAGGCCGCAGCTGCGGCTGCTGCTGTTGCTCATCCATGAATAGATTCTGTGCCGTGTCCTGCAGTGTCACCTTTTCAGCTGTTGCTCACTCGTTTCCCCATGTGCTCATCATTGAGCAACCTGGGACCATGGGCACTGGAGTTGAAAAGGAGAACGGTAAAGGTGGCGATCCGCTGTCTGTTTTGCGCAGATTGTGCCTGCTGGTATTGGTACAACCCTGACGGCGGCTTGAATGCCGGCAAATTTAGGGCTGGATTGGGATTGGGATTGCACTGGATTGAATCCCAATTGAATTGCAGCTTCAGATCGGTCGGTTGGTATGCCAGGTATGAATGCGTTTCTGGGACTATTGATTGTGTGTGCTACAACTGTTTGTATTGGCATGTTTGGACGCGACGCAGTTTGTTTTGTACTACTACGTAGTACTGCGTTTCAATGTGCGGTATGTACCTGCAGTGGACAGTGGAGTGAGAGCTAAAATTTGGATCTTGTTTCCTTAAATTGGGCAAAAAATAAAATAAAATTGGACACTAGAAGATGTGGATATTTAGAAAACTAGAGGTAAAAAATACCACTGCCTTGGTTGGCCTATATAAAATGTGTAGACAAATCCAGGTGAGGTGGGTAGACAATTATTCTTAGCGGGTGAGGTGTAATATATGTAGTTTCTATCGTTTCTATAGAAACGCTCCGGCTTCCTAGTCTTTTCCTCCCAAGAATCAGCAGCGAGAACATTCAGAACTTTTCAATGAATTATTGAGTCCAATTAGCACGATCTTTACAGGCCTCTTATAGACTGGTTTTTTTAGCGCGACTCGGGTCTAGTCATGACACTGGAAAAAAAAACACGACATGTAACGTCACTCATGTTGTTTCTGTGAAGACACATTGACTCGGTCCAACAACAAGAGACGTCTCTACTGTAGGAGGGGTCAATTACTTAGGTCCAATGAAATGACGCAACACGACATGACGGCACTTTTGGCACGTTAATCTACTTGGCCGGCCAATAAACTAGGGTTTATGTCCCTTGTTTAGGACACCTAATGGCTGATGTAACCACTAAAAGATACGCGTCAGCCGGACTAACAAAAGGGGTGGGGGTGTTACTAGCTAGTATATATGAATCAGACGACGACGACCTTGACATGATCTCCGGTCCGGAAGATCACAAGCAGGAAGCCACAGACAGGAATTGGTCTGCGAGCTGAGGAGTTGTTGGAAAGCATCACCGGAAAGAATCGTTAATATATATGCTTGTAATTAAGTTGGAACGCAACAGCAATTTTAGGCCCTGCATCATTGACTAATATATTTTTTTAGGTGCAACCTCATATGTATGAGTACTTTTGCCAGATGGTTGAATTAGAAAATTTCATGATAACAGCGAAATTTCGAGAAGATTATTAGAAGTCCAGGAATCCAAATAATGTTACTCTACAACAGTTTGTAGATGCAATAGGAGTTGCAGCAGTATAATGATCATGACACCTCACAAATGACAAAATTTAGATCATGCTAATTTATTATATATAATAATAATCGCAAGTGACATCTTTTTTACCAAGAAATCCCACAAAAAATTAACCGTTCCACGTCAACTGTGGAGATGAAAATTGAAATAGACCTAAAGGTAAATTCTCAATAAAAGCAATGGGATTATATTCGTCCTCATTGCAAAGGCAGACCAGACACCTAACCGGTTGGATCACCAATAGGTAGCCAGCAAGGGATTTTATTCTTGTACAAATGTTTGAAAAAGATGAGAAACTCAAAATATACCGATCGCCACACTTTCACTGTTTCACACTTGCGGATGCACATCCATCCATGGATGTCCCTTTCTCCTAGTGCATGAAATTAGTGCTCGGAATAGGAGGTGCATGCAGTCATTTGTTGTTCAATAATAATTACAAGAAATAAGATTGTTTTTTACAACTACTGCCGATATACATATTTTTTTCAGGTAATATCACTGAAAAAATAGCGCGCTATAGTGCCGAAATAGCGCGCTAATAGCGTCCAGAACTAGCTACCGCAACGCTCATTAGCGCGCTATAGCGCGCTAATAGCGTCGCTATAGCGTTTTGGCCAAGTTTCCGCTAATTTCTATAGTCCGCCATTTAAAACCAGGGGTAATATTGAAAGGAACATATTGGTTATGTCATAGAGCACGTTTAACTATAGAAATAAAAGACAACACGACGAACACATCTTTCAATTTTTTTTGACGCAAAAGACTATGGGGGAGATCCCCACACTAAGATTTTATAAAATAAAAGACAACTAGGAGGATTTTACAAACCTAAAATTAACTAAAAGCATCTAACCAAAAGCAAAAGGAGGACCTAAGACTTTCTTTAAATCTTACAGACTGAAGCAAGCATTGATTCTTAAAATTTAAAACCCAGAGCTGGAGGGACGGGTTCCGTCTTTGAAAGATTTTATCATTCCTGAGCTTCCATAATTCGCATGAGGCAATCGCCTTAATCCATGAAGAAGTCAGACTGGAGAGTTGCAGCTGAAGCTTCCAGCCTTCCGTGTATCGGCAGATTTAGGCCCCAGTGGGTGTTAAGTTTGCTCCAGTATTGCCTTGCAAACGGGCAATCGAAGAAGAGATGTTCAATGTCTTCATCCACTTGTAGATTGCACATTACGCAATGGTCATCTCCCTGGAAGTTCAAATGCCTCCTTCTCAGCATGGTTTTGTTGACACTAAAAGCGTCAGATCCACGAACACCTCGGGCTTATACCCGAAATCGATATCCAAGGTGTGCCAGTCGATTTGACCAGTTAATTGACAAGGACGATAACTAGAACAACGATGAACGAGACGACGGCGATGTGCCTGGACGTCAAGGCTCAGATTGCTCAAAACGTGGAACTCGCAAGGTTGACGGAGATCTTGTAGATGCAGCCCGTTGAAACTTGTAAGAACTCGTAGATAAACTAGAGCTAGTACGATAAAAGTAGAATTGCTGGAAAAAGTAGATGAAAATAATAGATGTATTTTTATTGATTGTCTCTCCTTTCACACGACCCCTAGGTACATATTTATACTCCAGCCAAGGAAGTTGTAAACAGCCACGACTCTAACTTTCCTAAACAGAAAATCCCTATATTAAAGGAAACAAACGACTCGCGCAAGAGTCGGACCTAACCATAACAGCAATACATATTTTTAAGGAAATAAATGACTCGTGCAAGAGTCGGAGTTATAATAATGCTGGTATAAAATCACCAGTTTCCTTATCTATTTCTTTACGATGAAACCTTCCATCGGCAGATCCCTTCAATCCGTAATTTCCTTCTATTGTCATCGGCAGTCTTCTGCTGACGTCATCATATTCCCCTGCATCTATCGGCAACACTCCTAATCGGCAATATCCTTCTGCTTCTATTGGCAACATTCCAAACTGGCAAACAACCTCCTCTCTGGATGTCTCTTCAATTAAATTTACCATCGGCGACCTTCTTCTCCTCTATCGGTAACCTAACCGATAATACCTAACATCGACACCTGCCGATCGGTACACTTGACTCGTTTTAACACGTACAAAAACGGTGTCAACACATGCCCCCCAATTTCGGAGTATAAGATATTTTATGCGCCGAAATTTCTCTTCTGTAAACTTTTCCCTCCAAAATGCCTGCACGAACTCCTCGATTCCCACGCGCAAAAAATGCAAGGTACCAACAGAACACCGCAACTGCAGCGAACAGTCATAATCTACCCTCATAATTCCACGACCATCGCGCGAATCCACTACCATACCTTTCCATAACCCTGTTCACCGAAAATAAAACTCCAAAATGCCCCTGACCGGGCTTATAAAAATTACCACCACCTGAATTCTTCTTCACCCTGAGCTCATACCTTCATTCACCCTCACCTCCAAACTCGGCGGCGCCTCTGAAGAACACTCCGGCGACAACCGGCGGCTTCTTCCACCAGCAGAGCACACGCCACAAGGACCCCCAGATACGATGGCGATCAACTTCAAAGTTCTTGCGGTTAATCTCTTCCCTTCTCGCTTCGCATTCCGCGATTTTTCTTTCTGCATCATTTTTGTGATTCTCTTTCCTTTTCCTTCTCTGATTTTCTAAACCTAGGAGACGCACAATAAGATAGTGATCCCCACTGATCAACCACATTTGTGTTGTCTGGGCCCAATGGGGAATGCCGATCCAACTGAGCTTATCAACGCAGAAACCAACTGCATCCCTTTTAGATCCGAATGTTTCAATCTAGGGTTATGGACAGACACCTTTCGCTCATGGCCTAAACCCACCAAAGGGTGGAAAAACCGGTACCTCATGATGGTTAGGAAACAACAAGTTTTTTGGGCAGAACGCAAGTTAGACCAATGCATCAGACTGTCTCTCGCCGATATGGCCAAGAATGAGAATATGATGATCGTTGCTTCCTACTTTTGGTCCGATACAATGAATGCTTTCCTGTTTAGACATGGACCAGCCACCCCCACCCTTGCCGATGTGCATATGCTCACCGTTCTTGATGTTTCTTCTGCCGATAATGCCACCCTCTTCGGCAGAAAACCTGAGCATCGGGTAGCTACCCGCAACATCGGCGGTTGGACTGGATACATCCAGGAATACCACAAAACTGGATCGGTAGGCCAGAGGGAACACGCCACCTTCCTGAACATGTGGTTGGAAAAGTTCATTTTCTGTGGCAGGACAGTCGGACCCACCAACATGTACCTTTCTGCAGCGAAACTCTTAGCCGATGGAGCAGAACTTCCCCTTGGCCGATACCTCCTCAGTTCAGTTTACCACCTTCTGCACCAAGTATCTAGAAAACTACTACTAGGCGAGCCCATCGGCAACCTCGGAGGTCCTTGGTGGTTCATCAACATGTGGCTAAATGCTCATATGCACAAATGTCTTCAGTTTGACCTATTTAGCCAGCAATTCCCAAGAGACTTGGCTGAAGATCATGTACTTGCTGAAGATGAATTAGCAACTCGTTCTCCACTCAATTTCGGAGAAGCCATAATAGTGCTACCAGGAACCGATGCCAATGACAGTCAATTTGGCTTGTTCTTTCAGAGATTCTACTGTGGAATTCCTGCTGCAGAACGGGTTTGGTGGCCTTATATTGATAAGGACAATCGATTTCCGCTTTCTTTCAACCTTACCGATGGGAATATACCAGAGAATGAAAGAATCATGAAGGCTACCATCACTCCCCGGGCTATTCCAGTCAACATCTTCGGGACCGGGAAAAACAGTTCTCCATCTTACGAATTCTATTATCCATCGGTAGTAGCAAGACAGCTAGCGTTCGGTCAGTTGCCGATCAAACTCAGCTATGCCAATGTGATAAAGCCAAGAGAAGTTATCTCCAATGCTATGGACTGGAATAAGATTGTCACTCTTCCTCCTTAGGCCGATGTAACAAATATTGACTTATCCTCTTGGGCACCGACATTCTTTATTACTGAATCATACAAGTCCTGGTGGCAAGAATGGAAAGATCAACTATTTGCTGCATCATCGCATTACTATCGGCATCTGATTGATGATGATCATATTGTTCCCGATGACGCGGTAAGTTTATTTTCGATATTATATTTTTCTCTTCAAATGCATCGGTAACTAATCTTCTGCCGACAGGTCAATGATTTGATCCCCAAAAAGAGTAGGAGCAGCAAATATTTCAACTTGCGACTGATGAACCCTACATCGGTAATCGGCAGCAAGGCTCCTTCAATAACCTCCTCCATGCACCAAAAGGCGCCCAAGGTCATTCTCAAACCCAAGTCAACAATGACTAGGGCTACTGCTTCTCCATCGGCCGCTGCTGCCGTTTTGGCGCAAGCTTTTGCGGTGACAATCTTTATTTCATTTATACCGATTATAAACTCTTATCGGCAACGCTCATTTTGTTCTCAGCTTGCACCAACTGTTTTCTTTTTGCAGTCAACGGATTCATCGGCAGTCGTTCCAAATGTACAGGCTCCTCCAACCCGTGCCACCGATGCCCCCCAAGCGCAAGGGTCGAAGCGCCAAGCTTCTTCAAGTGCTACCCCCGACTGAAATGTAAGAAACCATCAGCTCCAGTCACATCACCAGCAGCATCTCTTCGACCTCCTAGCGACATACCAACACCAGAGCCAACATTGGCAACCATCCCTGACCAATCACAGGCTGAAATTCCTATCCAAAGGACAATATCGCCGCAAGAGTTAGCTGCAATAATAGAAACAACATCGGCATCGGCACCAGCATTAGCACCGGATAAAATTCCTGACCAGAGGTCAGCTACAACAGCGGAAGAAACACCGGCATCAGTACCAGCACCAGCACCAACCGTTCCTCCTGTCGAGGCAAGTTCATTAGCAACTTTTGCCGATCCTCAAGATACGGTTGCGTCAGCTACTATGCCAAGTCAAAGGCGAGAAATTCATCTAAAGATGGTAAACCGACTATCATAAAACTTATAAACTTGTGATCGGCAAATTCTAATCTTCTTCTTTTCAGGCCCAAGACTCCCCCAATAGCTTATTCTCCTTTGCCGTCAACCTTCCAGACGATGATGACGAAGAAGAAAGTTCCGCCCAAGCTTCAAATGTCATATCGGCAGAAGCAAAATCCAAACTTGAGGCACTGCTACCTCTACTACAACAGAATACGTCCCAACTGGTTCAAGACTCCAGTGCAGTAAGGACAGCTTTCAGGGAAATTCAAGACCAATTGCCTGCCGATATTGAAGAATTACTCTTCCAATCGGCATTCCTCGAGAGTCGGCAGCTACAATACCGAAAGGCTTCGTGCCGCATCGCCGATAGAGCTTCTCAAGCAAAACTCAAAGAAGAAATACTCAAGTTCAAGTAGACTGCGGACGAAAAGCACAAAGACATCGGCCGTCTGGAAGCTTCCGGCACCGAGCTCGAACAAGAGATCATTCGTCTATCGGCAAGAAAAGAAGAACTGCTGGCAGAGCTGAAGAAAGTCGATGAAGCTTTGAATATAGCCAACCAAAAGAAGATTCAACTCCCCGATGCCATCAAAACTCTGCAACAAGAGAGGAACGCTGATGCCCTCCAGGCTCTCCTGCTGAGGAATAAAATCAAGCCAATTGAAGGCACTGCCGATGACGACGCTAGGGAGATAAAGGAAGCGGACCAAATTCGCCTGCGTGCGATCTCATCCATTCAATCTCTATTGTAATTTGTTGTGTCAGCAACTGCGAACTTGCCAACTAATTTTGCTTGTAACATAACGTCAATACGTCTTCTACCGATGTTCTGCATGATCCTTCTTCCATCGGCATTTACACTTGTATTGTTTTATGCATCTATCCAGATACTAGGATAATATCTCTTTAAATATTTACAATTAATTGCTCTGGAAAATGCAACCCCTTCGAGGGTTTCCAAGATATAAGCGTTGCCAGGAACAGACTGAGATATCCGAAAAGGACCTTCCCAATTAGGAGACCATTTCCCAAACTTCGAACTTTTAGTCCCAATCGGTAGAATCAGTTTCCACACCAGATCACCATCGGCAAACTCTTTTGCTTTCACCTTCTTGTCATACCATTTGGCAACCCTTTTCTTGTTCTCTTCAATACTGATCAAAGCCCTCAGCCGATGACTTGCTAGATCTTCCAATTCATCCCTCATAAGAGTATCATATTCATCGACTGTCAATTGATCCTAGGAAAACAACCGCCTAGAACTAGTTTTAATCTCCCAAGGTAGGACAACACCATGTCCATAAACCAACTGATACGGCGAGACTTTAGTTGCACCATGACACGCCATCCGATACGACCATAGAGCTTCATTCAACACTATATGCCACCTTCTAGGGTTTTCTTCAATCTTGCGCTTGATAAGCTTAATGACCCCTTTATTAGTCGCTTCTGCCTGACCATTAGCCTGAGCATAATAAGGAGAAGAGTTAAATACTTTAAACCCCATACTAGCAGCAAACTCATCAAACTCTCCCGATGTGAACATGGTCCCTTGATCAGTTGTAATAGTTTGAGGAATACCAAATCGGTAAACAATATGTTCCTTCACAAAGTCTATCATGTTTGCCGATGTCACATTCTTCAAAGAGATGGCCTCAACCCACTTCGTGAAATAATCAGTGGCAACGAGTATGAATTTATTCCCCTTACTCGATGGTGGATAAATCTAGCCGATGAGATCAATGGCCCATCCTCTAAATGTCCAAGGCTTGATTATAGGATTCATTGCCGATGCAGGCGCCCTTTGAACATTACCAAACTTCTGACAATCTTGACACCCTTTGAAGTACTCAAAACAATCCTCAAGAATTGTCGACCAATAATATTCGTTCCGCCTGATCATCCACTTCATTTTGAATGTCGATTGATGCGCCCCACACACTCCTTCATGGATTTCACCCATCAACTCTTTTGATTCTTCTTTATTAAGATACTTGAGCAAAACTCCATCAATCGTCCGATAATACAATTCATCATCGAGGAGCACGTACTTGGTAGCTTGAAACCTTAGACGCCTTTCAACCTTCCTAGATGGATCCCTTAAGTAATCGGCAATTTCTTTCCTCCAGTCATCGACAACCATCACCGATGTCATTACTTCTTGAATCGGTTGATATCCCGAAGCATACTGTGCCAACCGATTAGCCTCTTCATTATGCAATCTGGGAATGTGCTCAAGGCGGTATTCCCTAAATTATTTTAATAATTGCAAACACTTCTCATAGCATGTAATTAAAACTTCACTTCGGCACTCATATGTCTCAATTAATTGATTGATCACTAACATAGAGTCACCAAAGACTTCAACGGCATCGGCACGCACCTCCCTGAGTAATTCCAACCCTTTTAGCAATGCCTGATACTTAGCCTGATTGTTTGTTGAAGTAGCAACAATCGGCAATGAGATTTCATACGTCTGTCCTCGGGGTGAAATTAAGACAATGCCGATACCTGCTCCCTCCTTACATGTGGATCCATCAAAGAATAAAGTCCAAGGAGCAATCTCTACGGAATTCACTACACCGCAATGCTGAGTAACAAAATCGGCCATCAATTGACCCTTAACTGCCTTAGCCGATTCATACCTCAAGTCAAACTCTGACAGTGCCAAAATCCACTTGCCGATCCTTCCACTCAATATCGACATCGACAGCATGTACTTAACCACGTCATCCTTGCATATGACAGGCCGGCAACAAATAATGCCTTAACTTAGTGCAAGAGAAGTACAAACATAGACAACCTCTCGACGGCCGAATATCTGGTTTCAGCATTCACCAGCCTTCTGCTTAAATAATAAATTACATGCTCCTTCCCTTCAAATTCTTGGATTAGAGTTGACCCGATAACGTTGTCATCGGCAGACAAATACAATCTGAATGGTTTCCCGTGTTGAGGTGGAACTAAGACCGGAGGATTTACCAAATATTTCTTAATTTCTTCTAAGGCTGATTGCTCTTCTTCTTTCCATGTAAACTCCTGACCGGGCCTTCAGTTTTAACAGCGGACTAAAAGACTTAATCTTTCCAGACAGATTGGATATAAACCTTCTAATAAAATTAATCTTGCCGATCAATGATTGCAATTCAGTCTTGTTCGTGGGAGCAACCACCTTATTGATTGCCTCAATAGACTTTTTGCCGATTTTGATGCCCCTTTGATGTACCATAAACCCCAGAAATTGACCCGCTGATACACCGAATGCACACTTATTCGGATTCATCTTCAACCCGTGTTCTCTTGTACACTCCAGAATCTTTCTCAAATCGGCAAGATGCTTTTCAAAATTTCTGGACTTGACCACCACATCGTCAATATATATTTCAACTATCGTGCCGATGTACTTATGAAAAATAAAATTCATTGCTCTCTGATAAGTAGCACCGGCGTTCTTCAAACCAAAAGTCATTACGACCCACTCAAACAAACCGACATGACCTGGACACCTGAAAGCAGTTTTGGATATGTCTTCTTCAACCATGAATATTTGATTATATCCAGCATTACCATCCATAAAACTAATGATTTGATGTCCAGCAGCAGCATCAACCAGTAGATCGGCAACAGGCATCGGATAACCGTCCATCGGCGTAGCCTTGTTGAGATTCCTGAAATCAATACAAACACGAAGTTTTCCATTTTTCTTATACACAGGAACCACATTAGAAATCCAGCCTCAATTAATTTTGTAATTTCAGCTTTAATGTCAGGTAACACATTAGGATTGCATTGGCGTGCTTGCTGTTGATGAGATTGGAAACCAGACTTAATAGGTAACCGATGTTCAACTATTGATCGGTCTAAACCAGGCATCTCTGTATAATCCCAAGCAAAGAAATCTTTATATTCCTTTAATAAATCACTCAACTGTTGTTTACATTGGGAGTCTAACTTAGCACTAATAAAAGTTGGCCGGGGCCTACTGCCATCGCCGATATCTATTTCTAGTAAATCATCGACGGACGTGAACCCCTGCCCCAGCTTTCCATCATCGGCGAACTGATCCATTAATACTCTTCTTCAGAACCGACTGCTTGGATCGGTGTAATTTGATAATCGGCAACCTTGAGGAACTCTGTATCCCAAGCTTCTCCTGATATGCATCTGGTTTGCACATAGGTTTCCGATTCTGCTGATGCAACGATCGACGGGGCTTCACTTCGGACGACTTCAATCTTGTCTCCAACCCATTGTATGAGGCTTTGGTGCATGGTGGAAGGAATGCATCAATTAGCATGGATCCAATCCCTCCCCAAGAGCAAGTTGTAGGTGCCCTTGCCACTGATCACGAAAAACGTCGTCGGCAAAGTTTTACTGCCGATGGTCAACTCAACGCACACTGCTCCCATAGCTGGTGACACATTGCCTTCAAAATCTTTGAGCTTCATGTCTGTTTTGACTAAGTATTGGTCACCTTTCCCAAGCTTCCTGAACATGACGTATGGCATTATATTGATTGATGCCCCGCCATCCACCAACATTTTTGACACTAGCTGCCCATCTACTTTGCCTTTGACAAACAAGGCCCTCAAGTGCTGCCTTTCATCATCGGTAGACTTTTCGAAGACAACTGCCATCGGGTCTAACACCAACTGTGCCATCTCAGCAGATTCTTCCTTATCAACCATGTTGATTTCTGCCGATGGATCTCTATCCTTGCGTTTTGGCCTCCACTGCTTAATTGGAGATCTTTTCCTTGAAGGATTTTCACCGTGATACAAGTATTCTTGGCGTCCACGCTAGATCCTTCTTTTTTGAGTCTTCGTCAGACCCTTAGGGCACCATTGAGGAAGCCTAGTCTTCCAAATAGGCTGGTACTGTTTCTCATTGGCTATATCTGCATCACTCCTCATGTTTGGATCCCTAGAGAATATCTCCTCATCAGGCACTCTTGCATTAGCCATCTCTTCAAGCTCTTCTTGACCAACGTGCCTGCCAAGCCTGTCATGTACGCTGAGCTTGCCCCCCAGCCAATCATGCGCTAATCTCTTTTCTCTGATCGGCCTGCTATAGTTTGATGCCCGATCGTCAAAACAAGGTTTCTTTTCTGACCGATCAGCAGGGTAGTACCCATTGCATTCAGGGCAATTATCGGCAGTAGGTAGCTTAATGCCTTCTTCCCAGCAATGAACAAAGAAGGGACATTTCCAGTGATCTTTATGCCGATGCCACTCTTGGCATCTTTCTTCCTCCTGCTGCCGATATCGCTCTTCCTACGATTGTCGATAATCTTGCTGTGGCCGCCTATGCGTGATTATAACGCCTTGGGATCTCCTGGCATTGCTGCTTTCATCGGCAACCCTCTTGCCTTTTTTGTCATCGGCAAATCCTCTTCCTTTTACTTCATGCGCGGCTATTTGATGTTCAAGATCTACCGACGCACTTTTCTTGGCAGCTTCCGATGTCAGCATTTTAGTTTTTCCACTAGCTTCCAACATGTTCTTTGGAAACGAGTGCTGGTCGATCTTCATTGGTTTTTGGGCTTTGGAATTTTCAAACTTAATTCGCCCAGATTCAATTTCTGACTGCAACTGCTGCCTAAAGACTTTGCAATCATTGGTACTGTGCAAAGTTGCATTGTGCCACTTGCAATACCTGATCCTGCTAAGCTCTTCAGCCGATGGAATTACCTAGTTAGGCGCTAGCTTAATCCACCCTTCTTGAAGCAATAGATCAAACATCCTATCGGCCTTGGTGACATCAAAGGTGAATCTCTCAGCTTCTTTCTGGCCAAATGGATAGGATACCGGCTTCTTACCTTTTACCCATTCAGCAGCGCCGATACTTAGCTCCTCATCTGACTCAGAATCTTCTTGCTTAGCGAAGGACACCTTCTTATTCCAAGTCTTTCTAGGCTCGAAAGCTTTAACGTCCTGATCGGTAATTCTCTGCATGAGATGGCTCAAAATTTCGAACTCCTAAGACACATATTTATCCTTGATATGCGGCAGTAATCCCTGGAAGGCCAAATCTGCCAATTGACAATCATCAAGCACCAAGCTGTAGCACTTGTTCTTTACGTATCGCAACCTTTGGATGAAGCTTTCCACCAATTCATCATTACGCTGCCTCAACTTAACCAAATCGGTAATCTTCTTCTCATGTACGCCAGTGAAGAAGTATTTGTGAAACTGCTTCTCCAGATCGGCCCAAGTGATCACAAAATTTGGAGGTAGTGAAATGAACCATGTGAATGCCAATCCAGATAATGATGACGAGAACAATCTCACCCTCAATTCATCTCTACTAGCTGCCTCTCCGCACTGGATAATGAAGCGGTTGATGTGCTCCATAGTTGATGTGTCATCTTGGCCAAAAAACTTTGTGAAATTCGGTACCTTGTACCGATTTGGGAGAGGAATCAGATCATATCCTAGAGGGTACGGCGTCCGATAAGAATATTTATTAACCTTAGGTTTGATGCCGAACTGCTCTTTCATCACTTCGACAATCTTGTCGGTCCAGTATGCATCTTGATCTTACCGATGCACTTGCAGAATGTTGATCGGCTGCGCTGGATGATATACCTCCTCATATCTTTGTGGCAGATAGGCCGGAGCAGCTGGTGCAGGTGCAGCATTGGCCCGCTGAATATTGTACATCGGCTGATTGGCTGATGGACCATTTTGAACGCCCATTGGGAAAGACTGAGGCATTACATTCATCGGTTGATGTGCCGATGCCCCACTCCGAGGGTTTTCCAGGTACTGATACCCAGGTTGTACCACCTGTTGTTGGATTGGTGTTGGTCCAGTCCATCCAGGATTATAAGTCAATGACATGTAATTTGCCGATGGTTGATAGCTAGCTGATGCGTGTTGCTCTTGCATTCTAGAGTAGTCAACAAATTGGCCACCTTGATGCGTGGATACTCCCGCTTGAGGATTTACCACTACTATGGGTTGACTTGCAGCTGTGTGGTCTTGTTGCATCTGTAAAGAACTTGCCGATGGTGGCATAAGATGCACTTTAGGTATTACCACTTGAAGATCTTTCGACGACATTTGCACAGTTGGGGAAGATGTAGCATAATGCATCATAGGGATTATCGGCTGCGAAGGCATTGCCGATGCCATGGGACCCTTCCATGTTGTATTGTTACTTTGGATCAGATTAGAATCAATAGATGGATTTGGAGGCATACCTCATCCCCACCAGTTAGCGGGAGTTGGCTGACTCTTAGTTGCGGATTCTGACATTGCCGATGCCACCAGATCTGTATTCAATCGAGTGACACTTGCAGGGCTCGATCTTGGCGGCGTAACCTCATCGGCAGATGGGCCCACAAGTTGGGAAGATGCTGTTGGAGCCACCGATGGGTTTGCAATAGATGCTGATCCAGGTTGATGATACGTTGGACCAACATACTGGGGTGCTTGTCCTTCCTTGAAAGATTGCATAACAGCATTGTATACAGTATTGGACAGCACACTGGAGTGGGTAATTAATGCCTGATTTAGTGCAGAATTAACCATCTCCTATAATTTACCCGGATTGGCGTCGAAAGTGACCTGCCGTGGCAACGGCGGATCTTGTTTTTGGATAGCTTCGCCACTCCTGTTTAGGCTGAAGGATTTCAGATACAACTGCTTGTACTCCTCCATAGCCTGCTCCATAGCCTGCTTCTGATCATCTTTCAGATTCGCTTCGGAGACTTCGATGACATTGCTTGGATTGATCCCAGTATTCTCCATGAGATTGAATCGGTCCCACCGGGTGTGCCAAAAGAGGTGTTGACACTAAAAGCGTCAGATCCGCGAACACCTCGGGCTTATACCCAAAATCGATATCCAAGGTGTGCCAGTCGATTTGACCAGTTAATCGACAAGGACGATAACTAGAACAACGATGAACGAGACGACGGCGATGCGCCCGGACGTCAAGGCTCAGATTGCTCAAAACGCGGAACTCGCAAGGTTGACGGAGATCTTGTAGATGCAGCCCGTCGAAACTTGTAAGAACTCGTAGATAAACTAGAGCTAGTACGATAAAAGTAGAATTGCTGGAAAAAGTAGATGAAAATAATAGATGTATTTTTATTGATTGTCTCTCCTTTCACACGACCCCTAGGTACTTATTTATACTCCAGCCAAGGGAGTTGTAAACAGCCACGACTCTAACTTTCCTAAACAGAAAATCCCTAGTTTAAAGGAAACAAACGACTCGCGCAAGAGTCGGACCTAACCACAACAGCAATACATACTTTTAAGGAAATAAATGACTCGTGCAAGAGTCGGAGTTATAATAATGCTGGTATAAAATCACCAGTTTTCTTATCTATTTCTTTACGATGAAACCTTCCATCAGCAGATCCCTTCAATCCGCAACTTCCTTCTATTGCCATCGACAATCTTCTACTGACGTCATCATATTCCCCTGCATCTATCGGCAACACTCCTAATCGGCAATATCCTTCTGCTTCTATCGGCAACATTCCAAACCGGCAAACAACCTCCTCTCCGAATGTCTCTTCAATTAAATTTACCATCGGAGACCTTCTTCTCCTCTATTGGTAACCTAACTGATAATACCTAACATCGACACCTGCCGATCGGTACACTTGACTCGTTTTAACACGTACGAAAAACGGTGTCAACAGGTTTTTGTGTTAAGTCTGTCTTGCAGAACCAGCCATACGAAGAATTTAACTCTCGGCGTGCAGCGTGCCTTCCACAACTCTTTGAAGCACCAAATGGAGTCAAAGCCCATGAAGACTTGCTTGTAAAATTTGTTCGCAGAAAATTTGGGTCCCCAGATCATTTCCCATCTGTCAGTACTATCACTATCATAATCCACTAATTCTAAGTAGGCTTGCAGATCTTGTAGCTCATCATAAGCAGGTTCAGATAGAGGTAGCACAAAGATATCATCAAGGTCTGATTGTGCAGCAAAATCCTGCACTGTGATGTCTTTGTTTCTAGCAAAAGAGTACAATATGTGGAAAGTCATTGCCAAAATGTTGTCTGACCACTGATCTTCCCAGAAGGAGGCTGATGCTCCATTACCAAGTTTACAACAAGCTAGCCCTCTCTATACCGTGTGGAGTCTGAAGACATCTTTCCACCAGAACGAACCCGTTTCTCTGCAGAGGTGAGGGGCTTTCCCAAGGTAGTATTTTTTCCAGACCAGCTTAACCCAGGGGATATCCTCTTGGTTATAGAATTTGTGGAGCTGTTTGGTTAAAAGAACATTGTTTTGGAGGTTTAGGTTGATGACAGCTAGGCCACCCTTGTCCTTCGGCTTTGTCACAGACGACCAGGCAAAAAGATTTCCCCCTTTATCCAAAGCATCATTTCCCCTCCAGAGACATTGTTTACGCGCACGATCAATGTTCTCAATGAACCCCTTGGGTACTTTTATGTTGCAGATAGTGTATGTTACTATTGGTGAGATAGTTGAGTTCAACATTTGGAATCGTCCTGAGTAGGAGAGACAAGTGGATAGGGTGACAACCTTCTTTCCATTCGGTCCATGATGGGTGTGAGGTCTTCAATCCGTGGCTTTGTGGTGCCCATTGGCAGACCTAAATAAGTGAAAGGGAGAGCACCAGCTTGGCATCCCAAAGTGTTGGCCAGATGATGCAACCTCTCTTCACTGACATTTATTGGGAGAATTTGTGATTTGTTGTAGTTTACTTTAAGTCCAGAGGCTGTTTCAAAGCTACCAAACAGGGATTTCAGAAAGTGCAGTTGGCGAGCATCGGCCTTTAGGATGAAAAGTGTATCATCTGCATACTGTATGATCGGGAATTCACCACTGTCACATGGGATTGGGGCTTCTAGGAGGTGCTGATCCGCCGCTTGATTTACCAGATGCTGAAGAAGCTCGACAGCAATAACAAAGAGTAGAGGGGAGAGCGAGTCACCCTGTCTAACCCCGCGCTTACATTATAGAATTTCCCCGGCGTGCCATTCAGTAGGACAGCTAAAGAGCCAGATGAAAGAAGGAAACGAATCCAGGTGACCCATCTATCCAGGAATCATAAGTGTTGCAACATCAGGATAATTGTCGAGTGCTCTATGGTGTCGAAGGCCTTCTCAAAATCAAGTTTGAGGATGATAGCCTCCCTTCTCGATTGATGGCACTGATGTATGTACTTGAAACACCAAGCTAAGCAGTCCTGAATTATTCTTGAACGAATGAAACCATACTGATTGCAGTGAATTAGCTTGAGGATGACATCTTGTAACCAATTGGCTAGGATCTTCGTCAGCAGTTTGAGACTTGTGTTAAGTAGGGAGATGGGTCTGAAGTCGCTTGCTGTTTCCGGGAGACTGACTTTGGGAATAAGCGTAATATATGAGACATTGATGCCCTCAAGATTTGCATTCCCATTGAAGAAGTCAGTGCACAAGGCATAGAAATCATCCTTCACCAGGTGCCAGCATTTTTTTAGAAATCTGCCATTAAAACCATTCGGTCCCGGGGCTTTGTCATTTGGCATTAGCCTGACAATGTCATCAATCTCAGACTGTTGGAAAGGTAGAATCAGGCTATCAAGATCCGTGAACGTTGCAATGGTGGAGTTGAGATCGAAGACCATTGAAGGTTTGGAGGATTGACCCATACGTTTCTTAAAAGATCTCAATAGTAAAGCTGCTTTGCTCTCATGGTCGTGAATCCAAGTCCTATAGTCATTGAGAAGCTGAGGGATGGAGTTCCTTCTGTGGGATATCGTGGCCATCGCATGAAAGAACTTTGTGCATTCGTCCCCCAATTTGATTCTATTGAATGTGTATCTATTTCTCCAGTATATATTTCTTGATCTTAGCAGTTTTGCAAGATGATCTTTGATGATAACTCTGAAGTTTGTTTCCGGGTTAAAAAGAGGCCTTTTGTCCTCTAAATTATCTAGGAAAAGAATAACCTTATTACAGTTTGCTATCAGCAGTGATAGGTTGGAGAGACCTTGACTCCAATGCTTCAGAGCATGTCTAAGTGCCTTGAACTTGGCAGAAATCAACTTGGCTGCTGAGTCAGGCCTGTATACCGAGTTCCAGACATTCAGAACAGTTTCGAAGAAGCCTTCATGATTAATCCAGTAATTCTCAAACCAAAAGATGTTAGAGCGAGGGATGGTAGTCTGGATTGTAACATTGCATGGCACATGATCTGAGCTAATCTTTTCTAAGGGGGTGACTTCAGTGTTGGGAAACTTAATGGTCCAATTCGGCGAGGTGAAGAACCAGTCAAGCTGTTGAAGTAAGGGGTCATGTTGCATATTGCTCCAGGTATAGGCTCTACCTTTCAGCTGAAGCTCAACTAGTCCAAGGTGCACAATTGCTTCATTGAAGGTGAAGGTATCCAACAGATTTCCTCCCGGTTTATTATGATTCTGTAAAGATCTATAGAAATTGAAATCCCCAAGGAAAAGCCAATTGGAAGTGTCAGGTATTGAGTGGCTTCTGAACCAGTCGATGAAATGAGATCTTTCTAGCTCATCATAGGGACCATAAAATGTTGTTAACCTCCAACAATTTTGGTTGTGAACTGATGTGAACTCTATAGTTAAACCAAATTGTCTCTTTTCAGTAACAATGCCTTTAAAGGTGGAGCTGTTCTAAGCTACCAGGATACCTCCCGAAGCCCCCTCGAGGGGATAAAATCAAAGCAGTCAAAGCTTTTAGGAGCAATTTTCCTTACAAACACAGAATCAAAGTGCTCTTTTTTCGTTTCCTAGAGACAAAAGATAGCGCAGGCACTCTCCTCAATCTTGTTTCTCACCGCATCCCACTTTTCCGAGGCATTTACCCCCCTTATATTCCAGCATAGAATTTTCCAGTTTCTACAATTCATTTGAACATGTCGGTGTTGGGACGAGAGTTGTGTCAACTAGCGAACACAGGGAGACCAAAAAAGAAAACGGCTCGAACTAATGTATATAGAAAAAGATAACTGATAAAAGGTTCAAACCAGAAGAGAACAAAAGCACTCCGCATCACAGCGTTAAATAGTTTCCAAGCGCTGAGCAAGCTAAACAAGTTTGGACAAGATAACTTAAGGTTCCAACAAAATAAAGGCGGAGACGCAACTCCGAAGCACCATAGGAGGCTCTTAAACATTGGAGGAAGCTTCAACGATCGGCGCCGTCATCAGGGCGTCGTCCGACAACTCACCAGGAGCAATGCCACAGTTGATTCCCCACTGCGGAGAAGGTCTAAGGGAATGGGGCCAGTTTGACCAGTGGCCTCATCAATCAGGACTGCAGTGGGCTTCTTTATTTTCTTAGACGGCTCTCCCTCGAGCTGAACAGTTCTGACATGGTATCCTTCCTTGTCATTTCTGATTCTGCTGCTCCGATGGACTAAGGTGTCCACCAGAGGGGAGGAGGAGGTTGTCGAGTAGCGAGGGACTGAGAGCCTCTGTAAACGTCTCGTGGGCCTGGCATGCTGGGCTTGTATTTCAAATTCAAAATTCGAGGTAATGGGCTGCATTGAGGCCAGGCCCAGTTCTGAAGAGCGAGGTAGCCTTGGGGTTCCTTCTAGAGAGGCAACAGGTAACACTGAAACTGCATCCCGGGGGGTCTGGACATTCTTCTCCTGGCTTGGACCAGCAACAGAGGCTTTCATTCTCCTTCTGTACACCTTGTGAATTCTGTCAGCTAAGGCCTTGGAAGAGGTCACCTTTGTTTTCAAGGTTTCCTTCCCATCATACCAGACAACAAAGAGTTGTAAAGCCAAAGCAGTACCTGTAGGCTTCCAAGGCACAATGTCCAGTCCATTAGGCACAAAGGCATTTTCCACCTGAGAGGGGATAACAAAAGGGAATAGACCCCTCGCAATCGAACCAGAGGTAGGTGGTTGCAGAACGAACCTAGGAATGGCTCTGTCATCAACTGCCCTTTGACTGTTCGAATGGGGGTTCGGCATTGGAACCACAACAAGCTGGACCAGTAATTCAGCATCAGACCCACGAAGAAAGGTAAGGGCCGAGTCTTGGAGGTCCAGGTTGATCACATCTTGAGGGATCAGAGGATGTTGAGGTGTCTGCATTTGTCCTTGATTATGAAATTGCTGAACTGCCTGTTCCCAAGCAGGCCATCCATTGTTTTCTGCCTGAGCTGCAGGAGCAACATCCCCATGATGTGGGTGGACCGGATGCTGATGCTGTTGAACACCTTGAACTCCATGGTTGGGGTTGGCCCCTTGGTGTTCTCCTAACCAGTCAGGGGGTATTGGATTCGCCCCCAGAACAGGCTGACCAAACTCAGGATGGGGTTCGCCGTCAAAGGGCACATGATCTTCTTCACCTTGAAACTCGTCCGGGACCTGACCATTCAGAATGTAAACTAGGACGAACCAGTACTGACCAATACCACCCATAATTGAACCTCTTGACACCACCAGACTACGCGGAACCCTATTTGGACTGAGCAAAAGCACTCTAGCCAGAATGCGGGACTTGTTGTTGTTTACATACCAAGCTAAAACACGTCCAAAGGGTGCTACTGCTGCCTTGATGTAGAAGTCCGACTAAAAATCAAGCGGAAAGGCAAGAAACATGATCCAAGTGATTCTAGTGTAAGTGCAGAAGCGACTGTTTGTGCCCTCATCATGATTGACAACCCGAATCAATCTATTGTGAAAATTCATTGGACTATTCTGAACCAGGTGATCTCTTTGGGGGACATTGGCAAGCCTGATCAGACCAAGACCTAGCGGTGATAGGTGATGAGACAGGACTCTGACCCTCTGAGTATCCTCCAAAAAATGCACCACCATCGTGAGGAAGGGCCTGAGTTGGGTTACCTCTGCCAGCATGGGTTATTGAGCACTAGAGACAAGCTCTTTGTCTTCTTTGGATGGCCACAATATTAATTACAACTTTGAGATGGATACTCTTTACTTTTTATTATTTTTTATGTAATTTGTGGCCTGATCCTCTTGGTCTCAAGAGATGAAGTCGGTCTTGTCTCCATCTAAAAAATAGTTAAAATCTAAATATGAAAGAATTTGAGTTATTAAAGGTTGGTTTGCACTCAAGAGCGACAAATTTAGGTTTATTTTTAGGTTAATAACAATGAGATATAGTGTAACACCCCTGGTGTTAATCTTAATTAAAAATTTGATCATGTCATCATATGCATTAAGCATCATTCACTTGTTTGAGAACCTTGTCATGCATTGAACTAAAATGAGTTTACTTGTTTCTGTTTATCTCAATTTTGTGAATGCTTGTGATGAATTCAAGTTCAAATTTTCAAACTCTTCTCCAAACCCTAATTTCCAGAGGGGGGTGAATCAAACCCTAAACATGGTTTTCAAAATCTAAAAAGAATTTGCATATGGTTGTTAAAGCAAAGTTGTAGAGCTCTGTTTCAATTGCAAAAGTTGTGTTTGGAGTTTTTCATGTTTTATTCAAAAATCTTGAGCAATTGAAAAGGGGGTAATTATTTTAAAGAAGGGTTTCAAATTTCAAAAATGCATTTCAAAATCTAGGCCAAATTTGAAATAGTGCATATTGACAACTTTGTAGATCATGAAATTTTAAGCAACTTTGGTATTCAATGTTTTTCATGAAAACCCTTGGAAGCTTGAGCAATTTGCAAATCAGTCTCAGGGTCAGTTTGGTCATTCCATCAAACACCTGCATGTCAGTGCAGCTTGCGCCACCGACACCTGGCCGGCCAGCTGCCGACGCCACCGCATGCCTTCTGGCATCGACGAGCGTCCCATCGGGTGCGTGGCAAGCCCACGATCGCGTTGCCGTCTTCAAAACGCGACGGCACCCCTCCCTCTGCTCTCTTTCACGCTCGCGCTCCGCCCTGCTGTTGACACTTCTTAGCGTCGTACCAAAAATAGAGATAAATCCCTATCCCCGGCAACGACGCCAGAAATGCTTATGGGTATTTCTTATGACTATTGGATAAATCCGCAAGCGCACAGATTATACCGCTATAGCACTTCACCTAGAAGTATTCCAAGGTATCGTAATTTATTTTATCCCAAGGGAAAGCTGAGCTAGAAATGATAATTAGAGAGAGATCCTAGAAAGTACCTTAACTGAGTACCAACTAGTATAGGGGGTAAATGATAAATGTGATAGGAAGGGGTTGATGAATGAAAGAGCCTAGGTAAATGATACTTAGAACAGACTAGATAGATTAGCTAGGTGGGAGGACAACGAGAGAGTACAAGGGACTCCTAAGCAATTCACTCTACTTCAATATACTTAGCTAATTAACTAGTCCTAAACACTATAGTTTGCCTCTTCAATACAAGTATGCTAGGCGAGGGGATAGATCAGTAGGAGGACAAAACTCCTACCGGACCGCGCCCTCTCCTTATGGGGGGCCTTACCTTTTAAGAACTTGCCTATAAACACGTGGTGGAATACAACGACTAGACAAGGTTGTCACCTCTTGCTAGCTACCACAAACAATCTGTGCAGCAAGCGATAACCAAGGATAAGTTAATGTATAAGCACCACGCTTACACACAACTTAATACTTTGACTACGATCACTAATCAAAGCACCCTATGATAGACAATGATCGCATACAGGAAAGGTCACAAGGATCACAGACTATAAATGTAAAGGCTATTAAAGAGCAAAAGCATATAATAATACTATATCTAGTATAGTAATTCTCAAAGTAAATACTAAGTAAAGTAAAGGGAAAGGATAATATATTAATAAAGATAAAGTCTTACAAATAAGGAAAGATACAAGAGTTATACCAGACTTCCCAGAAGACAACTCCGGAATCCCGAGCAAGCTCGACTCAACTCTAACTCCCACTCTAGACTAACTACTAGAACAATTCTAAGGAATGGAGCTTGTAGGCTTCTTCACCATGTCTAGAGAGGGGGGTATGGCCCTCTATTTATAGTGGGGGTGGAGTAGGGGCTACTCCAGCGCCACGTCAGCGATCCAGGGCCATCCATCCTCCACCGTTGGATCCAACCAACTTAGAAACTGACCAAGGCATGGATGGTGGTGATCCAACACGTGGGGGAGGAGTATGGCGGTTGGGGGGAGCCAACCGACCTAGGGGTGGATCGGTCGATCCCCCCTATGGCCAGTGGGCCCTCTCTTGCCTCCTTGGATGAAGTCCCACTGGTCAGGGACTGAGTGGGTCCTGGTGGGCCCAGGTGTGGATCGGCCGACCCCCCCCCTCTTGGGGGTTCTGGCCCACCTCTGCTGTCCTGATGTTGGCCCCACTTGTCATTGATATTAATTGCTGGTTCTGAGGTGGTTGTCACGTTTATCTCCTTGGTGTGCTTTGCTTGTGAGCCGTTGAGAGAAAGCATAGAGTGATCCAAGGGTTGGAAATCACTCTGGGATGCTTCTCTTGGATCATGGCCGGGAGGGGAGACAAGTGGGCCCATAGGGTGGTCGGCCGACCCCCTATGTGGGTCCCACTGGCTCTCACTTGCTTCATTTGTTCATTCCTGCACTCAAACACTCATGGACATGTGGAACTGGTTATTTGATAAAATATGCTCATGATGTGTATGTTTTATCCTTGATCCAGAGGTTGGTGGCAACATTTTAGATATGTAAAAGATAGTCATAACTTGTGTCAACACCTGCTCTGCTCTGCTACGAGTGCCCTCCGCGACGACGAGCTCGCGCAAGCTCTCCATCCACTGCCAAGCCACCAAATCTGCGCCATTACCTTCGCATTGACCTCGCGTACCTTCCGCGCAAGTTGGTTGAAGCCGCCGAACCCTCGTTTGCCCGGTGCAACCTCGTATTCTTCGACTCCGGCGAGAGCGCTGCTGCTCAGGTTCGTGGTCGCACCGGCTACACAGGAGCCTCATTGCCATTCTCTTTCTTGTTTCGTCTTCTTCGTTCATCACTGATCTCGTTGCGCCTCTCAGTTCGATCTTTGGTGAAACGCAGCTTCGGGAACACCGTCGTTGCCGCTCGGCTCATCGCTTCCGTCGGCACGGTCTTCGTCGCCAGCTCATTCTGCTTCACCTCCGGCCGAGTTTGCGTGAGCTTCAGGACAAGGGTGAGCTCCTTGAACTCTCCGCACGCTTGGTTGTCCTTGAATCGAGCCGTCGAGCTCTGTCCACGACACGCCGCCGTGGTTCATGGTCGTCGCAACGGTGCGTTCGTCGGTAGGTCGTTTTAGTCGATCGTTATCATGTCTAAGTGTTGCGCTAGCTTCGCCTAGCCGTCGTGAGTCCAGTCGTGGTGTTGGTTGTTCGAGCACATGCGCGGTTTGGCCGGCGCATGTCGCGCAAATCTCCGCCGTCCGCCATGGCCATCGGCGAAGTCGTTGCGCTAGGTTTTCGGTCCATTTTTCTTGTGTTTCGCGTTGCTTGAGTATCGTTGAGTTCGTTGGTGTGCTTGGTTGAGTTGGAGGAAGCTTGTACTCGCCGGCGCATGAACGACTGAGCTCGGGCCGCCGTGGATGTTGCCGATGAGGGTGTTGTGAGGGATAGAGATGGCTCTATCGTACCTCGATAGGTTCGGGGGTGAAGAGTAGAACCCAGCGCAAGAGTCGGATGTTAGTTTGGTTCACCGACGGCGACGCGCCGCTGTGTTTTGTGGTCATCGTCGCCGCTGCTCTGTATAGGGGTCGTTGACATGCAGGACCCAGGTGTCAGTGACGGAATCAAAGGGTTTTTCTAATTTCTGTTTCTGCACAGTAATGCTTTTTGTTATTTTTATATCTTTATTTATGTGCATGTTTTAACTCTGTAAAAATTTTTAGATGCTCTCTGCGATGTGTAGTATTTAAGAAAAATATAATATGCACATGCTCAGTATGTTTTTAATCCTGTAAAAATGCTCAAAGTAATTGGAAAATGACTTTTCCATGATTTTTCATGTTCTGTATGTTACTCCAAAAAATATGAAAATTTTTGTGTAACCTTTATACACTTGCATCTTGCTGTACAAATAGTTTGAGAATTTTTGGATGAACTGTTGCACATGGCTATTTGTAATAATTAATAATAAGATAATTAGAAACCCTAATCACTTTAGGATTTGTGTGATTTTGAATTGTTTGATGCAAATGGACATTGTCCAGTGGCAAACACAACATGGACATGTATGTTTAATGTGTTGTTGCTCAGTTCTATTGGATATAATTATTAAACTAGTTAAATAAAGTAATCATGAATTAATTAACTTGCTTTATACTCTAATTTTTGTTTACCTTCATGAAGGTAAGTTGTACTCAAGGTTGTTAATCTGTTTTGATCACTTCTTAAAGTGCATTCTTGTATGTTTGTTAGCATCATGTCTTTTATTTCAAGCATCATCTAAGTATGTCATTATATCGTGTAGATATCTCGTTGGTTGGGTTGGATAATCCCTCTAGTGAAGGCACTTTCTCTGTTGTTGATTCTGAGCCTGAGTTCGTTTATCCCTCCAACCAAGGCAAGCCCCGATGCATTTAAGCCTTCCTTGTATTTAAATATTTGTTTTAAATACACTTACGGTTATTATATTGCATTGTTACTACTTTATTAAATTCCTACTTGATGCATAGCCTTATCCTTGTATTATTGTACCTTCTACCTTGACACTTGTTTTAAAGATCTTCTCTAGTACGTGATTTCCGATCACTTACACATAGCGTATTGCTTCGGCAAATGGCTATGCTCTTTTGAGAAAGGATGTTGCTGGAAGTAATAATCGGGACCGGGCGGACACGGTGTTTGGGAGCCATCAGTGGTGACTGGTGAGCGGGTTCTTTCCGTCTGTGTCATTAGGGCCTTGCCGTTGTAACAAGTCCAAGGGTTGTGACTTTGGAGTAATTATCACATACTTTGGGAAGCCGGACTCTGGCTAACCCAGTCTTCAGGACGGTTAACCCGCACTGGGAGTGGAGAGATGGCGAGAGTAGTGTGTACCCTCCAAGTTCGAGAAACTGGATGGAGGCGTACTATGCTCTCGGGTGGCGGGACCCCATTCTTGGATGGAGGATCCAGGGAAAGGTGCTTTAGTGTTGTATATGTCGTGTGATTGGGAAGCCGCAGCTGGGTTTAACCAGTTCGAATCGTCGTGTTCCTCGGAAATGGAAACATAACCCTATCTTTTACTTCGTAGTTAATGAAACTTAAATTGGATACTTGATGTTTTCCTTTCATGGATGGTTTATTACCTAGTTATCGATCATAACTCTAGATCGATACTTGAGTAATCTTATGAACGAAATAAATGAATTTCAATTGTTTTACAAAATGCTCATTTATGCAAAATTATTGATTCTTGCAAACCACACCTTGAATCCTATGACTTGCATACCTTTTGTCCACCAAATATTTTCTTTTGTCGGATAAGTCTTGTTGAGTACTCCCGTACTCAGGGTTTGTTAACCCCTGTTGCAGATGAGGGTCACAATCCGGTATGTGTAGCCTCGTGTTGCATGACCGTTGTTTCAGTTGATGAAGATGAAGAATAAAATGTCTTTGCTTGACTATTGGGCAAGAGTATCTCGGTTGTTTGTTTATACTCTATCACCAGCTTGATGTAATAAGATCGTATGACACTATGTTATGTTTCAAAAACCTATGGTTTGTAATATGACTTTAAATTCCGCTACTTTGATGTAAATTAAATTATTGTATTACTTCTGCAATGTCTGAAATGAGGAGATCCTGTTCGGAAAGAGGTGGATGACCCGCTGCAAAGTGGCGACACCTGACAAGCTAATTAAGACTTGGATCATATGTCTTGGATTAAGTTAGATGGACATTAATCATGGAAAGTGGGCCCTGTCTTAAGAGGTCCTGTCACATATAGCCATTGTGCAATGGACACCTCAAAAAGCAACAACATTTAAAACACAGTGTGATAAAATATTTGTGCATTATTAAAAATGATGAAAATCTCAATCAGGATAGAGTGCAAGACTTCTACTATGCAGAAGTCTAAAAGAGAGTGTTGCCACATGGCCTCCTCTAAGCCATTGATGGGTTTAAAAAGATCATACCAGTGACATGTATTTCTTTATCCATTCTTTTAGGGGTTTGTCTTTCTTGTGGTTGTTTGCTTGCTCATATTGTTTGTAGATGAAAGGATCAAGATGCCCAAGAGGGGGGTGAATTGGGCTTCTTTTAAATTTCTAATGCGGAAATGTAAAACCTAACAAATGTCAATCACCCCCTAGTGTCTACCGGATGTGTGTTCTAGCTAGAAAGCGGTAGCAAGCCATAGAAAGTAAGAACACCCTACACAATTCTAGTTCGAAAGGAATAACAAGTGCGGAATGTAAATGCGGGAAAGTAAAGAGCTAGGGATAGAAACAAGTTGACACGCGATGTTTTCCCGAGGTATCGAGGAGTCGACACTCCCCTCTAGTACTTGTTGGAGCACCTCACAAGGTATTGCTCCCCCTCAATCCGCGCAAGGACCAAGTGCTCTCTACGGGATGATTCTTCGCCGCTCCGGCTCGGTGGATCGCCCACAACCAATCACAACATGTGGAGGAGGGCCACCAACAAGATCCCGATGGTCACCAAGCCTCCGATCGCTACCAAGTTGTCTAGGTGCTGTCGATCACCAAGAGTAACAAGCACAAGACCTTCACTTGACCCACTCAAGGCTAGGAAGGTGGATGGATGCACATTTGTCACTCCTAATCACCCTAGGAAGGAAGAACAAGCTTTGGATCTCACAAATGTCTTCCTCACTAGGCTCTTGGTCTCTCAAGAACTCTCTCAAGCTTCCTTCAGCTGAAACAATGGCCAAGAGCGCTAACTTGGACGAAATGGGCAACTATATATAGCCCCCACCCTCCAAACTAGCCATTAGTGTCATTTGAACTTGTCTGCGAGGCATCGGATCGGACCAGAGTCGGGTCCATCGAACCATAAATCATGGTCCGGAGCTCACAGAAACAACAGGGTCCTTCACTGTTCGAGGGACCTCCGGACTACTTCCCATAGTCCGGAGCTTGGCGCCGGACGAGGTCCGACGCGATGTCCGACGAAATGGTGCTTTATGTTGTGCGTCAAACTAATCATCGGACCAAGCCGTCGAACTAGTCCGGAGCCTCACCGGAGGCTCTTCCACAACTCACTGGCAACCGGACCAATCGCCTATGGTCCGGAGCCCTCCGGACAGGTGGTCCGGAGCTTCTTCCTCAGCACTCTGCCTAAGGCAGGCCGTCGAACTACTTCCAATGGTCTGACGCCTCCTAAGCAGTCTGGTCTGGAGCCTCTCTGACCCCCTTCCTCACTTATTTGCACTAAGTCTCTTGAAAGGATTTTGCTCCTACCATCTCAAGGGCTATTTGTAGGTTATCTAGGAGAAGTTATGACAAGTGTGCATACACCAACATTCTCAAACTCTCCTAGGTCAAACTACTAATCTCATACCCCACTTAATAGTACGGCCAAAGGAAAAACAAAGCCCTTGTCTATACTTAGTGCCCTTCTCACACCTTAGTGGCACTAAGACTATCCTAGTCTTCAACCTTGAGCTTCATCCTTTGAAAACCGAAACGAAATTCATCTTCGGGGACATGAATACCATTAAGCCCATTCACTTGCCATCACATATGACCTAACTCAAATACTTTTGCCTCTGCAAAACACACGTTAGTCATAATGATATAGCATTGTCGTTAATCTTCTAAACCAATGGGGCCTAGATGCTTCAGTAGATTTGCCTTAGTTAGTCGATGTAGAGCCTATTTGGCAAATGGTTTCTGCGGCTGATAAGTCGACTTATATTATTTTTGGTTGTTTTTGTGAGAGAAAAACATTGTACTATGATTGATAAGTTAAGCGAACAGACTTATAGTTGTCGGTATTGCTCTTGTTTTGTGTTATTCTAGAGTTATTATTTGTTCGATTTGGACCTTCTTGTCAATATAATTGGCAGCCGTACTAATTGATTCACTTATGAAAAGTTACTTTATATGAACCTAACTATTAGTTACTCCTTTTACTTCCAAATATCTGTCCGAGAATTAAGACAAGCAAACGTAGTAGCAAGCAATAAGTCAAATAATTCAAGGCCCCATTTGGATCCTTTTTTTTTGTGAGTCCATTTGGATCCTTTAGTTAGGTTGAATTCGAATCTACGTCATGAATGAAGACTTAAAAATTGATATTTCATCACTTTCCAAATCTCAAGCACAGACCTGTGTCAAATTCAAAATGTAAGAAATGAAAATAGAGAGAGTAAGAAATGAAAAATGTGATTCACCACCCTCGCGCATCCCTGATCTCCTTCACTCAGTCTCTCTCGAGTCCGGACACAAAAAGCTCCTTGCAGGGGATTCTCATGGTGCCAATCAAGCTTTCACCAGCTGCAACACTTCAATTAAGATATGAAATGGATATTTTTTGAAATAAAATTCAATTCCACAGAAACACATGCTAGGCCCTAAGAATTTTGTAGAAAGAAACGGGATCGACAATTGTAGATGGCAAGGCAAATGCAGAGCAGAGACACGCCTCGCCATCTGGAGTGCCACTAGTTAGGCCGCAAAGGATTTTATTCCTGGAGAGACGATCCGACCGGGTTCCGGAAACACGGAGGATGTGAAATACACTCCGGCATCCATGCGCAAAGACGAAAGATGCATGGAATGGAACCCCAGAGCCCCAACAAAACGTGCATGGAGTATACTTGATCCACTGCGAGTATGCTATGCTATGCTATGCTATGCATTTGGGAACCCGATCCCATTCCACTCCCACCAGGAGTGAAAAAAAAGGGGGCTAAAAAAGGGCCTCTCATTGCCTGTTGCTGCAAGCATCGTCCTCACTTTCACCCAATTCAACCAACCATGGCATGCATGCACAGCACAGCACAATGGCAGCAGCATCGTCCTCAAGGCCTGTTTGGATGGAGCAGCAAATGTTTTGTCGTATCACATCGAATCTTTCGGCACTAGTTTAGTGTATTAAAAATAGACTACTTATAAAACTAATTACATGCCCCTGCGGGACTTAACAAAACGATTCTATTAAGCTAAGTTAATCTATAATTAACAAATATTTACTGTAGCATAACATTGTCAAAACATGAACTAAAATATGCTTAAAAGATTCGTCTCGCGAAGTTGTCTCCAGCTGACAAATTACTTTTTTAATTAGTATATTTTAAATAGACGAAACTAGGGACGGGAGATTCAATGTGACAGGAGCAAATATTTTGCCCCAATGCATGGAGACTTTTTGGAAGAAGAGGATCGCGCGGAGGAGGTGGGTGGGTGATCGATGGGATGAGATGAGATGTGGCCGAAAAGTGAGGCGCGGTCGAGCATCAATCATGGCATCTCATCTGACCCCATCCCTTCACTCCCATGTCTTTTTTTCAGCCCGGCCAGCTCCCCATAATTGCGCGCTGGAATGGAACATCAGGAGATCATTGATCCTCGCAATGCATGGGAGGGAGAAGCGGAGAATCGATCGGCCAGCATGCCTAGCTGTTGCAGTGTTGCCTGCCCACCATGCATGGGTATGCATGTACGCGTCCGTGGCCGTGAGGCTCTCGCCCTCCTGATCTCATCATGCTTGGGTCGCTGCTGTGCTGTGTGTGAACAAAAGCAGGCAGGCAATGCTATAGTAGTAGTAGTACTCGTCAGAATTGGATTGGATTGGAATGCAGCAGGATCAGGTACCTTTCTGCCTTTATGAGCGGGTCACTTTTGCTCTGACTGAAACCCCCATGCTATTGCAAGCTGCTCTGGCCTTGTGATGGGATCTCGGATAGGGTTGAGGAGGAGGGATTCTCAGCTGCATGATGTATGTATGGAGTGGGCATTAGTATCTGCCAATCTGTCATGCTCATCCATCCTTGTTCTTTCCCTCCCAACCCCTTGTTTCCCCAAAAAAACGAAAATTCCAATTTCAACTAAAAGACAAGTATATATATATATAGAGAGAGTATATTCAGTAGCCAGCTACAAGTTATTCTATAACCAAGCCATCTGACTGCACCCACCGCACCACCCTCGCCTCCCCACCGCACCAGCTATAAGCCCTTCAGGTAGCCGCGATCATTAATGGAAAATAAATCATAATTACTACATGGTCATCAATCAGTACACGGTAATTTCGGAGTAGCTGATCCTTGTGCATGCAAGCAAGTGAATCGAGTGGTTACGAGCATATACGCCCATGCAAGTGATGAACGTGTTACTAGAATACACGAGTCTGATGTACGTCCATACTATAGTAAATAAATATTCTGCTCAGGGATCCAGCTTGTACATCACGTGAAATAGTTACGGGACATTCAGGGTTTCAGAAATGATAACTAGGATAGAGTTACTATAATTTGGTATCCTGTGTTCCGATAAAGTATTTACTATAGTGACTAGATTGATTATCATCAAATAGTTACAAAAAAATCATATAGCTTGAGACGTAAATGAAGATGGGACTGGAGTTACGTTACTGCAGTTATATGGAAATGAAATTTTACAGGAATTGTTTACGATAATACATTTTATCACAGTGGTGATCAAGTTACTATAAAATGGAAATGGAAATTTATCGCAGCGGGATCATCAACTTACTATAAATAATCTCGCAAAATGGACCGACCAAGTTACTTTAAACTGATGCCCAATTTTTAGAATCCAATATGCAAGAATCGGATAATGCCTCGGTATACCAGAACTTGTATGGTTGGTTACCATAAGTCCGTAATTCATTAATTGGGATAACATATATAATAAGCTTACACGCGCATGCAAGGATTACGAGGAGCACACATATATATTGGTATGCATATGGACTATGGTAAATATTCAGAGAGTTACCAGATCCATATATCCATATATCAAGTGTGCCGATGGATCATGTGAGATACAAGAATCATTTACCATCTCGAGATGATAACTAGAATGAGGTGTGTTCAGGGTTTTACTAACCGACCGCTCGCCGGTAACCGCCCACGGGCGGTTTGGCGGTTACCGACGGTAACCGCCCAAACCGGTCCCAAACCGAACGGTTCGCATTTTGAATTCAAACGGCGTAGTTTAAACGGTTTGGGACCGGTAACCGGTCAATTAGGGCCGGTTACCGTCCGGTTTGGGCGGTTACCGACCGGTTTGGGCGGTTACCGCTCCAAACCGCCCCAAACCAAATTTCAAATTTGAAAAAAAAATCGAAAATGCTGAAAAAATTCCTAAAAATAGTTCATGATTTATAGAGTCGAATGGTGCAAATTTTTTTCAAATTGGAGTTCGTTTGCTATTTATTTTGACGCGTACAAGTTTGAAAAAAAATAAAAAAGATCTTTTTTCTTTTTTTTCAAACTTGTACACGTCAAAATAAATAGCAAACGAACTCCAATTTGAAAAAAATTTGCACCATTCGACTCTATAAATCATGAACTATTTTTAAAAAAAATTTCAGCATTTTCGATTTTTTTTCAAATTTGAAATTTGAATTCAAACCGGTACCGAAACCGAACCGGTCCCAGGCGGTTTGCCGGTAACCGGTCGGTTACCGCGGTAACCGAACGGTTTGGGAAACCCTGGGTGTGTTACCATAATTTGGCGTCAAGATGATATTAACGATAACTTATTATAATCACGAGAAATTTACCATGAACTAATTACGATAATTTGTATGTTTACTATAATCATGAGAAATTTACCATGTTCTAATTACCATAATTTGTTTTGAGACGATAATTAGGATATATTGTAACCATATTTTAGTGTCATTGTGCTATAATTAAAGTACCACTTACTCTGAATAGGCCAATCTACCATGAAACAATTACGATAATCAGAATATGGAGTTAGCACAATTTGAGATCCATTCAAAGAGATTTTGATAATTAAGCAAAGTTCATATAGTGATGAAACTATTTGTTAAGATTGAGGCATGTGTTGATTAACCACAATGGCATGCATAGTCGTTTTACCACAATTTGTTTCACGGTTTACCAGAAAACATTTACAACAATATGAATTCAATTGTACCAGATAAAATTTACAACAAAACGATTAAAAATTTAGAAGTCGATTGTACCAGAATTACGAGAAAGCCTTCAGATATATACCCAAACTTTAAAAATGGGTTACACCAACAGAAAAAGAGTTGGACGTGAAAAAAAGTGAGGATTCATACATTTGTCTCAAATAAATCAAAGGTACAACAAAAAAAAATAGCCCTCCTTTTTTTTTACACCAAAAAGGCCAAGACTGAGGCAACTAAAAATTTCTTGAATCTTGGTCGTGTTCAGTGCGAAGTCCAGAAATCAGTAGATCAGGAATGCCTCCGTCTTGTGATTGAAGGATGGTTACGCACAGACAACGGCATATGTATCATATTATATTGTATTTCGAATCACGGACAAACATCAGGATGGGGATACCTTCCTGCTGCAGAACAGATGGACAATGCATATATATATATATATATATATATATATATATATATATATATATATATATATATAATATATATATAATATATATATATAGTAAATAAAGCAAACAAAACAGTCATAGAAAATGACAGGGGCAAATGAAGCAATTATAACACTCTAGATGGAATTGGATCCTAATCCACTCTAGCCGCCTCCAAGTTGAATGGCCAGAGTAGTTGCTCACCTCGGGACAACTTCGGATGGCTTGAACGAGCTCGCTGGGTCACACTCTGCAGCAGCCGAACGCCGCCGTTGCCCACCGGGAGATGGAACTGACTGTTGCCGGTGGAAGATTGGGGTGTCCAGCTGCAGGGAGACGACGGCGAAGGCGAGGCGACGTCAAGATCGAGATCTGTTTCGGTCAGCGGCTTGGCGACGAATGGAGCAGGTCAATCAATACTTTATACGGAGGGGCTCCGGGATGAAAATAAAAAGCGACGTGATTTGGGGGATTGGCCGTTAAATCCACCTGAATTAATTTAGCTAAGTTATTGGGAGGAGCACCGTCTGATGCTAAGCTGATTGGACACGCAGGATCACGGTTCTCACTTTGGACTCGGCTACAGAATTATTTATTCTGTAGCTAGCTATGGACTAGTAGTTTTCTCTCTCTCTCTCTCTATATATATATATATATATATATATTATATATATATATATATATATATAACGACAGCACTATTCTTTAGCTCCGCAAAACATGAGCTGATATAAAGGTAAAAGGAAAAAGGTGGGAGGAACTGCGTTGGATTTCTGAGCATGCATGTTTCCTGCGAGCGTCAAGAGTGCGTGTGTGCAAACATGAGATGACATATATTTGTAGTGACACGGTCGTCGCATCAGTGAGCAGTGGAGGTTTCTTGCATTGTTTGACAAATTAATCCCTGCCTGTGGCCGCACGGAGCTAGATGGACATGCATGGAGTCGAGATGGGAATCCACGGCCACAAGCAAACCTAGCTTGGTCAAGGCTCTCCTGATTATAGCACACACACATTCACAGACTCACTCACCTTTTTGGCTCCATTTTTCTTCCCGTTTCGTATCGTCTTGCACAATCTTCAAGTTAATTGCGCGTCCTAGTCAGGATCTGACACAAAGTCGTAGTGATCGTGATTTTCTCTTTCTTTTTCTTCAACGGTATTGCCTTTTCTTTTCTTTTCTGCTGATCTGTTTACAGCTATTTCGTTTTTTTATATATATATTCAGGTCAACAGAAGCTCTACCTTTCAGTTCAACAGTGATTGCTTGAGCCATGTTATATTAATTACTTATTACGCCAGTGATGCTACAAAACTAACTAAACTATGCATGGACAAACTTGTTCGGCTTATCAGCTGCTGCTACTCTATACTACATCTACTGCAAAGCAGTGTCGGTTGAATTGAAATATATGTGAACTGGAGAAAATGAATCACTGAGCATTTTCAAAAGTTTTATTATGAGTCCGATCCCTTTGACATTTGAGTTCCACTGGCCATTTGATGTGGTCAATTCAACCGCTGGCCTTGTTTGACAAGTAGGAGCACTGCATACTAGGAGCAAGTGGAAAAGCTAGGAGATATTCATGAGCAGCTAATATAAATAAATAAATAAAGAAACAAGAAAAGAAAGAGGAGGCCAGAGATGAATGGAGAATGGAGACCAGCAGCAGACGAGTTAGGTCCGGGGAGGAAAAGCAAATAAATGGATGCACATGGAACGGGAAGAAATGCAGTTGGGTGTGGGGGGGCGTGGGGCCCACCCTTCCTTTTCAGTTTTAAAGTCTCCGTGTCCTTTCTTGTTTGATTCTATGAACCTGTAAAGGCATGCATCTTTCAGCCATCCATCTTTTCGGACTCGGCCCCACTCCCCCCCCCTCCTTTTTTTTTTCTTCTGATCCCATTTGGCGTCGTGGCGTTGCCTTCCAAGAAACGGCTCTAGTATAGAATATCATCGATCCGCTGTGGCCAGAGCTCCCAAGTGGCCTCCAGTGTGCCACGCCCACACTCAAACAGAACCCTGCATGATCCTCTAGTTCGTTGACTGAATCATCTCTTCAGCATTAATAAAAGAGAAGGAAACACATTTCAACACTGGTGTGTAGGGATTTGATTCCAACTTTGGATCAGTGCACATGTTGCAGCTATAGTTGGGAGTTGTGCTTGGGGGCTCCAGGCTCCATTGAATTGAACTCCAACTCGCATTGAGAGCGAACGAACTAAACTAGAAAAAGGTGTGGTCCAAGTGGAACCACTTTGCCTGTCTGTCACTAATGCTAGAGAGCACATATATAAAGAGGAAAAACTAGAAACACGGCTGCCATTTATACAAACCTTTTTTATTTCTGCATCCCATCCTTTTATGAATATAGGCAGCGGCGTAAATGCTAATGGAAATCATATACAATGATGATTAATCGTTCATATTGACCATTTATAGTACTATTAAAGAGCATAAGAGCAAGTCCAATGTACAATGCAGTGAGAGGAGGTAGATTATGAGTGAACACAGCGGGGTTGGTTGCTTAAAGGAGGTGTTGATTTGTACTCCCTGGGTACTAAAAAATAAAGTCATTTTGGGGATGCAATTGTTTACACATATGAAGTCATTTTGTATCAGTCAAGTATGTTTTTGGTGAAGTATGTTTTGGACGAGATTACCCCAAGGGCTCTATATCCTGTCGCCAAAACTGAGAGGCTAACATTTAGTCGCGCCTCCTTACTTGCCATGCAGCCATCCATGCCAACGCCAGCATCTGAAAAAAAAGGAAAAAAAAAATGCCTCGGGCCTCATCGCGCTAACCGGCTGAGCTATGAATGTTTGTTGAATGCAGGATAACCGTTGTCCTATTTAATAATGGCACATAGGAAAATAAAATACATCCCAACAAATCACTTTTTAGTATGGTAAATCCTGTACAAAACAAAACGACTCCATTTTCTTTTGGTACGGATGAAGTAGCTAGAGAAAAACACCTTGTTTTTTAATGTCATGTGTTGCTTAAAACATGATAGGGGTAGTAGTCCTTTCAGTACCCATTTGCATGGGAGGGAGTCCACAGGAACTCTTTGTAGCACTCCTGTTTAAACCTCTTCCGTTTGTAGGAATGCGTTACGTGCCAATGCCACCCACCTGACATCACCTCGTGGCCATCAGTACTGTGTGAATGTGCTCGTGAAAAAGAAGAAATAGGCACCGTGCCGCTAGGCAGGCAGGCAGCATGAGGCATGTCCGCGCTCGCCTCTGTTGCCCCTGTTGGCCTGCCCGCGGTCTCCTCTCTTGTTGGATCTTTGCACGCAAGCGTCAGGCAATATCTGCGCCTACTGCTGCTGCTGCCTTCTCACTTGTCACGCACACACGTCTCCCCTGCTACTTTTCACTCACTACACGTACGGTGCGGGAGACAAAAGCCTGTGTGGTTGCACTGACTGAAACACGATCCTTTACTGCACGCCCGTCTCGTTGGGGCTGTAGGAGTACACACAACCTGCTACGCCTGCAATTGCAACGACGGAAATAAGCAGGCAGGCAACTCTGAGTGGTGAGCCAGTGATCACAGAGTCACGCGCCACCTATATGACTCATCACTCACCTGTGACGCTTTGCATCAATGGCCTTGTTTAGTTCCCAAATTCCTCTCAAATTACACTATGCAAAAAGAAGATTCTCCATCACATCAAAATGTCGACACATACATGGAGTATTAAATGTAGATGAAATCAAAAATTAATTGCACAGTTTTGTTGTACATTGCGAGACGAATCTTTTGAGCCTAGTTTGAGAATTTTTGAACAATATTTCACAAATAAAAACAAAACGTTACAGTGTTCTGGGCACTGTACCGGCACTGTACCAAATCGGTACAGTGCCCAGAACCACCGAATCGGGGCGTGAACTAAACACGGCCAATATAATGCTGGCTCATGAACTGGCCTAGATGTTGCATGCTTGTTCTTTGGGCACGCCACACTCCTTTGTAATGTTTACCGCTGCGACGTGCTACAGTTTTTTTACATGTATTTGGTTTATTGTTATAACTATGGTATATCACACTTTCTTAGTACCCTATCTCATACATCATGGACTTATTTAATTGACAAACCTCGTCAAAAATTTGGTTTCATTTTTTCTCGCCGCACTTTTTAGGGCTGCCAAAGTTTGTCGAAAGTTAGGTGTGGCAACTTTGGGCATGAACCAAAAACGCCAAATACTCCTACTCCTGTTTTCGGTATATATTATGTATGTGCATGCTCTCTAACCTCCTCCTTAGATGTGTTGATGTGTTGTGTATCCGAGCTCAGGACCTCGTTTTTTCTTTGCCCTATAACCCTGGCATGAATTTGCTCCATGACCTAAACACCCTCAAATTCATTCCAATAGTAAATGTAGGAGTCACTTGTCATCATCTTTCCTTTCTTCTTCCTCTATCTTCTTCTCGTTAAAAAACACGACCATGCTAGCGGTGCCAGAGAGGCGCTCCGACGGGGAGGGGAGGGGAGGAGCCAGAGGTGCAGCCTCGAACTGATCTCCGACTAGCGTTGGGGATAACTTCAATTTGGGGGTGGAACGGACGTTGGCTATCCGACTACAACACCACAAGTGTTGTGAGTTAGCAATAGGTACACCATCTCCGATTGGGATGCTCTTGACGTGCCAATAACACCTCTATACAAGCAAGAACAAGATGAACAAACTAATAACTCACGGATGGAAGATACACAGGAGAATCTGATTCACAAGTTAGGGTTTTGAATCAAGCAAATGGGTGCTCTAATCGACCCACGAGCTCACAAGAAAGTAGCAGTAGCTAGACTTACAAGAAAAGAAAACAAAACCCAACCTCCTCCTAACGACTACTGCTACCCTTTTAATGGGGGAAGACAACATGAGGCATGGGAAACCCTAACTAGGATGCTCGGCTCTACTAGATACAAGGCCCAACTCGCAAGTTGGAGGTTCGAAAGACTCTCTACCTTTCTAGGCAACCCCAATGGAATCTGACGATGTTTCTTGACACATTTGGAACTAGACTTTGTGGGATTTCCAACAAGTGCTCACAGGACTCCAACACATTCCTTAGTAAAGAGTTATCCCTTTCCAAAGTTGGCTTTGCCTAGAGCTCCAAACGTCTTGTCTGAAGTTGCAATCCAATCTTCTAGTTCATTCCTTCAATTTCTCAAGCTATCTTCCACTTGTCCATTGTTGTGGTTGCTCTTCCTCCAATATGGTTCATGTCCCAAGTTCCTAAGCATAGGAAAATCATCACAAGGATTTAGTAGTACCCCATTCAGAGGATAACCTGTTTGGACAGCAAGAAACGATTTTACTTGATAATTGAGTTGTCGTGCTCGAGCTTGAGTCAATGGTCCTTGCTGTGAACTAGGCATGGTTGTATCAATGGTAGGGATGCCCTCATCTTCAACAAATACGGTGGTGCCGATATCTTCTTGCTCGGGTGGCACGTGGACGGGGAGGGGAATTTGTCGGGAAGGAAGGAGCTAGAGGCACGACCCTTTTAGGCACCGGCCCTATCCATGTTTTCTTGCTTGGGAGGTGCGTGGATGGGGCTGCACGTAAGGTTAAGGGAAGTGGTCAATGAGTGTAGGTTTCTATCATGTTTAGGAAAGAAGCAAGTGTACATAAAACCATCAAAAGACCAGAGCCCCTAGGAATAAGGTGTGGAATGGGGCTTTGAAGGCCCTCTCAAGTTTGAGGGCTCTAATAGGGGACATGTTAGTGTGTATTTTATTTTATCTCACAACACTTAAAATCATTGGCAGATCCATGAGGGGGCTGGGGGGTGACAACCCCCTCGTGAGCGGTGGCATAGCTAGAATAGCTAGAGGGGAATTTTGAGTAAAGTTCATAAATATTTAGATTTTAAAAAAATACTTGTGAGACTTTTAAAATATATTTATCTTATGTTTCATTAAATTGTATATTTATGACTTATTTGGTAGAGTTTCATTCAACTTTGGTGTCAGCTCATTCATACACTAGAATAAGCAGCTATTTTTCTCTTAAAATGAAACAGAAGTCATCGAAATCACTATATTTTTTGTGTCATTGGTTCTAGCTTCTTTGCGCATCGTAGCAAAAAAAAATCGAACATATTTACTGACATGTTAACAAATCTATATTATTAAAAAAACTATATTGAACTGGACCACCCTAGATTAAAACCCTGGCTACGCCAATGCTTGTGAGCCTCAATTCTACATTAAATTACTTAGCATTAGCCCTAAATCAACACTAAATATTCATTGTCAATCATCAACTTCATTACTTAGCCCCCACTTAATCCTATCCTGGATCCGTCACTTCTTAAAACTTAATGATATGTTTCTAGTAGGGACTCGCTAAAATTGCTCTAGTATAAGCTGCCATTCAAAGCCAAGCTGTTGCTTCATGATGATCACTTTCGCTCCACATGGGACAAAAGAGGGCCATAAAAGGTGAAGTCACAAACAAGTAACGGGGAGATTAATAATCAATAACAAATAAATAACACAAGAAAAGAAGGAGACGCATGAACCCATTACTAGCTAGTCGCAACTAAAAAGCCTGAGCAAAAGGCAGCTGACAGTGCCCACCCGGTCACACACAGCTTGCTTGCTAACTTTTCCCCCACCATGCATGGTGACCGACTAAAACTTACTCCTTCCGTCTTTAAATATCTGTCTCTAAAAAATTATCTTTCTTCACAGACACGTTTCTCGGACGACACGTATAAAGAGACGAAGGCAATATTACCTACGACCCCCCTTAGCAGCAACAGCGGTATGGCCGCCCAATCATTCAGTGACAAGTGGACCCCCTGAAAGCCAAGTTTATCTGCCGCCGTCTGAGATGGATGCTGATCCAACAGACCAACAAGGCCTCTGTCTCTCTTTCTTTCCCATGTCAATATAAGACAAAAATGGTGCGAGACCTTATCTTTTTGTCACATGGAAAGGAGCTTTAAACAATCGCCGTGCCTTTTCGCAAAGCTTTAGTGACCCAGCATGATCAGATAAACAAACCGAGTGAGGGCTGCAAAGTACAGGTCAATCAAAGTTAATAATAGACCCAACTTGATGGATTAAACAAGACTGGTTATGGCTACACGTACCTCGCAATAAACATTCGATGCGTCGCTGACAGAGGGGCCCCGCATCTAGCAGCACCAGAGATCCTTCTGGTGAGCTGGTGATTGGCAGTCTAATTAGCTGGCTGATAGTTTCAGGGGTACAATTTCTCACGCAGGCCGGCCTCTAATCAGCACTTAACATTATTCCTAATAATATAAACAAGCATGGAATGTTTCCAAGTTGATTCGGGTTGGTGATCTGCCACATCAGTGTGGGCCCACAATTAGGCCAAAAAGTGGCCATTTGGTTTTGGACCAGGAGGATTTTTTTTCATGGAGAAAACAACAAGATGCCTCAGCTCCAAATAAGGGCGCGTTTAGATCCAAAATTTTTTGGTTTTTGGCTACTGTAGCACTTTCGTTGTTATTTGGTAAAAATTGTCCTATTATGGACTAATTAGGTTTGAAAGTTTCGTCTCGCAATTTCTCGATCAACTGTGTAATTAGTTTTTTTTTCGTCTACGTTTAGTACTCCATGCATGTGCCGCAAGATTCGATGTGACGGAGAATCTTGAAAATTTTTGGTTTTTGGGTTCCATCTAAACGGGGCCTAAGTGTGGCGTTGGTAGATCAAGCCATGCCACATGACTCACACATTAAATAGATACGCTAGGTGTGGGTGGCAGGGCATCACCTAATTGGCCACATGACACACCAAAGGCAAACAAAATCTCTGATGATTTTATTTTATTTTATTGGAAATAAACTCAAGTGGCAAGAGTACGTAGAGGAAGCAACAGGTGTAAAAACGATGAACCACAGCATAAAGTGGTAGTAGTGATCTGTGTGGTCAACCTCTCAAAAAGGGATATAAAGGAGAAATGTTGTCACATGTAAAGTAGTGAGAAACCAGGAACATCTTTATGTGCTTACTTTTAAAACATTTTTGGGGAATTATTGGAAATTAGGTTTCGACATGGACCGCAGCATGGCTAAGATTCATCACTCAGCTCAACCTTGAAAACGATATACGAAAATGGAAACTGAGCGAAAAAAAGAGAAGTCGGCAATAGCAATAAATTGTTTTGAACAAAAATAGAGGGACCACACGTGTTTCTTCATTTAATTTATTTGGACCTTACTATTCTGCAGCCGAAAGACAACTATTAATATATGTCCCATTTTCCAACAGTAGCCTTCTACAGAAATGCCAAGACATACAGGAAGCTGAGGATGTATTGATACATTCACATCAAACAAAGCAAACACCTCTAGAGAGCTCCCAGAAAAGAAAATCATATATATTCACATGTCAAATCTTTGCCACTTGATGCATCAACAGTTTTATGCATCACAACTGCTCTGATAGAAGTCTGAGTTTGATTGAGGGCTACATCATTATTTACTTCCTCTGCACCATCAACCCTTGCAGCATTAGCAAGTGCAAAAGAGAAACCTTTTTTTGTTTCAAGGAACATAGCTACATATATATTATCAAAACTATAGACCACATCCTTTTTTGTTATAAAACCTATAACCTCCATGCCTATTTGGTAGTCAAAGGGATGTTCTCCCTTCCTCCCCTATGTGCTTCATATAGTAACCTCCCCCTGAGATTCTCCCCAATATTTACATACCTACCATACAAAAGAATGTACTTCCCCCAATTCCCTCCCTACATGCCATCAATGGCGATCGGTACCGTCGCTGGTAGCCCTTCTCGCCTCCCTCCCCACCTTGCCAATGCCTTGTTTGTGACTGCTGCAAGACGGACAACAGCACGGCCGTTGTTGTAATGCTTCACGTTACGCCACAATCGTTCCATGCTGGGCATAAGCACTTTCTCGGCCCAGTCTTCAAGCTTCTCGTCAGTGAGCCAGATGCTGCCAGCCATCCGATCAACAGCGTCTTCATCGATTCTGAATGAATTGCTGCTCCGGATGACCGAGTCAAATTTCGCCGATATGCAATCTGTGACAGTCTTCCTAAATGGTGCAAAGTCAACTGGACGAAACACAATGGCATCGTCAACGAGATTCAACAGATCACAGTCAGGGGCTGGTGTTGAACACTTGACTGCAAGGTGCCCTTTCTCCTGATCTTGTTCCACAGAGAGATCACTGGAATTCCGTGAGCCCTCAGAGTCATCCAATGCCCCAACTGCTAAATTGAGGTCAAGTGATAGACCATGCCCACCGGACAATTCTTTGGCTACCTTTGCTGGACGAGCATCATCACATAGCCAATCCGCTCGGTGCTTAACCTGCTTGTCCCCAATAGAAAGTTCTAGCTGCCAATTAGAGCTTGCTACCTCGTACATCCTTCCTTCATCTTGGAGCAATGTTTCAAACTTTGGTCTCTTGATTTCCTCAGGTAACCAATTTGTGGTGAGAACAAAGATGACATTGCCAAGGTTGACCTCACGGCCACGGGAGTCTGGCAGGCGACCAGTCTCCATTGCCCGCTTGATCTTTCCCCGCACAACAACATCCACTTGATCAATGCCCTCAAGAACAATAACTGAGCATGGATTTTGCCGAACTGCCTCAGTGACCCGGTCAAGTGAGGTTTTCCCCAGAAACCTGGATTGACTCCATTGCCATCCTTGCCCAAACTAGAGTCGCCACCAAAGTTTATAACCACTGGTTGAGTATTTACCATCAGCTCAGACAATGCATTCACCATCTTCCTCTTGCCTGCCTGGTCAGGACCAACAAACATGAGCCATATGTCACCCCTTGTCCCAATGTTTCGCCGCTTCCCACTGCCAGTTCTGCATTGTATTACAACAGCAGCAATTGCTGAGGCAGCATCAGATTGCCAGCTGACCTTCTCTGTGAGCACCTTGAGGAGCCTTTTGAAAGACTCGATATCAGAGATTCCAGCTATCTTAGCCTTTTGCATAGCGGTTAGCCCTTCTGTGTAATTTTCCTTCTGGTCTTTCTCCACGGTAGCACCAGGATCTAAGGGACCAAGCGCAAGGTCAGTCTTCACTGGGCTGCCCGGCGGACTCTTACGAAGCTCAGACGTAGGGGTACCCTCAGGCTTCTCCCAATTGGTGTTCATCTTAAGGGTGGGAACACCACCCCTGGCAAGTTGTAGCTTGGGCTCAACGGGCGGGCGTGGAGCTAAGGCAGCCAACGGCAAGGAGAGAGCTGGCGCCCCAGCTCGGTTACCGTGGGTACGGGCGCAGGTTTCACGCCATTTCTTCTCAAGCTCTTCGGCAGCCTCCTTCCGTTTCAACTCTTGCTCCTTGGTCTGTAAAAGCATAAATAACTATATCAACCACCTTTCCATTAGAACCAAGGCTGATTTTACGAGCCAACACATAGAAAAGACACAAACCTGTGGTTGATCACTGCTGGGCTGCATCCAGTGTGGCAAACCAGGCTTAGCAGCCTCAGGGCGTGAGGCTGGCTTTTCCTTCTGCTCCGCTGCAAGCTTAACAAGCTCACGGTCATAGCTACCCTTGCAAAGCAGACACATGGCCGGCTTAGCCATCAAAGGATGGTCACTCCCTGCCCCTGGCGGCCATCGGAGTGCTGTTGGCGTCACCTGCGTAGGCCGGAGCATAGGCGATAACATTCCCACTGAGTTGCCCAGAATTCCGGTTCCTCCAGGCCTACAAATTTCAATAGATTGATTGATTAGATCAGATCATTTGTTTTGGATCACACAGCTATTCGCTTCAACTTATCGCTTCTCAGTGTGGTACAGCAAAACATTATTAGAAAAGGCACCAAACTTTTTATAGTAGTACTAGCAATCATGGGTGACGAACTATTCAACTGTAGTAGTAAATTTTGGTTATCAAGTAGGAGTATAAACTAATTTTATTATTTTACTCTGGTCCAAGACAACGGAAAAACTGATACAAGTTTGAGTCACCAAAAGCAAAAATAACAAGAAGAGCAGCAGACAAGCCAAGGTAGATGCAACAAAAGGCGAAATAGCCAAGAAAAACACACCTGAGAGCTGCGCCGGCGAGCGGCGCGCTGCGGGCGATAGGTACGGCCTGGAGGTCCCACTGGGCTTCCATGGTTGGGTGGTAGACCTTGCATCTGAGGTAGGTTGCGCACGCGGCTGTACCGACGGCCCAGACCTTGCCGCTTCCGAACTGCCTCAGCAGCCGCGCCATCTCCGACACCACCGCCTTGCCCCCCTCTGACGCTGCTGCCGCCGGCCCATCCACCAACCACTTAAGATCTCCAAGATCAAGAACCACGGCGCCGCGGTCGGCGAGGAGCCTCTGGACCACCGCACCCAGGTCCCCGATCCTCGCCGCCATGGCGGCCTTGTCGCCGGCGAGCTTGGCAAGGTCCGCCTCGAGAGGCAAGACCTTCGCTCCGGCGAGGGCAGGGGAGCCAGCCGTCGGGATCCTGCGTACCGCCTCCTTCAGTACCGCGTCCGGCCCGGCGTCGCCCACGAGCACCGGGTTGCGGCGCGCCGGCTTGAGCATGACGTCGAGCACCTTGCGTGCGTCATCCCCGCCGCCGCCTGCGGCGGCCGCGAGGCGAGGGTTGATGTAGGCGTTGGCTGCTCCGACTCGCGGGAGCGGAGAGGGGGACGGCGCCAGGGGCGTAGTCGCGGCGACCGTCGGGGTGGAGACGGCGGAGGGCGGCGGCGAGGGCGACGCGAGCGACTGCTCGATGGTGGTCTTAACGGCTGCGGAGGAGAAGGAGGCCTCGCGCATGACGCGGCTTACGGACGGGTCGTCGAGGATGGAGAGGACGAGCTGCTCGAGCTCGACCTTGACGGCGAGCAGCGGCTGCTGCGCGGCCTCGGGGCAACCCCGGCGCTGCTGCGCCTGCGCGCGCTTGAGCGCGGCGACGAGCGCGTTGGACACCGGCGGGCCCGCCGCATGTGCCGCCGCCGCCGCCGAGGCCGCGGCCGGCAGCCTGTCGAGGGCGACGGAGAAGCAGAGCTCGAGGGCGCGGCACTGCAGCGGGTGCGCACCGCCGGCGCCACCAGCCGCGCCAGGTCCGGCACCGGCGGCGGCCGCGCGAGCGCACGCCTGGCGGAGCAACCCGGCCGGCGCGGTGAGCAGCGCGGCGGCGACGTGGAGCGGCGTGGTCTGGCCATGCCTCCTCCGCGCAGCCTCGTCGATGGCCCGCGCCAGCGCCGCCGCCGCCTCCGGTGTGAGCGTCTGCTGGATGGTGCTGAGATCCGCCCTCATCGCCGCCGCCCGCCGCTCATCAATCGATCAGCGAGCACCAAAAAAAGAAACCCCTTTTGGCTCGGTGACCAAGAAGTAGTTGTTGCCCGGCGCCGCCCTGGAAGTTGGAGGACGTCGGAGCCTCGGATGGTGGAAAAAGGAGTGGCTTGGAGGGGAGCGGAGGCGGTGGTATCGAGAGAGAGGGCAGGAAGGAGGGAGTCAGGTGAGGGCAGAGAGAGAAGGTGAGAACTGAAGTAGTAGTAGTATAAAGAGCAGAGGAGGAGCAGAGAGAAGAGAAGGGGGAGGCGAATAGAATCTTCGTCTCCTACAACATCTCCCCGACGTCTCATTTCATCACCACACCATCTTCTTGTACCCAACGCGGTCCAGGGAAAGAGGTGAACAGATTTTTTTTTTCTCTTTTCTCTTTTTCTATTATTATTATTATAAGTAATATTATATGTATATTATGTATGTTATTTATGTTTTTTTTACTGTGAGGTCTCCTGTTATTTGATCCACTTAATTCAAAAAATTCAAACTATTAACACAAGACGACCTATAACAATTGAAAGGTATGTCAGGTGCATAGTTTAACCATCGATAATAATAGCATATTCCCTCCGTATCATAAAAGATGTTGTTTTGTACTAAATTTTGGATAAACATTGGGAATATAAATAATAAATATTAATAATTTTTAAACTGTTGAGTTTCAAAATGCGAAAATCATATGAATGGATTTATCTAGAAATATACTTTCATAAAAATATACATGTATCATTTTTAATAATATGAAGTCAAAGTCCTGCTTGTCTAAAACGACTTCTTTTATAATATGGAGGAAGTACATGTACTCTCTGTGTTTCTAAATATCTCTTGCTTTCGAGAAATAATTTGGACTAAATATATTGAAATATATTAATATTTATGATACATAGTAGTTAGTTATCTTATTGGAAAGATCTTTGAATCTAACTTCTTAACAAATTTATTTGGAGATACAAATGTTACATGTATTTTTTTTTACAAAATAGGTCAAACTTATGGCATGCACACCAACTACAACACTTATTTAAAGATAAAAGGAGTATGTTACATGAGCGATGTATAAAACTTAAGTGATCTTTAGTTCTCTTGTAATTAAAAAAACATCACACAACCTAATAGGTTCTCCCCTACGAGGATCTCATGCCTTCTACACTTCAAGCTGACACTAGCTACCCCTCCGTAAACATTGTCTCCGTCCTCCCTGATGACGACCCGTAGGGTTTGTGGTTCGATCTTTCGATGAGAGTTGGTGGATAACTCGATTGGTGGATGGAGATGACGTTCACGGCTCGACTACAACCGTCCAAGGACGCTGCGCCTTAGCAACCGATACACCACCTCCGATGGCTGCCGTGACCTTGCGGCGCGACAACCAGCCACTAGGGCTCCCGTCCTGCAAGCAATCGAAGAACCAGCAAGAACAAGATGAACAAGCACTCAATTGCAAGATGAATATGAAGGTTTCAATCTGAGAACACAATATGGTGAGGTTCTGATGACAATCAGACGGACGGTTGATCCAACACGCGCGCTGAAGGCGGTAGCAATAGCTAACTCGACGAAACAAAACCTAAACTGTTTGTGGCAGCTCTAACGACTTATAAGGAGTTGGGAGGACGACCACAAGGGTGTTGGGGTCGTTCTCCAACCCTAGGACGCGTCCCTAATGGACCCAACTTGATACATGGGCCACAGGCCCAAAATAAGGTGACGCAGCACCGGTGGACAGAAAAGGTCTCGGTACAAAAACGATGAGTCTGGACGCATCTGATAAGGTATAGCCATGCTTCTGGATCCGTTGGAAAGTAGACTTGATAAGCTTTCCAAAAAGTGTGAGAATGTCCCAATCGGAGTCCGTATGAAGTCGTGGCATCCATCACAAGTTGGTGCTGTCCTGCAGTCCAAATCCAGCTAGCGCCCATCCCGTGTCCCGCTGATCCTCTCCATTGTTCCTGAGCAAAACAAGAGTGCACGTGTCTCCATTGTCTAAATATAATGGACAAGAGTTTGAGAATAAACTTACTTGATGATTGAGTTCACGGGCACGAGCACGAGTAATAGGACCAAGTGGTGCTGGAGATGGTGTTGGTGTTGTGTTGATGTCCTCATCATCCTCCCCTTCTTGCATTTGAGTCGTCCTCGACTCAAGCTCATCTTCCTCTCCCAAATATGGCTTCAAATCTGCAATGTTAAATGTGGGACTAATCCCAAAAGCTACAGGAAGATCAAGCTTATATGCATTCTCATTAATACGTTTTAGCACTTTAAATGGTCCATCAGCTCTAGGCAGCAATTTAGATTTTCTCAATTCAGGAAACCTATCCTTTCTCAAATGCAACCAAACCAAATCACCAGGTTCAAAAATCAATTGCTTTCTACCTTTATCACCAGCAAGCTTATACTTAGCATTCATGCGCTCTATGTTTTCTTTAGTTGTTTCATGCAATTTTAACATCAACTCAGCACGTTGCTTAGCATCAAAATTCAAATGTTCAGAAGTTGGTAGAGGCATTAAATCAATAGGAGCACGTGGTAACAATCCATAAACTATCTCAAATGGGCACATCTTGGTAGTAGAATGCAATGAACGATTATAAGCAAACTCAATATGAGGCAAACAATCTTCCCACATCTTAATATTCTTCTTTAAAACAGCCCTTAACATAGTAGACAAAGTTCTATTCACAACTTCAGTTTGACCATCAGTTTGGGGATGACATGTGGTAGAAAATAAAAGCTTAGTCCCCAATTTACCCCATAAAGTTCTCCAAAAATGGCTAAGAAATTTAGCATCTCGATCAGAAACAATTGTATTTGGCACACCATGCAAACGAACAACTTCTCGAAAGAACAAATCAGCAATATGTGTAGCATCATCAGTTTTATGACAAGGTATAAAGTGTGCCATCTTAGAAAATCTATCCACAACCACAAAAACACTATCACGACCCTTCCTAGTCCTTGGCAATCCTAAAACAAAATCCATAGAAATATCTTCCCAAGGAGCATTAGGAACAGGTAGAGGCATATACAAACCGTGTGGATTTAATCGCGACTTCGCCTTTTGACAAGTCGTGCAGCGAGAAACAAATCTCTCCACATCTCTCCTCATCTTTGGCCAAAAGAAATGACCAGCAAGTATGTCCTCTGTCTTCTTTGCTCCAAAATGTCCCATCAAGCCACCTCCATGCGCTTCCTGCACAACAACAAACGAACGGACTAGCTGGAATGCATAGCTTGTTAGCTCTAAACACAAACCCACCACTAACGATGAATTTGTTCCAACCTTTCCCATCTTTACAATGCAGCAACACATCTTTAAAATCAGCATCATTAACGTATTGGTCCTTAATTGTTTCTAATCCAAAGATTTTGTAATCAAGTTGATTCAGCAAGGCATATCTCCTAGACAAAGCATCAGCAATAATATTCTCTTTCCCTTTCTTGTGCTTAATAACATAAGGAAAAGATTCAATAAATTCAACCCACTTAGCATGTCTACGGTTCAATTTCCCTTGACTACGAATATGCTTCAAAGATTCATGATCAGAATGAATAACAAACTCTTTGGGCCACAAGTAATGCTGCCATGTTTCTAATGTGCGAACAAGAGCATACAATTCCTTATCATAAGTAGAATAATTTAGAACAGGCCCGCTCAATTTTTCACTAAAATACGCAACAGGTTTGCCTTCTTGTAACAAAACACCACCCAGTCCAATTCCACTAGCATCACATTCAAGCTCAAACATCTTATTAAAATCAGGAAGTTGGAGGAGAGGTGCATGTGTCAACTTATCTTTCAGCATGTTGAAGGAGTTCTCTTGTACTTTGTCCCACTTAAAAGGCACTCCCTTCTTTGTAAGCTCATTCAAAGGTGCAGCAATGGTGCTAAAGTCCTTCACAAAACGGCGATAGAAACCAGCAAGTCCTAGGAAACTCCGCACCTGTGTGATAGTCTTTGGTACAGGCCATCCCTGTATAGCTTCTACCTTGGCTTGATCAACCTCAATTCCCTGTGGAGTCACAACATAGCCAAGAAAAGACACTCGATCGGTGCAAAAGGTGCACTTCTCAAGATTACCAAATAAACGTGCATCTCGTAAAGCATTAAAAACAGCACGTAAGTGATCAAGATGTTCATCCATAGATTTGCTGTAAATCAATATATCATCAAAGTAGACTACAACAAATTTTCCAATGAAAGCACGCAGAACCTCGTTCATTAATCTCATGAAAGTACTTGGTGCATTAGTTAACCCAAAAGGCATGACTAACCACTCATACAAGCCAAATTTAGTTTTGAAAGCAGTTTTCCATTCATCTCCCAATTTCATACGAATCTGGTGGTACCCACTACGCAAATCAACTTTGGAGAACAAAACACACCACTCAGTTCATCAAGCATATCATCCAAACGTGGAATAGGGTGTCGATATCGAATGGTGATATTATTAATAGCTCTACAATCAACACACATGCGCCATGTACCATCTTTCTTAGGCACTAAAATAACAGGAACAGCACAAGGACTAAGGGACTCACGCACATAACCTTTGTCGAGGAGTTCTTGCACTTGTCGCTGAATTTCCTTCGTTTCTTCCGGATTTGTCCTGTATGGCGCACGGTTTGGCAAAGATGCACCAGGAATAAGATCAATTTGGTGCTCAATCCCTCGTATTGGTGGCAGCCCCGCTGGTATCTCACTTGGAAAAACATCGGAGTACTCCTGCAAAACGTTAGCCACAACAGGAGGCAAGGAATGTTGCATATCGTCAATGGAAATCAATGCATCTTTGCATACTAAAGCATAAGCAACAGAAGTGGATGCATTCAACTCATTAACATCAGATTTAGTAGCAAGCAAACAATTCCCATTCAATTTAATCTCAGTTTGCTTATCAACAACAGATTTGGCATTTTTATTGTTCTCACTTGTAGCCTTTGCAGCTTTAGCAACATCATCATGCATAATGGCTTCAGGAGACATAGGATGCAACACAATTTTTCTATCATGGTATAGAAAAGAATACTGATTTGCTCTACCATGATGCATAGAATCCTATCAAATTGCCATGGTCTACCTAGCAGAATATTACAAGCTTGCATAGGCACAACATCACATTCAATCACATCATTATAGGATCCAATGGAAAAATTGATGCGCACAAGTCTAGTTACCTTTGCCTTACCACTGTTGTTTAACCATTGAATGTAATATGGATGTGGGTGTGGTTTGGTTGTAAGCGCAAGCTTCTCCACCATGTCGCTGCTGGCCAAGTTGTTGCAGCTACCTCCATCAATGATCATGCGACATGAACGCTCCTTGATGACACACTTTGTTTGGAACAACGTGTGTCGCTGATTTTGCTCTGCCTTCTCCATTTGTGCACTAAGCACACGCTGTACAATGAGGCTCTCATAGTGGTCGGCTGCACCTGCATTAATATGTTCTTCCACATATTCTTCATTACCTGCATGGTCAGCCGCAAGCAATGCAAGTGTATCATCATCAAAATCACTAGCAGATGAATACTCACCATCATCTTTGACTATCATAACACGCTTGCTTGAACACTCGCGCATCATATGTCCATATCCCTTGCATCGATGACACTGAATGTCTCTCGTTCTACCTGTCGATGCTACGGACGAAGCACTTGCACTAGCTTCTGGGCTGTCTTGACTACTGAATTTGTGGGAGTAGCACTAGGCTTGTCACTTGAGGATGGCATAGCAGCACGTGTGCGGGACTGCCATGAATTTGTCTTCCCTGCAGAAAAGTTATTCCGAACACTAGCACGTCGCCCCTGCACTTCCCTTTCAGCTTTACAAGCAAGATGAAACAAACGGGTTACATTAGTGTACTCTTTATATGAAAGGATGTCCTGAATTTCACGATTTAACCCACCCAAAAATCTTGCCATAGCAGGTTCCTCATCCTCCTCTAAATTACAACGCAACATACCCATTTGTAATTCTTGATAATACTCTTCTACACTTTTAGCACCTTGTCTTAGTTGTTGCAGTTTATGTAGCAAATCCCGTGCATAGTAAGAAGGAACAAATCTAGCCCTCATGATTCTTTTTAAAGCATCCCAAGTACGTGGTATGTTATTAGGATTTTTCTTATTATACTCTATCCACCATACAGTAGCAAAGTCAGTAAACTCACTAGTAGCAGCCCTAACACGTGTATTCTCAGGAAATTCGTGGCATGCAAACTTTTGGTCAACAGCAATTTCCCATGAAATGTATGCATCAGGATCATACTTACCATCAAAAGGAGGTATTTTAAATTTAATCTTACTGAAAGCATCATTGTTATTATGTACCTCACGTCGACGGTGACCCATACCTCTCCGATTGAAGCGTAGGCGATGTCGATCACTAAGGTCATTGTTATCAAGGTCCATATCACCAGAGTAAGCATCCTCGTCATTATCTTCGACTCGCTCCTCATCCTTGTGGGCGTCATTATGTTGATGTTGACCCTTGCCGTTTGTGTGGAAGTCATCAAAACGACGGAGAAGAGCGGCAAGGCTTCTGTCCATACGAGCAACCGATGCTTCGACTCCTGTAAGCTTGGTGGTGGTGGCAAGTTGGGCGGCCTCTAGTTGCCCAATCTTGTCGTTGGTCACCTGTAAATCTCCATCGAGTCCTTCTGTATGCAGCTGCACTTGCCTTGTAAAATGTTGAATGATGCCCTTGGTGCGTGGAGATTGCGGCATGTTGTTATTATCCTCTGTTCCTGACATGGTTTAGAAGACAAGAACAACAAGAAAACAGGTGAAGAAATAAAAGCCCTACAACTATTAGGATGTAGCTACAGCAAGGCACTCGCTCTCAACCTGTTTCTCAAGCTCTTACCAGTTCTTACCTTGCTCAAACAAGAGGGGTCAACAACCAGCAAGCCTGCAACCTTGGAAGTGAATGTATCGGTACCGTAGCACAACACCTGTCAAGTTGTAGTCGAATATGTGGAGCTGTAGGTGGCCAATGTTATGGACAAGGATAGATACTAGCACCACGTTAGTCACAAAAGCAAGTTGAATAATCGTTCAAAGTGGTACTGTGCTGGTCCTAGCCTAGACCGTGCTAGAGACGCGAGCCTGGACACAAAGGAACTCACAAACACCACCTATCCAAGGAGGGAAACACAAAGATCAGCCCCCTTTTTTTTCTGTTTTTTTTTTCTTTTCTTTTTTTTTGCCTTTTTTTTTTGCTTTTTTTTTCTTTTTTTTTTTCTTTTTTTTTTTTTCAGGGATCCTCAAAGCTGATTATATGAACAAAGAGATGTCAAAAGAGCAAATCACCACACACACTTTTTCTCTCTCTCTCTCTCTCTCTCTAAAGTAAGCTTCGCTGTAATATGGTATGAAACTTGTAGTCCCGACTTGTAGTGCGCAACTTAATTATGGAAAACAACGCGGACGGCGCAATTTATAGCAGCGAAAACCAGGGTAGTACTGGACTCGATTCCCGAAATCAACTCGGACTCGAACTTGACAGCAGCGAATACCAGGGTAGTACTCGGACTCGATTCCAGAACACAACTCAAACTCGAACTGGACAGCCGCGAATACCAGGTAGTACTCGGACTCGAACTTGACAGCAACGAAATCTACTTAGACTCGGACTAGAACGTGACAAGAACTCGAAACTCTAAAGGACTATAACTAAAACCAGCAACTCGACACAACCGATGCAACCGACGACTCAACAAGCCCTAACTAAGTAGTACTAGCAAAAGGCTCAACGGGTTTATGGGATTACGGAAAACTAATCTACTATTTTTTTTGGCTTTTCTGGACTATAGGAAAAAAATTTTGTGAAGAATTGGAAGTCTCTCACCGATAAACCTTGCTCTGATACCAACTGATGACGACCCGTAGGGTTCGAAGTTCGATCTTTCGATGAGAGTTGGTGGATAACTCGATTTGTGGATGGAGATGACGTTCACAGCTCGACTACAACCGTCCAAGGACGCTGCGCCTTAGCAACCGATACACCACCTCCGATGGCTGCCGTGATCTTGCGGCGCGACAACCAGCCACTAGGGCTCCCGTCCTGCAAGCAATCGAAGAACCAGCAAGAACAAGATGAACAAGCACTCAATTGCAAGATGAATATGAAGGTTTCAATCTGAGAACACAATATGGTGAGGTTCTGATGACAATCAGACGGACGGTTGATCCAACACGCGCGCTGAAAGGCGGTAGCAATAGCTAACTCGACGAAACAAAACCTAAACTGTTTGTGGCAGCTCTAACGACTTATAAGGAGTTGGGAGGACGACCACAAGGGTGTTGGGGTCGTTCTCCAACCCTAGGACGCGTCCCTAATGGACCCAACTTGATACATGGGCCACAGGCCCAAAATAAGGTGACGCAGCACCGGTGGACAGAAAAGGTCTCGGTACAAAAACGATGAGTCTGGACGCATCTGATAAGGTATAGCCATGCTTCTGGATCCGTTGGAAAGTAGACTTGATAAGCTTTCCAAAAAGTGTGAGAATGTCCCAATCGGAGTCCGTATGAAGTCGTGGCATCCATCACAAGTTGGTGCTGTCCTGCAGTCCAAATCCAGCTAGCGCCCATCCCGTGTCCCGCTGATCCTCTCCATTGTTCCTGAGCAAAACAAGAGTGCACGTGTCTCCATTGTCTAAATATAATGGACAAGAGTTTGAGAATAAACTTACTTGATGATTGAGTTCACGGGCACGAGCACGAGTAATAGGACCAAGTGGTGCTGGAGATGGTGTTGGTGTGGTGTTGATGTCCTCATCATCCTCCCCTTCTTGCATTTGAGTCGTCCTCGACTCAAGCTCATCTTCCTCTCCCAAATATGGCTTCAAATCTGCAATGTAAATGTGGGACTAATCCCAAAAGCTACAGGAAGATCAAGCTTATATGCATTCTCATTAATACGTTTTAGCACTTTAAATGGTCCATCAGCTCTAGGCAGCAATTTAGATTTTCTCAATTCAGGAAACCTATCCTTTCTCAAATGCAACCAAACCAAATCACCAGGTTCAAAAATCAATTGCTTTCTACCTTTATCACCAGCAAGCTTATACTTAGCATTCATGCGCTCTATGTTTTCTTTAGTTGTTTCATGCAATTTTAACATCAACTCAGCACGTTGCTTAGCATCAAAATTCAAATGTTCAGAAGTTGGTAGAGGCATTAAATCAATAGGAGCACGTGGTAACAAGCCATAAACTACCTCAAATGGGCACATCTTGGTAGTAGAATGCAATGAACGATTATAAGCAAACTCAATATGAGGCAAACAATCTTCCCACATCTTAATATTCTTCTTTAAAAACAGCCCTTAACATAGTAGACAAAGTTCTATTCACAACTTCAGTTTGACCATCAGTTTGGGGATGACATGTGGTAGAAAATAAAAGCTTAGTCCCCAATTTACCCCATAAAGTTCTCCAAAAATGGCTAAGAAATTTAGCATCTCGATCAGAAACAATTGTATTTGGCACACCATGCAGACGAACAACTTCTCGAAAGAACAAATCAGCAATATGTGTAGCATCATCAGTTTTATGACAAGGTATAAAGTGTGCCATCTTAGAAAATCTATCCACAACCACAAAAACACTATCACGACCCTTCCTAGTCCTTGGCAATCCTAAAACAAAATCCATAGAAATATCTTCCCAAGGAGCATTAGGAACAGGTAGAGGCATATACAAACCGTGTGGATTTAATCGCGACTTCGCCTTTTGACAAGTCGTGCAGCGAGAAACAAATCTCTCCACATCTCTCCTCATCTTTGGCCAAAAGAAATGACCAGCAAGTATGTCCTCTGTCTTCTTTGCTCCAAAATGTCCCATCAAGCCACCTCCATGCGCTTCCTGCAGCAACAACAAACGAACGGAGCTAGCTGGAATGCATAGCTTGTTAGCTCTAAACACAAACCCACCACTAACGATGAATTTGTTCCAACCTTTCCCATCTTTACAATGCAGCAACACATCTTTAAAATCAGCATCATTAACGTATTGGTCCTTAATTGTTTCTAATCCAAAGATTTTGTAATCAAGTTGATTCAGCAAGGCATATCTCCTAGACAAAGCATCAGCAATAATATTCTCTTTCCCTTTCTTGTGCTTAATAACATAAGGAAAAGATTCAATAAATTCAACCCACTTAGCATGTCTACGGTTCAATTTCCCTTGACTACGAATATGCTTCAAAGATTCATGATCAGAATGAATAACAAACTCTTTGGGCCACAAGTAATGCTGCCATGTTTCTAATGTGCGAACAAGAGCATACAATTCCTTATCATAAGTAGAATAATTTAGAACAGGCCCGCTCAATTTTTCACTAAAATACGCAACAGGTTTGCCTTCTTGTAACAAAACACCACCCAGTCCAATTCCACTAGCATCACATTCAAGCTCAAACATCTTATTAAAATCAGGAAGTTGGAGGAGAGGTGCATGTGTCAACTTATCTTTCAGCATGTTGAAGGAGTTCTCTTGTACTTTGTCCCACTTAAAAGGCACTCCCTTCTTTGTAAGCTCATTCAAAGGTGCAGCAATGGTGCTAAAGTCCTTCACAAAACGGCGATAGAAACCAGCAAGTCCTAGGAAACTCCGCACCTGTGTGATAGTCTTTGGGACAGGCCATCCCTGTATAGCTTCTACCTTGGCTTGATCAACCTCAATTCCCTGTGGAGTCACAACATAGCCAAGAAAAGACACTCGATCGGTGCAAAAGGTGCACTTCTCAAGATTACCAAATAAACGTGCATCTCGTAAAGCATTAAAAACAGCACGTAAGTGATCAAGATGTTCATCCATAGATTTGCTGTAAATCAATATATCATCAAAGTAGACTACAACAAATTTTCCAATGAAAGCACGCAGAACCTCGTTCATTAATCTCATGAAAGTACTTGGTGCATTAGTTAACCCAAAAGGCATGACTAACCACTCATACAAGCCAAATTTAGTTTTGAAAGCAGTTTTCCATTCATCTCCCAATTTCATACGAATCTGGTGGTACCCACTACGCAAATCAACTTTGGAGAACAAAACAACACCACTCAGTTCATCAAGCATATCATCCAAACGTGGAATAGGGTGTCGATATCGAATGGTGATATTATTAATAGCTCTACAATCAACACACATGCGCCATGTACCATCTTTCTTAGGCACTAAAATAACAGGAACAGCACAAGGACTAAGGGACTCACGCACATAACCTTTGTCGAGGAGTTCTTGCACTTGTCGCTGAATTTCCTTCGTTTCTTCCGGATTTGTCCTGTATGGCGCACGGTTTGGCAAAGATGCACCAGGAATAAGATCAATTTGGTGCTCAATCCCTCGTATTGGTGGCAGCCCCGCTGGTATCTCACTTGGAAAAACATCGGAGTACTCCTGCAAAACGTTAGCCACAACAGGAGGCAAGGAATGTTGCATATCGTCAATGGAAATCAATGCATCTTTGCATACTAAAGCATAAGCAACAGAAGTGGATGCATTCAACTCATTAACATCAGATTTAGTAGCAAGCAAACAATTCCCATTCAATTTAATCTCAGTTTGCTTATCAACAACAGATTTGGCATTTTTATTGTTCTCACTTGTAGCCTTTGCAGCTTTAGCAACATCATCATGCATAATGGCTTCAGGAGACATAGGATGCAACACAATTTTTCTATCATGGTATAGAAAAGAATACTGATTTGCTCTACCATGATGCATAGAATCCTATCAAATTGCCATGGTCTACCTAGCAGAATATTACAAGCTTGCATAGGCACAACATCACATTCAATCACATCATTATAGGATCCAATGGAAAAATTGATGCGCACAAGTCTAGTTACCTTTGCCTTACCACTGTTGTTTAACCATTGAATGTAATATGGATGTGGGTGTGGTTTGGTTGTAAGCGCAAGCTTCTCCACCATGTCGCTGCTGGCCAAGTTGTTGCAGCTACCTCCATCAATGATCATGCGACATGAACGCTCCTTGATGACACACTTTGTTTGGAACAACGTGTGTCGCTGATTTTGCTCTGCCTTCTCCATTTGTGCACTAAGCACACGCTGTACAATGAGGCTCTCATAGTGGTCGGCTGCACCTGCATTAATATGTTCTTCCACATATTCTTCATTACCTGCATGGTCAGCCGCAAGCAATGCAAGTGTATCATCATCAAAATCACTAGCAGATGAATACTCACCATCATCTTTGACTATCATAACACGCTTGCTTGAACACTCGCGCATCATATGTCCATATCCCTTGCATCGATGACACTGAATGTCTCTCGTTCTACCTGTCGATGCTACGGACGAAGCACTTGCACTAGGCTTCTGGGCTGTCTTGACTACTGAATTTGTGGGAGTAGCACTAGGCTTGTCACTTGAGGATGGCATAGCAGCACGTGTGCGGGACTGCCATGAATTTGTCTTCCCTGCAGAAAAGTTATTCCGAACACTAGCACGTCGCCCCTGCACTTCCCTTTCAGCTTTACAAGCAAGATGAAACAAACGGGTTACATTAGTGTACTCTTTATATGAAAGGATGTCCTGAATTTCACGATTTAACCCACCCAAAAATCTTGCCATAGCAGGTTCCTCATCCTCCTCTAAATTACAACGCAACTACCCATTTGTAATTCTTGATAATACTCTTCTACACTTTTAGCACCTTGTCTTAGTTGTTGCAGTTTATGTAGCAAATCCCGTGCATAGTAAGAAGGAACAAATCTAGCCCTCATGATTCTTTTTAAAGCATCCCAAGTACGTGGTATGTTATTAGGATTTTTCTTATTATACTCTATCCACCATACAGTAGCAAAGTCAGTAAACTCACTAGTAGCAGCCCTAACACGTGTATTCTCAGGAAATTCGTGGCATGCAAACTTTTGGTCAACAGCAATTTCCCATGAAATGTATGCATCAGGATCATACTTACCATCAAAAGGAGGTATTTTAAATTTAATCTTACTGAAAGCATCATTGTTATTATGTACCTCACGTCGACGGTGACCCATACCTCTCCGATTGAAGCGTAGGCGATGTCGATCACTAAGGTCATTGTTATCAAGGTCCATATCACCAGAGTAAGCATCCTCGTCATTATCTTCGACTCGCTCCTCATCCTTGTGGGCGTCATTATGTTGATGTTGACCCTTGCCGTTTGTGTGGAAGTCATCAAAACGACGGAGAAGAGCGGCAAGGCTTCTGTCCATACGAGCAACCGATGCTTCGACTCCTGTAAGCTTGGTGGTGGTGGCAAGTTGGGCGGCCTCTAGCTGCCCAATCTTGTCGTTGGTCACCTGTAAATCTCCATCGAGTCCTTCTGTATGCAGCTGCACTTGCCTTGTAAAATGTTGAATGATGCCCTTGGTGCGTGGAGATTGCGGCATGTTGTTATTATCCTCTGTTCCTGACATGGTTTAGAAGACAAGAACAACAAGAAAACAGGTGAAGAAATAAAAGCCCTACAACTATTAGGATGTAGCTACAGCAAGGCACTCGCTCTCAACCTGTTTCTCAAGCTCTTACCAGTTCTTACCTTGCTCAAACAAGAGGGGTCAACAACCAGCAAGCCTGCAACCTTGGAAGTGAATGTATCGGTACCGTAGCACAACACCTGTCAAGTTGTAGTCGAATATGTGGAGCTGTAGGTGGCCAATGTTATGGACAAGGATAGATACTAGCACCACGTTAGTCACAAAAGCAAGTTGAATAATCGTTCAAAGGTGGTACTGTGCTGGTCCTAGCCTAGACCGTGCTAGAGACGCGAGCCTGGACACAAAGGAACTCACAAAAACCACCTATCCAACGGAGGGAAACACAAAGATCAGCCCCCTTTTTTTTTCTTTTTTTTTTGCCTTTTCTTTTTTTGCTTTTTTTTTTGCTTTTTTTTTCTTTTTTTTTTCTTTCTTTTTTTTTTTCAGGGAATCCTCAAAACTGATTATAGGAACAAAGAGATGTCAAAAGAGCAAAACACCACACACACTTTTTCTCTCTCTCTCTCTCTCTCTCTAAAGTAAGCTTCGCTGTAATATGGTATGAAACTTGTAGTCCCGACTTGTAGTGCGCAACTTAATTTTGGAAAACAACGCGGACGGCGGCAATTTATAGCAGCGAAAACCAGGGTAGTACTCGGACTCGATTCCCGAAATCAACTCGGACTCGAACTTGACAGCAGCGAATACCAGGGTAGTACTCGGACTCGATTTCAGAACACAACTCAAACTCGAACTGGACAGCCGCGAATACCAGGGTAGTACTCGGACTCGAACTTGACAGCAACGAAATCTACTTAGACTCGGACTAGAACGTGACAAGAACTCGAAACTCTAAAGGACTATAACTAAAACCAGCAACTCGACACAACCGATGCAACCGACGACTCAACAAGCCCTAACTAAGTAGTACTAGCAAAAGGCTCAACGGGTTTATGGGATTACGGAAAACTAATCTACTATTTTTTTTGGCTTTTCTGGACTATAGGAAAAAAAAATTGTGCAGAATTGGAAGTCTCTCACCGATAAACCTTGCTCTGATTACCAACTGATGACGACCCGTAGGGTTTGTGGTTCGATCTTTCGATGAGAGTTGGTGGATAACTCGATTGGTGGATGGAGATGACGTTCACGGCTCGACTACAACCGTCCAAGGACGCTGCGCCTTAGCAACCGATACACCACCTCCGATGGCTGCCGTGACCTTGCGGCGCGACAACCAGCCACTAGGGCTCCCGTCCTGCAAGCAATCGAAGAACCAGCAAGAACAAGATGAACAAGCACTCAATTGCAAGATGAATATGAAGGTTTCAATCTGAGAACACAATATGGTGAGGTTCTGATGACAATCAGACGGACGGTTGATCCAACACGCGCGCTGAAAGGCGGTAGCAATAGCTAACTCGACGAAACAAAACCTAAACTGTTTGTGGCAGCTCTAACGACTTATAAGGAGTTGGGAGGACGACCACAAGGGTGTTGGGGTCGTTCTCCAACCCTAGGACGCGTCCCTAATGGACCCAACTTGATACATGGGCCACAGGCCCAAAATAAGGTGACGCAGCACCGGTGGACAGAAAAGGTCTCGGTACAAAAACGATGAGTCTGGACGCATCTGATAAGGTATAGCCATGCTTCTGGATCCGTTGGAAAGTAGACTTGATAAGCTTTCCAAAAAGTGTGAGAATGTCCCAATCGGAGTCCGTATGAAGTCGTGGCATCCATCACAAGTTGGTGCTGTCCTGCAGTCCAAATCCAGCTAGCGCCCATCCCGTGTCCCGCTGATCCTCTCCATTGTTCCTGAGCAAAACAAGAGTGCACGTGTCTCCATTGTCTAAATATAATGGACAAGAGTTTGAGAATAAACTTACTTGATGATTGAGTTCACGGGCACGAGCACGAGTAATAGGACCAAGTGGTGCTGGAGATGGTGTTGGTGTTGTGTTGATGTCCTCATCACTCCCCATCCAATGTTACCATCGTCCTTCATACCTAGCGAGTGTAGGCTATAGCCCAAGTCACTACCATCGGCCTCACCCCTGCGCATCCACTCATAGGCGTTGACTTCTACGACTAATGAGCAATGTTTTGAGGATGGGACGAGAGAAAAAAGTAGAGTAGCAGACAAAACCTTAGCAGTAGCGGCGGCGATGATAGGTGAAGAGGCCAGTGAGCCCTTGATGTTCACCATGTGGCAATGACACTTGTCTTCACTAAGCTCACCTCATGGTGAGGTCATCAACAACAGGTGGTAAGGGTAGGGCTTGCTCACCTTTCATGCCAGATTTGGTAGTAGATAGTGTCGCTGCTTTCTCACTAGTGGAGGCCACACACGATGTTGAAGTTTACAAATTGTTATGATCTTTACTCTTTTTTATATCTTTTAATTGCAAGATGTTTATTGAAAATTATGGAAGGTTTCATTATCCAATGACATTTTAGTAAAGACCTTGGATTTGAAACAAGAGAGTATGGCTTTGAATAACTTGGTTATATATATGTTTGTCTTTGCTCTTTCTTCACTTATTGTGAAATTTTCATTTGTAGAACTGTACTAAGTTCAACAGTAGTTGTATAGGAAGTAGTCTACAAGTACAATTTTTTCTTCCCAGTCATATAATTCATTATCTTCCTTGATTATTCCTAGTGGTGATTTCTGTGTTGTTATAATTATGTTCAAAATGGGCAAAGTGCGGATGCATATCTTCAAAAATTGAAGTAGATACACAAAACTTGTTCTTTTGAGGTACAACATATAATAATAGTACATATATGAGATTTGCAAACAAAAACTTCACAATTATTGTTGTGTCTATGTGTGTATATATAGCATTGCTCTATGCTAACACTCATTATTCAACCAAGACAACGATTGGCTATCTAGCCACTTGAATGTCTCTCCTGCAAGCATGACGTGTGTTCTTGTCACACCACCTTAGATCTAGCTCTGCCATGACATATGTTACATGAATCCCAGTCGAACAACAAATATCTAATGCTAGTGGATTCAAGACGAACATATTGGACCGTTGAAATTTGATGAACATGTTTGTGAGAAAAAGACAGATAATTACTGTGACCTAAGTGTCAGCTGCACATTACAGTCTTTCATTTAGGCTATAAAAAGCTTAATTTGTAAGACTAAAAAAATTTCATTTTTATTATTGCAGAAATGAAACAAGTAGAAAAACATAATGCTAGTTTTAGAATTTTTAACTTGATTATGAGATTTTATGTGGATGCACAATCATTCCTTGGTTCAAATAATTAGAAATACATAAATGAAAGGAGTATACTATCAAAATTCGAACAATTCCTTTTTGAATTTAAACAAGTTCATGATTGTGGAAATATTATTTATGATTATCTCGAATATATTGAACATATGATGTTTTATGTTTAGACTTGAGTTTTACATTTGCGGGATTATGGTCTGAGTTGGTTGTTCAATGCATTACATTATTCATGTATTAAAACCAAAATGTACAATCATAAACTTTTTCTTCATCAATAATAGAATTATTGAAATGTCCTAAATAGCTAGAGGGGAGTGAATAGCCTAATTAAAAAACTACAAAATACTAGGCAACTTGTTGGGTGATAACAAAGCGATAATGTGATTTGCACTAGCTCTAATTGTTAGGCAAACCACCTATTAACAATTCTAGTATATTATGATCTCTATATTAAGCTAGAGCTATGTTGTTCCTTAACACCTAGGTGAGAAATATAGATAGTAGATTACCACTAAGAACACTAACTACTAAACTAGGATAAACAAGCACTACCACTAGTACAATATGAATCAACATAATATAAGCGATAAAGAAATTGTTACCAACATCGGGCAAGTGAGATGATCAGCTAATCAATATGAATACCAACTGATTACCAAGAGATAGTTGACACAAGTAATTTTTCCCGAGGTTCACATGCTTGCTGACACGCTAGTCCCCGTTGTGTCAACCAATCACTTGGTGGTGCATAAGCTAATAGCCCTCCAATGCCTAGCCCTATACAAGGGTGCCACAAGCACTTTCCCACAAAGTGATGGTAGCTCAATGACATGTGCAATTTACTGAGTCGCCTTTGTGAGCTTCCGCGGGGAATAAGCACCAAAAGCCCTCACAAATCACCAAGAGATGACCACAAACAATCACCAATCCTCCACCATAGCTCCAAGCCATCTAGGTGATGACAATCACCAAGAGTAACAAGCAAATATGTTGCTCAATTATCTCTAGTGCCACTAGATACTCAAACTCTAAGCAAATCTACTTTGTGAGTTTTTGTGATAAAACAATAAAAAAATTTCATAACTAGTCAAACTCAAATTTTGAATTCAAAAGAAAAAGCAAGGAACTTAATTTTTCTATGATTGTGCCATAAAATTTTGTAGCCTCAACTTTGAGTTTCTATACCTGATTAAATGGGTCTCTATGACCAGAATTGTGATAAACAGAGCCACATGAGCTTGTATGTCCCTAAAATTCTAATGATTCACACAAACCACCCATGATTCAAATTTCATTTTTTTGGAATAAGATCACAACTTGGTATTTTTATGCCTCTATTTGTGTGGGTTTTATGCTTTTGCTAAAATGTTTATTGATTACATAAACTTGTTTAGTTTTAAATCTTGAATCTTAGAGAAGAATAGACATTTTAATATTTTATGCTTGCACTTGTGATTTTTAGACTAAAAAATGCGTCATAAAAATATTTGAAGTGTAAATATTTTTTCATAATATATTCACGGTTAATGTCAAATTGTGCACAAAAAAATCATTAATCTAATAGTGAAATCCATTTCTCAATTTGATGTTCCAGTGAAGAGTTGTCATGAAAAAAATAAAAGGATCTTGGTTGGAAGCATGCAAGCATGCATCAATATAGCATGTTGTATCATATTGGATTTGGTTGCATTCTTTTTTATTCATAACGATGAATGTATTTACAATTGTACAGAATGTTTACATTCAGCGATAGGTATTTATGACTAGACATACTTATTTCTTTACCATGGTGTGGATTTACATCTAGACATAGTGGTTTAAAATTCAAATCTTAGAGAAGATTAGAACATCCTAATACTTTTATGCTAGTGCTTGTGGGGTTTTATTCTTGAAAACATGATATTCAAACCTGTCCCTAAAAGTGCAACCTTTTATCTTAAATATTTCATCAAGCTGGATGTCAAATCGTGCACAAAAATGTTAATAATAGAACAGTGAAAACTATTTCCAGATTGGATGTTCTAGTGAAGAATTTGAAAGTATATAGGCCCTTATTGGGTTTTGATGATTAATGATGATGCAAGATTATTGTGACTAATATGTGTTTTATAGAGGCAAATCGAGTTAGGTCACCGTAATGGTGATTGAATGGGCAACCAAAGGTTTTTATGCCTCTAGCGATGTATATCATTTTGGTTTCCAAAGGATGAACATAGGGTTAAGGATGATCTCGTTTAAAGTGTCAATTGGTGTTGAGGGACTTAGAGTAGATCATGACTTTGTTTTCCCTTTGTACGTAGTATGAAGGGGGCTATGAACGGGTAGCTTGACCTAGATGAGTCTAATGGTTTAGGTGTGGTGCACACTTGTCAAACTTAACACTAGGTAACTCAGGGTTGACCCTAAGATCAGTAAGAACAACTTCCATTTGTAAGGAAACTTGATTTGGAGTTGAATGAAGTGTTTTTAGTCAACTGAACAATGGTGCTCGTATGACTGAACACGTCCAATCAGTAAAAAGTGTCTAGAGTGCCACGGGATGAACCAACAGTGTTTACTAGATGTGACTATGGGCAGGTCTTACTCTCCAAGTAGCACTGAACGCAAGACCGAACTCGCCCGAGGGTAGAGTCCGGTCGTTTCTAGAGAGGTTCTAGAGAGGTGTTTTGATGATCGGACGCATCTGATCAACTAGACGTCGGAGTCCAGTCACAATATAGAGAGGTTCCAAAGAGTGCAGAAGCTCCGGTCAGTGATGATCAAACACAAGGTAGAGTCTGATTAGTGTGGTGATGCTGGCGTGAAGTAGTCATTGGGCTGCGACCGGACGCGTCTAGTTGAACTGACAGATGTGTCTGATCACCACTTAATAAACGACATGTTTGAACATCAACATGTATGTTTTGGAGTGGAGAGTATTTATATTTCGCCACCTCCTCCAACATACCTAACTTGGTCATTTGATTAGCTGACGAAGACCTTTGAGTGCTAAGGGAGAGCAAGGGCCTAGTGAGGATTTGAAATTTGAGAATCTCAAGATTAGGAGACTCATTAGTACTTAGGGAGTAGCAAGTGTGCATCCACCCATCTCATTAGTTGTTGTGATCAATTGAGAGTTTGTACTTGTTACTCTTAGTGATCAACATCATCCCTATTTAAGTTGTCGTTGTACAAATCATGGTCGCCGTCCATGGCATATTCATCACCATCCCAACCATCATGAGCCAGTTCAAATAGTTCATGGTCGAATTCATCTTGATCAGTTTGGACATCTACATGGTCGGGGCGCCATCCTAGTAAATGATCTTACACGGATCTGAAGCGACCTGGATCTGAAGTGACGAGGGACAGGTGACCGTACACGACGATGCTAATCGGCCTAGGATTTGTTGACGATCATGAGCGCCAGTTCCTCGGGGATGAGATGCAGCCGGAAGATGTGAACCAAGAGCTAAGGCTTCAGTTAACTAATAAATAGACTTTGCAAAATAGCTAACAAAAATTATGTTTAAAATGTCACATATAATACCTTAAATTCAAAACTTGTGTAAATGAAAATATATATTGTTCTTCATTCTGAACTTCCTGGAAACAAAAAGACAAACAGATGTGAGACAAGAGCTAGGTGTCAGTTAAATGATAAGCTAAATAGACACATGTATAATCAAAATGGCTAACTAATCACTTTGCAAAATAGTGTACACAATTTGGTTCAGTGGCAAAGACAGTTTAGTCAGTCTGTCAGAATCTAAAGTTCCAAAGCTCTCATGATAAGAATGATAGTTACCTACTTACTGTGACGACATAGCATAAATAACGCCATTGATGAATACAAAAGAAAAAATAAAAACAAATCTCAGTAACCAATTTAGTTTTCAGCTGGCAGTAGGTACCCAAAGCTCTGTTTTATTGGAGACCAGCATCCAAAGCTAGCAGCTGCACACTTGCAGGGACTCTGTCTTTTTAGTTATCTAGCACTGTTTCTTCAGTTATCTAACAGAGCTAAAGTGATAAAAATCTAAAGTGATAAAAAGAAACTACTGAAACAATAGTTTGAAAATTTACACATTACGATACAACAAGATTTTATTTATTAGCAGATCTAGGACCTTCTTAATAACTATGAAAACAAATTACAATAAACGTGTTGAGAGACACTATACCTTTGGAGATGCCCAGATGAACGATCTCCTTGATGGCAGCGTCCAGTTCTAGGTCCTTCTTGATCACTATGAAAACAAATTACAATAAACATGCTGAGATATTTCTGATTGTTTTAGGTTTGCAGCACATAAAGATGAGAGACACTATACCTTTGGAGATGCCCAGATGAACGATCTCCTTGATGGCAGTGTGCAGCTCGTCGTGCTAGGCCTTGGGCGCGCACGCAGAGTCCAGCATTGCAACCGGCGGCGGTGCGGGCGAGGATGACGGACGTGGGCGCGAACCTCAGCGCTCCTTCTCCTTCAAGGCGATCCGTCCGGCGAGGAACGGGGCATGGCAATTGCTCGCGGCGTGGGCGAGGGCGGACGCAGTGCGCGACGAAAGCAAGGGCGGAGTATGGCGGTGCGGTGCACACCCGTAAGGAGTCGCGCACTGGTGATCCATCACCGGTAGTTGTGTTGTCGGTGATTGATTGCAGAGTAATTTACGGCTCACGGCTCATGGTGATTACTTGCAATCAACTTCTCCAAAAAATTACGGCTCACGGTGATTGATTGCAGGTACTTGTGTCCTCGTTGGCGTTGATTGGGTCCCGGTAATTGGGTGCTGCTATTTCCATGTATCACGTTCCATCTGTAATGTTGATTGGATGCAGGTGATTTCATGTCTTGATTGGATGCAGGTGATTCCATGTCTCACCTTCTCTCCAAATTTCAAAAATTACGACCGGTGATTGGGTGCCGGTCTTTGTGCTTCCCGGTAATTGATCGCAAGTAGTGTTGTTGGTAGGCTGAGGGTGTGGACGTTTGTGTGTGAAAACCTAGATTTATTTGAAGTATTCAATTATAGTATAGATGGCAGTGAGGGAAGTTTGAGACATTCGATGGTGATGAGAGAAATTCTGATGACATTGAGAGAATTCACTCATATTAAATTAATATGTTTATTGGAGACATGTTACAAAAACAAGACACATGTTACCGTTCATTGGATTTTAAGTAGAAGAAACACTCGGTTCTCGAGAGTTTAATATTTTTAGAGCAACTCCAATAACTTAGCTAAATTAATAGTCCAATTCCTTAGTTTAGCCCTTTTTTAAAATAGAAAAATTAACTTCTAAATAAAAAGATGTCTACAGCAGCACTTCTATTTCTCATCATCAGATAGCTAGCGTCATGATTGGCTATAGATGGCCATCCAAAATTAAGGTATAGCAAGCTTCATATTTTACTAGATAGCACATTTGTTGAAGCCTAGTTTTACTGCACAAATTCTAAAATAGCCTGCAAAACAAGACTAGCCGAGTTGTTAGAGTTGCTCTCAGGGTCTCGGTACATTATAGTGCTCTTATCGCTATTTGCTATGTTGCTACAGTATGAATCGTGCATTTCAGATGAAAAAGTATAGGATCGATGCTGAATTAAAATTTCCATGCTTATGATACTTAAAATTTCTATGCTTATGATACTTACTATGTCCCTATTTATCGTTACTGCCATTTTCTTTTTTTTATGTGTATGCATATATAATGCTACCGGATAGACATTATCTCATTCGATGTGAGTCTTCCACAAAAACTGGCCATAAATAGAAAGAGTATTCTAGATGTGTAATTAATTACTAGGTTGTTAAGCAGTCATGTCATCATTAATGAGCAACAAAAACCAAAAGCATTTCTAGATTGCTAAAATATTAGCTAACCTCAATAAAGACTTCATATAACACTATCGCTATCAAGAAACCTATATTTGCTGCTCACTTGAACGTGGCTGCATGGTTGCCAGTTATCTTTTCCTGCCAATTTCTTCAAATGATTTATTATGAAGTAAGAATAAACATAATTAGAAGGATGGAAACGACGATGGGGAGTCTAGTCTTTATTTTATAATCTTTTGGAAAATTTATTTTATTCAGTCTTCATTTTTTTGCAAACATTGTTGACATGGACCATACAGGTTGGGTATATATCACCAATTCTAGTTATCGTGTTTATGGTCAGGAAAATAAATATCTAGTAATGTCTTGCCTTGCTTGTTGCTTGTAACCTTCGTTATTTTTACATTATTTGTATAATTGATTTTTAGAGAATGCAGTATCCTTCGGTACATGAGTTTAATGATTACTTTCTTGAAGATATTTCCTATGATAAGTCTTAAATTTGAAAGTTTGACTTATGTATCCATAAATATCATCTGTTTAAATATAGAAAGAGTAAATTTGAATCAGATTCAGTTCCACTACTTGTTCAAAATATAATGATATGATCAAGCTCTTTTGATTTATGGTGGTTGGCAGTGCCTCTTATTAAGGGCATTATGATAATTGCACAACCCCTCCAAACCTCACCCCAAACCCCACGTCAAAGGGATCATCCCCCAACAAACCCCACCCGAAGGGCCTGTGAGCCTGCCCTACCCTCGCCTTATATGTCGCCACCTAGACAATTTTACTGTTGCATATTGTCCTCAAAGATTAAGGCTTGGGTGTAACTTGAACCCTTTTAACAAAATAAAATAGAACTATATATTAGGATTAGTTATGGGCAAGTAAGGTTTGGGTATCAGGAAGTTGGAGTGAGTGAACAATGGTATGCTCATTAACAAAACATGGCCGGGGTTAGTCCATGATTCGGATTCTAGTGTTGCTAAAATCAATAAAGCAAAATATTTAACATATGCCTCTTTCTGGACTTCGGCTTCTTATGGTCCAAAGTCTAGCCTTCCGTGTTCACCTAAACGGTAAACAGTGATAAACTGTTTTATTTAGGGATAAACATAAATTAAATAATGGACCGTTTAAATGGTAAAAAAGGGGAAATAAACTAAACGGCTTAAACAAAACAGAGATAAACGATATTAAATGAGCTAATCAATTATTTAAATGGTTGTTTAGGTGAACATCCGGTATAAATTTGTATACTTAAGTTTATTATATTCATAAATATGTACACTTTTGTTACATGCATAAATATGTGTATTTGAATATTTTCACATGCATAAAATGCATATAAAAACTAAAATAATTAATTTTTTACTTGGATAATTATGTATAAATGCTAGACTAATTGATTTTACATAAGAACTATGCATATTTTGGTAATATTATGTAAAACTGTTTAGACACATTAACTTTTGGGAATATTTTGGTAAACCGTTTAGACATATTTTGGATAAACCGTTTAGACATATTTTGGTAATATTTTTTACTTGGATAATTATGCATAAATCGCTTTCGGGAAGCCTTAGCTTTGACACTGTTGATGGCTACTAAACTCCAAATATAACCATCAACTTTTGCATGAAATGATAAGAAATAGATTATGAAGCATAGTTGTAGGGTTTGATTCTAATGGGTTCCACGAGTTGTGGTGTTCTCACTTGTTTTACAGGATATTCAAGTTTCACTATACAAAAGTACCTCAAATAAGTAATTGGAGTACACCATTGCGAAGAGCTCGTCGAGTCGATCGAAACAGACATATCACTGACTATATTTGGAGCCCAGATGAGAAAGATATCAATACCGCAACGAAATTCAACTTGAGAACAATTTAGAACATACCGGAACCATCACCCACCATATGTTTGAGGGGCTAAACTGACAGAATTTCATAGCTTTGGTGATTTCATATTTTCCAGGGAATATACCATAAAACCGTGAAGAGGATCTAATTATCAGAATAATTATCGGAATTATTCCACGGTGGGACATTTTCCATCGGACTCAGGAAGGATTCAGAAGACACCCGAGGGAAGCGGGGCCTAAGAGGCCGAGATGTGGGGCCGGCCGGCCACCTACAGTAACGGATCCAGATCCGCTTCTAGAAGCTTCCTCCACCGCCTCCTGGGATGCATCTTGACCGTGTTTCAATGCCGGTTTGATCCAAGGGCTATCGTCGATCCCACCGGGCTATAAATAGAGGGGAAGACCCCCCTGAAGATCATCATCTACCTACAGAGCAAAAGCTAGAGTTTCAAGTCTCCATCTAAGTAATAGAGATCCCTATAGTTCTAGTTCTTGTAGTTCTAGATCTAGTTCTAGTTGTATATTAGGGTTAGAGAGAGATATTAAGGAGAGAGCTATGGAGGAGCCGGGTCTGTCGGATCTTCCTCAACTTTGTACTTTTGCAGTAGCTAGTTCATCTTCGAGCGATCTCTAGGTTCTTCAATTTATAATTCCCGAGTTCCTTGTTTACTTTTAGTATTTACTTTCAAGTTATTTATTGATTTCCCGCTTGCATCAAATGCTCTAGTCTTCGTGAAACTAGAGTAGTAATTAATAGATTAGGCGTGGTGCTTAGTCTTGCAATTACCTGGAATTGCACCCAGTCCCATGGATTGTTGTGGTAGCCCCAGGATCGTGACAATCCTGACGACCGATGTATTCCACCACATTCGGATTGGTGTTTGTAGGATGAAAGGTCCTTGCGTGATTTTGGTAATTGAGTGACAACTTAGATGGACTAATATGTGTTTGAGTGATATATATACACAGGAGATTAGTTCACACGTATTTGTATGATGAAGGAGCTTATTGCACATGAGACATGACATGGAGTCATGTGACTAAGGTGGAGAAGATCAAGATGAGGCTTGGCTTGATGGACCGGTTGCAAGTGTGAAGGGCAAGTGAGTGATGCTTGGCGCCAATGGACCGATGCAACGGTGAAGAGCAAGTGAGGTCAAGATTGATGAACCAATATGGTCACATGATGATATGAAGAGGATCATATCATTTGGTGATAGGTTGGTGCATGTGTTGCATCAACATTGGAGATGGAATGGAATGCGCAAGGCAAAGGTATAACCTATAGGGCATTTCATTTCACCGGTCATTGGTGTGTAGAGAAGTATATGACCGGGTTTAGGATAGATAGCCGTACTATCAAGAGTGGCAAACTTGTTTGTATATCGGTTATCTAGTGCCACTTGGAGCGATCTAACTTTGCGATGCATTAGGATCGAGTGGCGCGGTGAGAGCAAGTGAAAAATGCTTTGAAAATGATTGTGAACATGCTAACACACATGCACAAGGTGATGATCACATTTGTGTTGGCACATGTGAAGCAAAGGAAGAAGTGCGGAGGAGTTCCTGCTGAGGAACAGGCTCCGGACGCTAGGGCATGTGGTGTCTGGACCATTGGAGAGAGGGTCCGGAACCAAACCCTAGGTCTTGGCCTGGTTGAGAGCTCCAGACGCTGGTCCGGACGCTGGGACTTGGACGGTCTGGACCATTTGGTGTGCGTCCGGTCGCCTTCTCCCCTGTCTGTGTTGAGCTAGTTGCAGTCCGAGGTGGGTCCGGACTCTAGTTGCAGTCCGGACGGAGACTCCGGACAAGAGTCTGGAGGACAGGAGCTCTCTGTTGCTCTCGGTGTGAAGGACCAGACGCAGAGGCGTGTCCGGACGCTGTCCGGATGAGTTTTGGCTCTCGGGGAGCTCTCTGCTGGAGTCTGGACGCGGGTGTGCCTTTGGTCCGGAGGAGTGTCCGGACGCATCCAGAGACACGCGACAACGATCGGCGCAGGGCGCCAATAGCTCGTTTCGAACATCCTGGAGTCCGGACGCGCGCGGCATGGTCCGGACCCCAGTGATGGGTGCGTCCGGACCCTCTGCAGGAAGCCCATTGAGTGAGCAAAATGACTAGTTTCATTTGGGTGGCTATTTATAGCCCTTGGTCGGTCCTTGGGGCTAGTTGAGCACCTTGGGGATGTGTTTCCCTTAGTGTGCTTGGTGAAGGAGCCCTCTAACTCACATATGCTTGATAGAGATCATCCGATTGTGTGAGAGAGTGATTTCTAGTGCGCTGCTTTGAGAGATTGCATCGTGTGGCAATAGGTGATCGTGTTGCAAGCCGGTGGTTCTTGTTACTCTTGGAGGTTGCCACCTCCTAGACGGCTTGGTGGTTGAGGCTCCGTTGAAGCCCACGCGAAGATTGTGCGGCGCTCCGGAGAAGTGCTTTGTGAGGGGCATTGTGCTCGCCCCGCGTGAGATCGCGAAGAGCAACTCTAGTTGAAGGTATCGTTGAGTGCCCTCATCTTGTGTTGGTTAGGCGGCAACCCTTGAGGGGGTTAGACGAGTGAGGCCTGTAAAAAGTCGTAAACCTCCAAGTGAGTGAGTCGATACAACGGGGAGTAGCTTGGTGGTGACCAAGTGAACCTCGGGAGAAAAATCACCGTGTCAACCTGGTGTACATCTTCTCGGTGGTTTGCATTCTCCGAATCACTAGCTTGTATTTACTTGTTCATATCTTGTGGTAGTGGTTCTTTATTGCTCCTGTAACTAGTTTAGCTTGTGTAGCTTGCCTAGTTACCTTCTAGCTTGTGTAGCATAGAAGTAGATCTTGAGTGACTAATTGGCTTGTGTAGCCTTGTTAGTCACATTGCTTAGTTTGTGTAGTTAAGTAAGTTGATCTCTCTAGTTGACTTGTGTAGTCTTGCTAGAGAGCATTGCTAGTGAGCTTAGGTGCTTTGTGCTTTGCTTACTAGTATGTGTAGGAGCTCCCCGGTTTGCTTAGAGTACTATTTGCTTAGGTTTGTGTGACCTTGCAACCTAGACTTGTTTAGGTGAGCTTCCTAGCTTGGCACCTTAGTGAGCCCAATTAGCATTCTTTGCTAGGTGCTAAAGTTATAGATAGAGGGGTGTAGTCTTAGCTAGACCGATAGTTTTAATTCCACATTTGTTTCGGTTAGCCGTTGCGCTTAAGTTTTAGAAAAGACTATTCACCCCCCTCTAGTCCGCCATCTGGACCCTACACGTGGTATCGGAGCTTGGTCTCTCATTTGTGGTCTTTACTAACCCGAGAGGATGGCGACTTATGGGCTAGATGTTGAGTGTCCACACATATTTGATGGCACACACTTTTCACGGTGGAGAAATTGGATGGAAAATAATTATAAGTTTATTTCTCCCCAAATGTGATGGATCGTTGATGTGGGTATCTCTTGTGCAATTGAGAGAGAGGATGCAACTCAAGCACAAAAGAAATGCCTACATCTCAATTGCCAAGCTACCTATATTCTCTACCATTCCATGAAAGATAATATCTTTGGTGAGATAATGAACATGAAGAGCGCTCATGAGATTTGGACCTATCTCATTGAAACATATGTGACGGTCTCAAATGATGATGATGATGTGTACAAGTTGGTGGCACATGAGGATGTTGAGCATGACCACAACTCGGTGATTGTGGAAGATTTCTCCACCTCATGGTCAAGTGATGATGAAGATGTTCTATCTATCAAGAGATCACTTGACAAGAATGATGAAGGCTCAATATCAAGTGTTGCAATTGATGATGCTATTCCAAGCACACTTGATGATAATGATGATGATGATGATGCATGCTCGGGATATGAGAGTGATGCTTCTACAAGCTCTTCTACTTCATCACATTGCTTCATGTCACATGGTGACACTAAGGTATCAATTGGCAATGTGATTGTAGATTGTGATGACCCTAACTTTGAGCTTGTGTGCAAACTCTCAAAGGCTTTAGAAAATGAGTTAAACAAAACAAAGAAACTAAAAGATGAAAACTCTTTTCTAAAGACCTCATGTGAATAACATAAGCACTTACTTGATGTTCTTAAATCTTCACATGATGAACTAAAATTTGATCATGAGCAACTTCGTATGTCTCATGAAGATTTGGTTCACAAACATGGCTCTCTAATTAATGAATTGCTAAATCTTAAAAATGAAGAGAGCTCATCACTTGGGTCAAATGATCAATCACATGTTGTTGCTAACCCTTGTGATGTAGGGAAGAAGAATATATCCACCCCTTGTGATGATTTACTTGATATGCCATGTTGTTCAAATATAGATGCTTGTTCTACTTCTATGTCTTGTGAGACTAACCTTTTGAAGGAGAACAATGAGCTCAAAAGTGAATTGAAGAACATGAGCAACAAGCTAGAGAGGTGTTATACTTCCAAAGTCACCTTTGATCACATGATGCACAATCAAAGAAGACATGGTGACAAGAGTGGAATTGGTTTCCACAAGAGCAAGGGCAAGGAAGAGAAGAAGTAAGAACCAAAGAAGCTATCTTATTTCATGTGCTTCAAGTGCCATGGGATGGGACATCTTGCAAATGTTTACCCAACCAAGATTGCTCAAGCTAGGCCACAATTCAAGCCTCAAGTGCAATACAAGATCAACCATGAAGATGGTGATTCGGGGATGACAAAGAAGAAGAAGACAAGAAGAGGTGCCAAAGCTAGAGCAAGGCATCCAACTTTGTTCATGATGCCAACAAGATGATGATGAGCAAAGATCAAGAGAAGAATCATTTGGCTCACATCAAGTGCTTCAAGTGTGAAGATATGAGACACTTTGCCTCGAAGTGTCCTACCAAGCTTGAGATGAAGAATCAAGGAAAAGAGAAGAGGCAAGACAATGAGAAGCACAACATGAGCAAGGAAGAAAAGGCTCAAGCAAAGAGAGTGTGCTACTCATGTCGGGTAAGGGGACACATGGCTCATTCATGTCCCCTAGGTATGACTTCTAAGCTTACTTCAATTGATGATGATCATATGCTTAGAAAGGATGGTAGTGGTACCTCTATGGTTGTTATTGCAAAACATCCCACTATTCATACTAAGGCATTGCCTAAGTATGTTGCTCCTAACTTGAGAGGACCCAAACTAGTTTGGGCACCATCAACAAGTGGATGAATGTGTGTAGGTACCATGGGCATTGGAGGCTTTATTCAATATGTTTCATATTGAATATCATATGATTGAGTCAAGTAATTAAGCTTAGTGCTATCCTTATCCCCATGTCAAGTCAAAAAGATAAAGTCCAAGTGCTACAACATACAAGTGCATGATCAAGTTGTGGTGATATATTGGATTATTTGAAGACTTGCAATTATTCAAGTTGAAGCTTACTAATGGATTGATCATGATCTACCAAGGTATATTTCTTGTTGATCAAGTTCATTTGGGTGTGTATAAGATGTTTGAATCGGATATACACATAGTGCATATGAGTTGATTGAATTGGATACATATATATGCATTAGTTGCTTGCTACAAGTTGTTTGAATGGATTAAATACTTAGTGATCAAGTTTGTGTTGATTTGAATGGATATGATCTAGAGACTACTCTTAGTAAGTGTATTGAATGGATATATGTCTCTTCAGAGTGTTCAAACAAGTTGATTTCAAGTTTGATTCAATTTGAAGAAGCATAGCTCATTTTGTCAACTCTTGTCAATATTCAAAATCTGAGCTAGCTGTGATCATAGCCATGTTTGAGTAATCAAATCTATTTGGATTGGCTTGAAATTTAGTGTGCATGCTCTACACTTATGGTATTAGTTGCTGTTCAAATTTCATAGTCATTGGATATGTACTTTGGGAGATATGATATATTCTTTGAAGAGTATAAAATATGTCAGAAAAGTAACAACCATTGAATTGATCAAGAGTCACTCAAATTGAAAGGTCCTCAAGATGGAATCACGCTTATAAGTGATTGAGGTACCTATGCTAGCATTGAAAAGTCCATTTGATTGTGGAGTGTATTTGGCACATGTTTAGTACTCAAGATGAAGATCAATCAAACAAAGTTATTTCAATTGAGTGTCAAGGATGATTCTTGGAGAGAGGTCACTTCTCCCTTTTGTAGGGGCTTGCCGCTTTGTGTAGGTAAACCAAGTGTGGTGCTTGGAAGGCTAACATGGAAGTGGTGATCTAGGGATCATTTGGAGACACTTAGTTGAAGCTATGAATAGGTTTGATCAAGAAGAAAGCAAGCAACACGAAAAAGGAGAGATAGATGAACTTACATTCAAAGTAGTATCATGTTTTTCAAGTGGTGTCATGAATTACAAGTGGTACATCATTTGATATTCTCTCATGCAAGCAAAGATCAAAGAAGAAGCAAGTCAACCACAACAAGAAAGTGCACTTGATCATTAATGGGATTCAAATCATATGGGTGAAGAATGGAATTCTTATTGATATTTATTGGTCTTCACCATACTCTTAATTGGACTTCACATTGCTAATTGGAGATGAAATCTACATGACTATCCTCTACTCCAACATAGCAAAGGTGAAATTGTTTGATATATGCATACATCCATTACTTAGTACATGTTTAGTGCATATAGTCATATATAGTGCTCATTCATGAAAAATCAAATAAATTTGTTGCTTATAGTCTACCACTATTGCTTGATTGGTTATTTGTATCTAGTGGTAGTATATGAGTTTGTTCATGAGCTAGTAAACCCAAGTACTTGATCTATTTTGGATAGCAATCAAGTGACAAGTACAACCTCTATAAGATAACCGCTCAATGTGTGTGAACAAGCTTACAGAGGGTTTAAATCGGACTTGGAAGCTTATGCTATTCATTCTAGTTCAAGTCCAACATATAAGCTCATGAAGATGAATCTAGTTCAAGCATAAGGCAACAATGCAAATGGATATCAAGATGCAACTTACAAGTGGTATCTAGACTTATGCTAATCTTTCAAAGAGTATCAACTTTCATATTGGTACTTGCAAAAGATGTCTAGTTCTAGCATACATGTGATGTTCCACAACTAGTTGATTCAAGAAATATCCTTCATGTGGTATCTCACTAGTTATATGCTACAAGTTAAAAATGATCCTCAACTTTAAGTGATCAAATCATAGTTCTCTTGATTGGAAAGCCTATTTGGATGACAATTGCTTTGACCACAAGGGAGTTGACCTACTGAATGGTATCATGGTAAATGATCTTACATGAAGAGTAATTCAATACATATGTGTTGGTGTCCATAAAAAAACTATCAACCATCTACCCTAGTGCAACCTTTGCATCAATAGAGAAGCATACCTTTTATGGAAATTGATGACAAAGGGGGAAAGATTAGTGAAAAAAGATATATTAGTGAATGGACATGCACTAAGGGAAAGAGACATGGACATGAACAAGGGAACAAGATTGAAAGGATCAAAGTCTTGGACTAAGTGATGCACACAAGTAGGGGGAGCAAGCTGATGAACTTGATTGATTTAGAAATAAGCCCAATTCACCCCCCCTCTTGGGCATCTTGCTCCTTTCAGTCTTTCTGTCTAGGTGCAGGTAGTCCGCATCTTCACAGACATGTCTATTTCACCGAGCCTCTCTCTGAGACAGTGCCCAGATCGTTACGTCTTTCGTGCGGGTCAGAACTTACCCGACATGGAATTTCACTACCTTAGGACCGTTATAGTTACGACCGCCGTTCACCGGGGCTTCGGTCGCCGGCTTCCCTGTCATCAGTTCACCAACTTCCTTGACCTTCCGGCACTGGGCAGGCATCAGCCCCCATACATGGTCTTATGACTTTGCGGAGACCTGTGTTTTTGGTAAATAGTCGCCCGGGCCTGGTCACTGCGACCCCCTTTTGCTAGGGGCACCCCTTCTCTCGAAGTTACGGGGCTATTTTGCCGAGTTCCTTAGAGAGAGTTGTCTCGCGCCCCTAGGTATTCTCTACCTACCCACCTGTGTCAGTTTCGGGTACAGGTACCCTTTTGTTGAAGGTTGTTCGAGCTTTTCCTAGGAGTATGGCATGGGTTACATACTTCAGCGCCGTAGCGCCTGGTATGAGCCTCGTGGAGAAGCAATGGCTAGTCCACGGGGCTCATACTTTAGCGCTGCAACGCTTGGTACTCGGACCTCAGCTCGAGGCATTTTCTCTACCCCTTCTTACCCTGAAAAAGCAGGGTCACGTTGTGTCCATGATTTTCAAATCTTTTCTACTTAAGTAGTCTAAAGTAGTCTAAGTTTCTCGATGAGGATAATTAATTCGGCCGTTGTGGTCGGACTCTATTATGGATTTCTAACCACATTCTCCATAGGTCCCTCTTAGATCTTCTTTCTCCAATCTTGGGTTAGGGAAGAAGGAGACAAAAGACCTATCCTGAGCACACGCAAGGGAACCATAGACAGGCAAGTGAAATCCAATCCACAAAATAAATTCATACATGGATGGCACCGTTGTGGTAAAGGTCGTAATGTTAGAGGAATCATTACCGCAAGGCATAGAGGGGGAGATCATAAGCGCCTATACCATAAAATTGACTTTCGACGGAATCAAAAAGACATATCTGGTAGAATCGTAGCCCTTTTGAGACAATTATACGTTCTAGAAGGCAATTCTAATTGATCAATAAAAATACAATTCAATGGAATTCCTTTTTTGTTTTTCTTTAGATTAGTGAATCTTTTTTGAAAGGTTAAAAGGGGTGGAGTTAACCTGTTTTTATTTTCTTCGAAACTAGTGCCCTCTTCCTCATTGTGTATAAAAGGAAGAAATAAATCAATCAAATTACAAGCCTAAGGGCATATCGGTTGAAGTAGATTCTTCTTTTTTATCAAAAAAACCACTTCCCAAACTGTACAAGCTTCTTCCAAAGCATACGGCTTTCTAGATCTAGAAATTATACCCGGAACAGAAGATTCAATTAAGCAAGATTCTGAAGCGAGAATTTCGCCTCTCCCATCAATAGGTTTAGCGAGAGCATTTATAACATGACCCAAGTAAGCCTCGCTCACGGGTATCTGAGCAATTCTTCCTGTTGCTTTTACAAAATTTCCCTCTTGTATCATCAACCCATCGCCCATTAATATAATCCCAACAATTTTGGATTCCAAATTCAGAGCAATACCTCTCGTGCCTTCTGCAAATTCGACTAATTCACCTGACATTATTTCACCAAGACCTATAATACGACTCCCCCACTTGCACTATGCGACCGATATTCTCAATCCCTACTTTCCTATTATATTGTTCAATACGTTCGCGGATAGTTCTTACCTTAACCTTACCGAAATGGATCATTCTGGATATTTTAAGAATCACGCCACCAGCAATATAGCCAACCCTACCCTATCACGTCAATCCCACAAGACTCTTATCCATTCCCGTTGATCGTGGTGGGGACTAAAGAAACAAGAACAACAACGACTAATTCATCTGCCAATATATTTCCGAAAATTCGAAAACTAAGTGATAATGGTTTTGTGAAATTTCTTGATTTACCCTATTGGTCAAGGAAGTTTCTCTGATGGTACGACTTTAGGAATATCTGGTACTTTTAACTTTATGATTGTATTCCAGGCAGAGCACAACATCCTTATGCATCCATTTCACATGTTAGGTGTAGCTGGTGTATTCGGCCCCTCTTTATTTTTTTCACAATAACTCGGGATGTAATCCCATGGAGAGGAAAAAGGGGTATCCTGTAAATTCAAGGGGAGGACTTGCATTCTGATAATACTGAATTAATTCAATATTATGAATATTGGATGTTTGCAATTCATGGTCGATAGTGGAATAATATAGCATAGGTGAAGGATATTTGCAATTTTTTGTTTATATAAGTTTTTTTAATACTTCCATGTTGGGATTGGTTACTAGTTCCAATTTGATACAAATTTATTTATTTTGGGAACTTGTTGGAATGTGTTCCTATTTATTGATAGGCTTTTGGTTTACGTGGCCAATTGCAGCGAGTGCTTGTCAAAAAGCTTTTGTAATTAATCGTGTAGGGGATTTTGGTCTGTTATTAGGAATTTTAGGTTTTTTTGGATAACGCGTAGTTTGGAGTTTCGAGATTTATTCAAAATAGCTAATAACTGTGAGGCGGACCTTGGAAAGTTTTTGCATAAGCAGGGGGAATTCGTAGATCCTCCAAACATAGAGCGCGTAAGGCTTTGAAACCAAATACGTTACCCACAATGGAAGTAAACATGTTAGTAACAGAACCCGCGCGCAACTGCCGCCGCCGCTACGCCGCCACAAGGAGGGAGAGTTAGAGAGGGAACAACACTTACCCCGGCAAGCGCAAAGAACTGCGACGAAGATGGCAAGTCAGAGGGCGGCGCGGCGGCTCGTGGAGAAATTCGGCAGCCTGACGGCGTGGTTTCGAATGGAATGGCGGCTTCGGACTTAGAAAATTTCGAGCGAGTGCACGGGATATAAATACTGAGCCGATTTTTACTGGCGGTTGGCAATGCAAACCGCCCGTAGAAAGAGGACCAGTACTGGCGGTTGGCAAGTATAAATCAATTTGCAGAAATAATTCAAAAAATTTTAAAAATCATATCTTGAGATTTGTTGTTTCAAAAATTATGAATTAAATTTTATATTGTTTGTCTTGACAAGATATACATGTTAAAAATATGAAATGACATGTTTGAGATACTTTTATATGTAACTATATTTATAATGACCCATACATAAGCTTAAAAAAATCATATCTTGAGAAATATTATTCCAAACTTAGTGAAATAAATTTTGTGGTATTTGTCTTGACAAGATATACATGTTTTAAATATGGAATGATATACTTTTATATGTAGCTATATTTAGCGCACAGGGTTCATCATCTCGGGATTATAGAAATAGATTGTATTTATGTGAAATAAGCATAGGATCTCACACGTAGAAACAAAAATAGGGTCTCACATATAGAAACATAAATAGAATCTCACATTGTAACATAAATGGATTACATGGAAAATAACAAAAATAATCTAGGCAGTTATATTATTCTTCCTTGTCCATCGTGGCGCACGCAAGGTAGCGATTTCTGTGGGATGCTTTGCTCAACACTCCTTATTTTTACTGGATGATCATCTACAAAGAGACACATATTGCTGAACTCATTAAATTCATCCAGGTCAGATACACCATCAACCCCTATAGCTTGTTGCTTTCCAGGAATAACTACATGCTTCGGCTTGTTGGTACTTTTCATCTCATTAGGACAAAGGATCTATTCAGCATAGAAGACTTGTGCAACACGGTTAGCCATTATCCACGGATCATCTTTGTAGCCTACTGTAGGGTCGAGATGGCGGACTAGAGGGGGGGGGGTGAATAGTCCTTTCTAAAACTTAAGCGCAACGGCTAACCAAAACAAATGCGGAATTAAAACTATCGGTCTAGCCAAGACTACACCACTCTATCTATAACTTTAGCACCTAGCAAAGAATGTCTAAGAAGCTAAATACGGTGTCGGGCTAGGAAGCTCACCTAAACAAGTCTAGGTTGCAAGGTCGCACAAACCTAAGCAACTAGTACTCTAAGCAAACCGGGAGCTCCTACACATACTAGTAAGCAAAGCACAAAGCACCTAAGCTCACTAGCAATGCTCTCTAGCAAGACTACACAAGTCAACTAGAGAGCTCAACTGACTTAGCTACACAAACTAAGCAATGTGACTAACAAGGCTACTCAAGAAAATTAGCCATGCAAGAGCTACTTCTATGCTACACAAGCTAGAAGGTAACTAGGCAAGCCACACAAGCTAAACTAGTTACAAGAGCAACAACTACTCACTAGCACAAGTATATGAATGTAAATACAAGCTAGTGATTTAGAGAATGCAAACCACCGAGAAGATGAACAAGGTTGACACGGTGATTTTTCTCCCGAGGTTCACTTGGTCGCCACCAAGCTAGTCCCCGTTGTATCGGCTCACTCACTTGGAGGTTTACGACTTTTTACAGGCCTCACTCGCCTAACCCCCTCAAGGGTTGCCGCCTAACCAACAAAAGATGAGGGCACTCAATGATACTTTCAACTAGAGTTGCTCTTCGCGATCTCCCGCGGGGCGAGCACATTGCCCCTCACAAAGCTCTTCTCCGGAGCCACGCACAAGCTTCTTGCATGCTTCGATGGAGACTCGATCACCAATCTATCTAGGAGGTGGCAACCTCCAAGAGTAATAAGCACCACCGGCTTGCAACATGATCACCTAGTGCCACACGAAGCTATCTCTCAAAGCAACGCACTAGAGATCACTCACTCGCAATTAGAATCGCACTATTGCTTGCACAAGTGAGTTAGAGGGCTCCTTCACCAAGCACACTAGAGGCAACACATGCCCAAGGTGCTCAACCAGCCCCAAGGGTCGGCCAAGGGCTATTTATAAGCTCCCCCATGAAACTAGCCGTTTTTCCCACTCATTGGGCCTTCCTGCGTACCTCTGGACACACTTTTCACAAAGGGTCTGGACCATCAGGAGCGTCCGGACCCTTCACCAGCCGAGAGCCATGCTCTCTGTCTCACACTCCGGACACGACCTACGGATGCGCGCAATGCGCCATCCGGACCAAGCCTCATGCATCCGGTCAACCTCTGATTCAAACAGCCTTCTTCCCGCGCTCGTCACAACGCGCCACGTGGCTCCGGACGCTACTCTTCACAGCGTCCGGACCACCGTCCGGAAATAAATTCCAGAGAACCGGAGAGCTCCTTCTTCATTTCTTCCACTCCGGACGCGCGTCTGGATCCCTGCGTCCGGACCGCAAACAGCGTCCGGACTGCTCTCCTCAGCCGAGCCAGCTAGGGTATGCCTCCGGACCCATCTCAGATGGTCCGGACCGACTACACACCCTGCGTCCAGACCTATTTCTCAGCAGGAACTCCTCCGCACTTCTTCCCTTGCCTCTCAAGTGCCAACACAAATGTGATCACCACCTTGTGCATGTGTGTTAGCATTTTCACAATCATTTTCAAAGCATTTTCACTTGCTCTCACCGCGCCACTCGATCCTAATACATCGCAAAGTTAGATCACTAACGGTGACACTAGATAACCGATATGCAAACAAGTTTGCCCCTCTTGATAGTACGGCTATCTATCCTAAACCCGTCATCAACTTCTCTACACACCTATGACCGGTGAAATGGAAATGCCCTATGGTTATACCTTTGCCTTGCGTATTCCATTCCATCTCTTTCTCTAATGTTGATGCAACACATGCACCAACCTATCACCAAATGATATGATCCACTCCATATCATCACGTGACCGTATTGGTTCATCGATCTTGACCACACTTGCTCTTCACCGTTGCGTTGGTCCATCGGCGCCAAGCATCACTCACTTGCCCTTCACACTTGCAACCGGTCCATCAAGCCAAGCCTCATCTTGATCTTCTCCACCTTGATCACATGACTCCATGTAATGTTTCGTGTGCATTAAGCTCCTTCATTACACAATCACCTGTGAACTAATCTCCTGTGTATATATCACTTAAACACATATTAGTTCACCTAGGTTGTCACTCAATTACCAAAATTACACAAGGACCTTTCAATCTCCCCCTTTTTGGTAATTGATGACAACTCTACAAAGATATGGAAATTAAGATCATTTTGTATATTATGCCATTTATCCATCATTTAAGCTCTATGCCAAGATTTGGATAAATGCCACAAAGTCGGACCTGGTAGTGTTAGCTCCCCCTACATGTGTGCTCACAACGGTTTGAATTAAGCTTTGCACATATGCATGAATAGACATTGTGGGAGTGCTAGCACTACTAAGTGATGCTAAGGGATATAGGATAAACCTTTGAAGATATCCATGTAGTTCCACTTTGAAGTTCATCCTTAGCACCATGGTTAGCTAGATACAACAAAAACACTAGAAACCCCGTGAGATCAACATTATAAGCACGGTTTCTAGATACCAATATAAAGATCATATATCTAGCTTACCAACCTATGCATGCTAGTTTATCAAATCATCATTCAAATCCTATAACTAGCATACACCACACAAGCATGCATATAAAGATAAAACTTATGCAATATGCAAGGCAAGCACATGAATATGCACATATCAAATGCAATCAATCAAGTCCATGAGCTTGCTCCCCCTACTTGTGTGCATCACTTAGTTCAAGACTTTGATCCTTTCAATCTTGTTCCCTTTTTCATGTCCATGTCTCTTTCCCTTTGGTGCATGTCCATTCACTAATATCTTTGTTCACTAATCTCTCCCCCTTTGTCATCAATTTCCATAAAAGGTATGCTTCTCTATTGATGCAAAGGTTGCACTAGGGTAGATGGTTGATACTTGTATCTTCTTATTTTTGATGGACACCAACATATATGTATTGGAATGACTCTTCATGTAAGATCATTGACCATTATACCATTGAGTATGGCAACTCCCCTTTGGTCAAAGCAATTGTCATCCAAATAAGCTTTCCAGGCAAGATAACTATGATTTGATCACTTAAAGTTGAGGATCACTTGTAAACTTGTAGGATATCTCTTGTGATATACCATTTGTAGGATAACCATTTGAAAAGAGCACTTGTGGAATATCACATGTATGCTAGAACTAGACATTTTTTGCAAGTACCAATATGAAGGTTGATACTATATGAAAGATTAGCATAAGTCTAGATACCATTTGTATGTTGCATCTTGATATCCATTTTCATTGTTGTCTTGTGCTTGAACTAGATTTATCTTCATGAGCTTCTATGTTGGACTTGAAATAGAATGAATAACATAAGCTTCCAAATCCGGTTTAAACCCTCTCTAAGCTTGTTCACACACATTAAGCGGTTATCTTATAGAGGTTGTACTTGTCACTTGATTGCAATCCAAAATAGATCAAGTACTTGGGTTTACTAGCTCATGAACAAACTCATATACTACCACTAGATATAAATAATCAAACAAGCAATAGTGGTAGGCTATAAGCAACAAATTCATTTGATTTTCAATGAATGATCACTATGGATGACTATATGCACTAAACATGTCCTAAGCAATGTATGTATGAATATGTCAAACAATTTTACCTTTGCTATGTTGGAGTAGAGGATAGTCATATATATTCATCTCCAATTAGCAATGTGAAGTTCAATTAAGAGCTTGGTGAAGACCAATGATAACCAATTTGAATTCCAATCTTTACCCATGTGAATTGAGTCCCACTAAGAATCAAGTGCACTTTCTTGTTGTGGTTTACTTGCTTCATTTCTTGATCAATGCTTGCATGAGAGAATACCAAATGATGTACCACTTGTAATCATGATACCACTTGAAAGAACACGGATCTCTCTCTTTTGGGTGTTGCTCGCTTTCTTCTTGATCAATCATATTGATAGCTTCAACTAAGAATCTCCAAATGATCCCTAGATCACCACTTCCATGTTAACCTTCCAAGCACCACACTTGGTTTACCTACACAAGGCGGCAATCCCCTACAAAAGGGAGAAGTGATCTCTCTATGAACCATCCTTGATACTCACTTGAAATAGCTTTGTTTGATTGACTAAAGTGTTGAACCCTTCTTGATGAATGACTATGAATCCACTATGAGCTCAACCTTATCTTGTTTAAGTCCTTGTCTTTCTATCCATTGATCTCCAATCATTACTAGAACTTAAACTTCATCCTTATCTTGAGTTTGATCTTGATCTCCAATTTGAGTGCCAAATATACTCCACAATCAAATGGCCTTGTACTCATTGCTTGTCATGCTTCTAATCTTGAACCAAAATCAAACATAGATGCCTCAATCACTTGTAATCATGATTCCAACTTGAGGACCTTTCAATCATAGTGACTCTTGATCAATCCAATAGTTGTCACTTTTCTGGCAGATTATGTACTCTTCAAAGAATAATTCATATCTCCCAAAGTACACATCCAATGATCATGAAATCTGGTGGAGATTTGCTTCACTAAGTAATCTAGCAGCCATAACAATTTTAGCTTCATTGGACTTCTAGATTGCTACCAGATTTCACATCTTTGCACATAGGTACATGATGAAAACTGCTGCACATGTGTTGATAAGATCCACTCCAAAACCAAAGTAGCTCTTATCCAATATTCATGAAATTTTCACAGCAACTAATAACATAAGTGTAGAGAATGCACACCAAATTTCAAGCCAATACAAATATATTTGATCTCTCAAACATGGCTATGATCACAGCTAGCTCAGATTTTGACTAACTGGCAGATTTGAGCAAAATGAGCTAAGCTTCTTCAAATTGGACCAAACTTGATGTTAACTTATTTGAACACTATCTCAAGACATATATCCATTGAATTCACTTACTAAAAGTAATCTCTTGATCATATCCATTCAAATCAACTCAATCTTGATCACTAAGCAATTAATCCATTCAAACATCTTATAGCAAGCAACTAGTGCACATATATATCCAATTCAATCAACTCATATGCACTATGTGTATATCCAATTCAAACATCTTATACACACCCAAATGAACTTGATCAACAAGAAATATACCTTAGTAGATCATGATCAATCCATTAGCAAGCTTCAATTTGAATATTTGCAAGCCTTCAAATAATCCAATAAACCACCATAACTTGATCATGCACTTGTATGTTGTAACACTTGGACTTCATCTTTTTGACTTGGCATTGGTATGAGATATAAATTAAGCTTCACTACTTGATTCAATCATATAATGGATTAGATGCAATCACTTGAATCAAGTCTCCAATGCCAATGGTACCTACACACATTCATCCACTTGTTGATGGTACCCAAACTAGTTTGGGTCCTCTCAAGTTAGGAGTAACGTACTTAGGCAATGCCTTAGTATGGATAGCGAAATGTTTTGCAATAGCAACCATAGAGGTACCATTACCATCCTTTCTAAGCATGTGATCATCATCAATTGAAATAGGCTTAGAATTCATACCTAGGGGACATGAATGAGCCACGTGTCCCCTTTCCCGACATGAGTAGCACACTCTCTTTGCTTGAGCCTTTCCTTCCTTGCTCATGTTGTGCTTCTCAATGTCTTTCCTCTTCTCTTTTGCTTGAATCTTCATCTCAAGCTTGGTAGGATACTTCGAGGCAAAGTGTCCCATATCTTCACACTTGAAGCACTTGATGTGAGCCAAATGATTCTTCTCTTGATCTTTGCTCATCATCATCTTGTTGGCATCATGAATGGGAGTTGGATGCCTTGCTCTAGCTTTGCCACCTCTTCTTGTCTTCTTCTTCTTTGTCATCCCCGAATTAACATCTTCATGGTTGATCTTGTATTGCACTTGGGGCTTGACTTGTGGCTTAGCTTGAGCATTCTTGGTTGGGCAAACATTTGCAAGATGTCCCATCCCATGGCACTTGAAGCACATGAAATGAGATAGCTTCTTTGGTTCTTGCCTCTTCATCTTTTTCTTGCCCTAGCTCTTGTTGAATCCAACTCCACTCTTGTCACCATAGCTTCTTGTGTTAGTCAACATGTGCTCAAAGGTGACTTTGGAGTTGTAGCACCTCTCTAACTTGTTGCTCATATTCTTCAATTCACTTTTGAGCTCATTGTTCTCCTTCAAAAGATTAGTCTCACAAGACATAGAAGTAGAACAAGCATCTATATGTGAAGAACATGGCATATCAAGTAAATCATCACAAGAGGTGGATACATTCTTATTCCCTACATCACAAGGGTTAGAAACAACATGTGATTGATAATTTGACCCAAGTGATGAGCTCTCTTCATTTTTAAGATTTAGCAATTCATTAATTAGAGAGTCATGTTTGTGAACCAAATCTTCATGAGACACATGAAGTTGCTCATGATCCAATTTTAGTTCATCATGTGAAGATTTAAGAACATCAAGTAAGTGCTTATGTTCTTCACATGAGGTCTTTAGAAATGAGTTTTCATCTTTTAGTTTCTTTGTTTTGTTTAACTCATTTTCTAAAGCCTTTGAGAGTTTGCACACAAGCTCAAAGTTAGGGTCATCACAATCTACAATCACATTGCCAATTGATACCTTAGTGTCACCATGTGACATGAAGCAATGTGATGAGGTAGAAGAGCTTGTGGAAGCATCACTCGCATAGCCTGAGCATGCATCATCATCATCATCATCATCAAGTGTGCTTGCAATAGGATCATCAATTGCAACACTTGATGTTGGGTCTTCATCATTTTTGTCAAGTGATATTGGGGTAGGTAGATCATCTTCATCATCACTTGACCATGAGGTGGAGCAATCTTCCACAATCACCAAGTTGTGGTCATGCTCAACATCCTCATGCGCCTCCTCCTTAGGCTCATCATCACCATCATTTGCGACTGTCCCATTTTTTTCAATGAGATAGGACCAAATCTCATGAGGTGTCTTCATGTCAATGATCTCACCAAATACACATCTATCCAAAGCTCGATACAAAATGTTAGTAGCTTGGATTTCGAGATCTAGGCATTTCTCTTCTGCTTGAGTTAAGTTCTCTTCGTCCCACACATGAGAAAAGCCTACATCTACGATCCACCACATTTGAGGAGAAATAAACTTAAAATTGCATATCAACCAATTTCTCCACCGTGCAAAGTGTGTGCCACCAAAAATGTGTGGACACTCAACATCTAGCCCATAAGTCGCCATCCTCTCGGGTCGGTAAAGACCACAAATGAGAGACCAAGCTTTGTTACCACGTGTAGGGTCGAGATGGCGGACTAGAGGGGGGTGAATAGTCCTTTCTAAAACTTAAGCGCAACGGCTAACCAAAACAAATGCGGAATTAAAACTATCGGTCTAGCCAAGACTACACCCCTCTATCTATAACTTTAGCACCTAGCAAAGAATGTCTAAGAAGCTAACTAAGGTGTCGGGCTAGGAAGCTCACCTAAACAAGTCTAGGTTGCAAGGTCGCACAAACCTAAGCAACTAGTACTCTAAGCAAACCGGGAGCTCCTACACATACTAGTAAGCAAAGCACAAAGCACCTAAGCTCACTAGCAATGCTCTCTAGCAAGACTACACAAGTCAACTAGAGAGCTCAACTGACTTAGCTACACAAACTAAGCAATGTGACTAACAAGGCTACTCAAGAAAATTAGCCATGCAAGAGCTACTTCTATGCTACACAAGCTAGAAGGTAACTAGGCAAGACACACAAGCTAAACTAGTTACAAGAGCAACAACTACTCACTAGCACAAGTATATGAATGTAAATACAAGCTAGTGATTTAGAGAATGCAAACCACCGAGAAGATGAACAAGGTTGACACGGTGATTTTTCTCCCGAGGTTCACTTGGTCGCCACCAAGCTAGTCCCCGTTGTATCGGCTCACTCACTTGGAGGTTTACGACTTTTTACAGGCCTCACTCGCCTAACCCCTCAAGGGTTGCCGCCTAACCAACATAAGATGAGGACACTAAATGATACCTTCAACAAGAGTTGCTCTTCGCGATCTCCCGCGGGGCGAGCACAATGCCCCTCACAAAGCTCTTCTCCGGAGCCACGCACAAGCTTCTTGCGTGCTTTGACGGAGACTCGATCACCAAGCAGTCTAGGAGGTGGCAACCTCCAAGAGTAACAAGCACCACCGGCTTGCAACACGATCACCTAGTGCCATACGAAGCTATATCTCAAAGCAACGCACTAGAGATCACTCACTCGCAATTAGAATCGCACTATTGCTTGCACAAGTGAGTTAGAGGGCTCCTTCACCAAGCACACTAGAGGCAACACATGCCCAAGGTGCTCAACCAGCCCCAAGGGCCGGCCAAGGGCTATTTATAAGCTCCCCCACGAAACTAGCCGTTTTGCCCACTCATTGGGCCTTCCTGTGTACCTCTGGACGCACTTTTCACAGAGGGTTCGGACCATCAGGAGCGTCTAGACCCTTCACCAGCCGAGAGCCACGCTCTCTGTTTCACACTCCGGACACGACCTCCGGACACGCGCAACGCGCCATCCGGACCAAGCCGCATGCGTCCGGTCAGCCTCTGATTCAAACAGCCTTCTTCCCTCGCTCGTCACAACGCGCCACGTGGGTCCGGACGCTACTGTTCACAACGTCCGGACCACCGTCCGGAAATAAATTTCAGAGAACCCGAGAGCTGCTTCTTCATTTCTTCCACTCCGGACGCGCGTCCGGATCCCTGCGTCCGGACCGGAAACAGCGTCCGGACTGCTCTCCTCAGCCGAGCCAGCTAGCGTATGCCTCCGGACCCATCTCCGATGGTCCGGACCGACTACACACCTTGCGTCCGGACCTGTTTCTTAGCAGGAACTCCTCCGCACTTCTTCCCTTGCCTCTCAAGTGCCAACACAAATGTGATCACCACCCTGTGCATGTGTGTTAGCATTTTCACAATCATTTTCAAAGCATTTTCACTTGCTCTCACCGCGCCACTCGATCCTAATACATCACAAAGTTAGATCGCTCACGGTGACACTAGATAACCGATATGCAAACAAGTTTTCCCCTCTTGATAGTACGACTATCTATCCTAAACCCGGTCATCAACTTCTCTACACACCTATGACCGGTGAAATGGAAATGCCCTATGGTTATACCTTTGCCTTGCACATTCCATTCCATATCTTTCTCTAATGTTGATGCAACACATGCACCAACCTATCACCAAATGATATAATCCACTCCATATCATCACGTGACCGTATTGGTTCATCGATCTTGACCTCACTTGCTCTTCACCGTTGCGTTGGTCCATCGGCGCCAAGCATCACTCACTTGCCCTTCACACTTGCAACTGGTCCATCAAGCCAAGCCTCATCTTGATCTTCTCCACCTTGATCACATGACTCCATGTCATGTTTCATGTGCATTAAGCTCCTTCATTACACAATCACCTGTGAACTAATCTGCTGTGTATATATCACTTAAATACATATTAGTTCACCTAGGTTGTCACTCAATTACCAAAATCACGCAAGGACCTTTCACCTACCTTACTTAGATCGAGAACTCTGACCCCATAGTTTTCCATTGTGACATATTTGTCTTCAACCCATTAGCATCGAAACACAGGGATCTGAAATGTACCATAGTCTAGTTCCCATATGTCGTCAACGAAGCCAAATTATATAGTTTCATCACCAGTTTCAGATTCTTAAGGCATCGCATCGAACTCTACTGTTTTGTGCAATGCTCTTTTGGTCCTTGGACTTGGTACAGAATGTGAAGCCACTAATGTCATAGCTTTGCCATGTTGTGATCTGGCGTGATGGTCCAGAAGCCAGCACCTTGATGGTGCGTTCCTCAATTGTTTCCCCCTCTGGAATGTCATGCTCCCTTAGCCATGAGGTGAACTTATTCTTGTGTTCCTTCATTAACCACTCATTTGTGTGCCCAAGATTATGTTTGTGAAGCTCATCAATATGTTGCTCGATGAAAGGCTCCATTATCGAGAGTTGATGTAGGATGCTGTGATGTGCCTCGAGGACTGAATTGTAATCTTGCGGGACTAATGATTTCTTTCCCATCCTCCCTTTTCCATTCAACCTACCATCATGTCTTGACGGAGGCAAACCTATTGCATCCTGGTCTTTTAGGACGTTGTTGCAAAATGGACCACCAGACTCAATTGCCTCTTCGGTTAAGTACCCCTCTAACATGGATGCCTTAGGACAAGCACGAGTTGATACGTAGCCATTAAGTGTTGACATGAAACTCTCATACATCCACATCTCATGAAAATACATGGGACCCAGTGCCTCTATCTGTGGAACCAAGTGCACGATAAGGTGAACCATAATATCGAAGAATGTTGGAGGAAAACACATCTCGAAGTGTGACATTGTCTCTGCTGCAAATTCCTTAAGAGATGTCAACTCATCACGGTCGATCACCTTCTGTGAGATCCTGTTGAAGAAGTAGCACAACCGTGTGACTGCAACCTTTATCCACACTGGATTTATAGCCCTGATGGCAATAGGGAGGAAAGTAGTTAGCATGGCATGACAATCATGTGAGTTGTAGTTGGTGAGTGTAAGGTCTTTCATTGACACAATACTTCGTATGTTAGAGAAGAATCTAGATGGGACCTTCAGATTCTTCAACCACACACACATCGAATGTTTCTCATCATTGTTGAGGTTGTAGCTTGCTGCCGGGAGATGGTACTTCCCATTTTCTTGAAGAACAGGGTGGAGTTCTTTTTTTATGTCTAACTGTACCATGTCTAGGCGTGACTTTATTCCTTCCTTTGTCTTGCCCTTTATGTCTAACAAGGTTCCAATTAGGATTTCAAACACGTTCTTCTGAACATGCATACCATTGATCGCATGACGTATGTCTAACTCAGGCCAATATGACAAATACTCAAAGAAAATAGATTTCTTCTTGAATGTAGCCCCTGGAGTTGGTTTGACATCCTTTCTTGGTTTTCCATCTGTTGTCTTCTTCCCAAAAACAAATTTAAGGTTCCTGACTAGGTTGAAAACTCTTTTGCCTTTACTGTTACCTAGTGGGGCAGTAGACTAGAGTTCAACATTATTGTCGAAGTACTTATCCATCTTCTTCTGGCGGTACATGTGTCCTTTTGATAAGAAGTGTCTATGCCTCATGTCACGAAACCGCCCAACCTATAAGAGCACTAGTGCAATGGTCACCGTTTCCGACAACACTGTCACACTAGAGCCCATATAAGCCCGGTAGTCCTTGAAATCTTGAAGGATTTCAAACCACAAATAAGTCACAACCTGAGATCGTACTCGATTCAGTAGCCACACATTCACAGTGATAAGTTCAAAACGAAAATAATATTACAACATAGTTTAAAGAAGTGTTATTACAACACCAAGTTCAATTCAGAGTAGCGGAAGTTTAGGTTTCACAAACACCCATTTCAAACTGTTTAAAGCAAATATAGTGTCATACTTAGTACAGTCCCATCAAAAGCAACAAGGAGAGACATCAGAATCCACCATTGCCCATGGTCTTCACTCATCATCACATGAAGGATAGAGGCATGCCTGACAATAGCCAGAGTAGACCATACCATCTGCAACAAGGGTAAAGAAACCCTGAGTACTCGATTGTACTCAGCTAGACTTACCCGACAGATATATATATATATATATATATATATATATATATATATATATATATATATAACCATAGACACTTCAAGGATCATGCAAGTCTTTATCAAGTGGATCTCATGAGGTAGCATACTTTTGCATAAAAGAGCAGTCCTAATTACTCATGTATTCTCATAATCATAAAACATCATTAGCACATGTACTAGAGCAATAACTGAGTTATCAAACAATAATAACCATATTGTGCTTGGCATAAAAACCACATAAGCATCTTTTGGTTACTTATTAGAGTTTAGGTTTCTACAGTGGGAGGAAGATCTTTCAAGTTTCTCCCTGACGGGGAGAGACCGCGATTCGAATCGAATTCCAATCCAGCTGGAGGTTTATTCCTCAATCACACCCAAGTATGTTTGCCGGCACACTTATGTGGGTCACCTTCATTATAGCTCGGGTAGCCGCTGGTCCCCAGGTACCGGCATGAATAGCGATTCACGGTAGCTAGGTCGATCAAGTAGTGCCTGCCCTTGGTGCCAAGCCAGGACGATCAGGATGCTTGCCCACGGTCTAGTCATCCGCTCGTGGTCCTTCATGACCCAACTAGGAGGGGATTCCAGCTTGAGCGTACATAGTTAGGCTTCGCGGTCGAAACGAGTTATTCGGCCAGCTATGAAAGAGGCATCCGTTCAATCTCGGCAGATGTCCAACCACGATCCAGTTCCTAACGACACAGGTGGAGAGAACCTGCTCACAAGACCTCCAAGTCAAGTGGCTCACAACACCTTGTCCGCCCGGTCTCGATTTATTACTTCCACATGGTTATTTTCCACGATAGCAAATATAGCCAACCGTGACTAGCATCCTATCATTGTGGGGGATGGTAGACCACCCACGCTACCGGTCTTAGCATGGCTAAGCATAAGTTTCGATCCTGGGCCTACAAGGTTCTATTTGTTGGACAAGGAAGATATAATGTAGCAAGGGTTTCATTCAACTCCTATTAACTTAATGCACAATCAAGTGGTGGCATTGTAAGTAAAATACTTTTAAATAGAGTAAGGGAGGTGTATAATGCTCCGGGGCTTGCCTTTCACAAAGGTGGAGGGAAGGTGGTTTGGGCACTCAGGAAGCTCAGACCCCTGTTCTCCTTCTTCTGGAACTTCTGGAGCTTGAATCTCCGGTGGGGCTCCTCCTTCCAGCTCCCCAAACTCCAGCAGTGTCACTCCCTCAGGCGATCCTGGATGCATGTATACACGTATGATGATCCAACATATATGACAAGTCACATACTAGAAATGAGATATGTCTAATGCATATGAATGAATGCTCATGATGGATGTGTGATGCAACATATTATACTCGTTGACCGAGTAGGTGCAAATTTCTTCTCTTGTAGAGAAGTTAGCACTCACCCTTCTTTAGCAACCTGTAATAGAGCTTCTCCTCTGAGGTAAGCTCTCTTACACCTGCACTTAAACATAGTTATGGTTTAAGTTACTTGCTAAACTAACACAAGGCATACACCACTTATAACATTCACAACATGGTATACAAACACTCAAAACAGCAGCTGAAAGAAAACTGTTTAGCTGAGGCTACACACAACCAAAAATTACAAACTTGGACATTGTGGAAAGCTCATGAAATTGTATACAAAACATTTCATAAACTCCCGAGCTAGATCCAACTTTAAATTAGCTTAACAACCACATCAAGCAAAGTTGTTTGGAAGGTAACAGGAAAACACAGATTTAAAGCTAAACTTGTAAAATATACCCAGGTCAAATTAAATAGGTTATGGCCGTGAAAATATAAAACCAGATATATTAACAAGTTATCTACAATAAAGTGAATTATAGATACTACTGAAACTAAACATAAGTAGCTCAAACAATTCTATCAAGAAAACATGTTCCAGCTGTTTTAATAGATTCCAGATAGCACTTAGAACAGTTATAAAGCTTTTAACTAGCATTCCAAAAATTATGATAAAACTAGACAAGCAAGGTTACATAATTAGATACCATTTTCGTATTCACAACATCAATAGAAAGCATACATAAAACAGGGTCAAAATTACTTCTTTGCTGATGATAAGGAAACAAGCACAAATTGAGCATTAAATTACTTAAACAATTTGAAAAGTGTGAAACAACATATTTCATATTTTTCTTAGCTTATACTAAGAAAGTAACACATGTACAAAAATTAGCAAGCACAGAAAACACATATAACTTGGCTAGAAAATTAAACAAGGTTGCATTTAAACATATAAGCATTTGATCAAAAGAAGTACAACATGCAAAAGAATTAAAGGTTACTGGCACGTCAACATTTTCATGGTAATAGCATGCTATTGCAATCTCAACACAACAATAACCATATTTTTATCACATGCCAAACTCTAGTTATGAATTAAACAAATTAAATTAAGCATATAAAGCTTGTTGTCCATTTTTATTAAAACAGTACAAAAGAACAGTAACAACAGGTTATATTATATTTTTCATGCATAGAGAAAAACATAACAAAGCTAGCAAAACTGATTTCATATTTTTAGCATTTTTCTGGAATTAGTTATGCATTTCCAAAGTTAGCAAACAAAACTGAAAAAGAAATAACAGAAAAACACTTAGAGCCTATGACATGCGGAACCCACTGGTCAGCTCTTTCTCTCACAGAGTCGATGCACTGGAGGTGCTCGACCATCGGTCCTTCGCCGGCGGTGAGGTTTCCGGCCAAAGCAACCCTACAGCTATGTTCCCCTACGCAACCCGCATCGAACCATATAGCTGGTTGTACCCTAGGCTCACCGGAGCACGCTCGACGGCGACCATGGTGGCACGGCGGCGCTACGGTTCTTACGCTGGCCGGCGCAAGCTTCCTCCGGCCAAACTAGCGGCAGCTACACCTACACGGAACCCTAGCGGCCCAATCTAGCCTGGATTAGGGCCATGCAAGCCCTTCGATGAGCTCGGCCACATGCACAGCGACACGGTGGTGAGTTCACGGCGGCGCGGTGCCTCTGTTCAGGCGGCGGTGAGGCATGACTGCTTCAACCAACTCCGGCTACCTAACCACTAGCTAACCAGCTAACCCTAACGTGACTTAGACGGACGTGAGTGACGCTGAGAAGCCCAGCGTAACTCTCGCCGGCGTTGCGGGTGTCGTGCGCTTGCGCGCGGCGGAGTTCCTGTTCCGGCGAACCCTAACCCTAATCGCTTCAACCGACTCCTCGGTGAGAATCTACAACCTCTAGGCTACCACGTACAAGAGCTAGAAGAAAGGGAGAGGGGCCATGGCAGAGCTTTAGTCGTCAATGGCGTCGCTACTCTGCGTGGTCCGGCTCACCTGCTCGGTTAGCATGGAAACTGGTTGGTGCAAACGGTGGAGCAGAGCAAGGTGAAGTTGTGGCTGTGTTTTGGCGGCCAATGCGGCAGTGTGCAGCGCAGGAAAGCTCAGCGATGATGCTGCTCGGCAATGGCATGGCACTACGCTTTCTTGCGCGAAGCAGAGTGGAGAGGGAGAGAGTGAGGGCGAGTGTGCAGCCGGTCGCGAGGTGGAGTGTGCGGGCGTCCAAGCGCGGGGTCGACGCGGGGCCAACGACGGCGTACGACCGCCACGCGGCGCGCGATGCCTCGGCGTTTGAAACCGCCATCAGGCCGACTGACAGCGCGTTTTGCAACGCGATTATCTCCCGAATCTCTGCAAACTAGCTTCAACCAATTGCACTAATAGATGGAGCTATAGTTGAACTCCAACTTTGGTGCAATTTGTTTGAACTAAAACTGCCTAGATTTCAATTTGCAGGCATTCAAACATAGCAACATTCAAACTGAAAGTCAGTTAGGACTTAGGCGATTTCAGAGAACAAAAACAGCCCCCAATTCTGCCTTAATTGGCCAATTAGGGTATGTTAAGGTCCAAATCACCTCAAGGTGGTTAAACAAAGTTTGTTTAGTATGAAGAACTCTACAACTTTGCTTAAACCCACTTTGTCAAATAGGGTCATTAACAAGCTTGATTTCTTAAGTCAAGCAAAAAGGTTCCTAGGGTCAATATGAAAGCTTAAACCCTAGAAGCTTAATTTGACTTGATCATGAACATAAACATGGTTCCATTTTCATCCCTAAGCATTTCTAGGTGGTCATTAGTGATCAAAACATCAAGCACTTGGTTATACAAGCATAACTCACTCAAAGCTAGGTGTAGGTTAACACATACATACATGAAAAACAAGGTGATCACTAGGGTTACCATTTCATGTGATCATGTAAATGCATGAATGCAATGATGCTTGTGCTCATGCTCATGAAATGATATGCAATGCAAGCTTAACACCTAGGGTGTTACACCTCATGTACACTATCTTCTTAGATGCAGTAAGGGACACTTGAGCGGTTTCATCTATGCATACCACACAACCAACCTTTCCCTTGAACTGCCCTGATAATGTGAAGAGAGTAGGGTAACTGTTGATGGTAACAAAGATAATTGCTCTCAACGTGAATGATTCTTTGCAGTACTCGTCCCACATTTTAACACCTGTTTCCCACAATATCTTCATGTCTTCCATTAAGGGCTCCAAGAAAACATCCATGTCAACTCTAGGTTGTGTAGGTCCAGAGATAAGGATGGTTAGCATGAGGTACTTTCGCTTCTGCATCAACCATTGCAGAAGGTTGTAGATAGTGAGGATCACCGACCATGTGTTGTGCGTGCTACTCTTCTCAGCAAATGGATTTATTCCGTCAGTTCTCAGTGCAAACCTAACATTTCTTGGTTCCTTTGCAAAGTCTTCGTGGTTGTTATTGAAATCTATCCACTGCTTGCCATCGGCTAGGTGCCGAAGCTTCCCATCATCTTTGATGTGCTCATTAGAAGCATGCCAGCTCATAAGTTTGGCATCCTCTGGGTTAGCAAACAAACACCTCAGTCGATCGACCACAGGCAGATACCATATCACCAAAGCAGGAATCTTTTTCTGTGCATAATAGTCTACTTCGTCTTTTTCTTTCCTCGTGGGTTTTGAACTCTATTGGGTCTTCATTCGCTTCTTTCCTTTACACACCAAGGCAGCACAATGTTCCTCTTTGTATTCTTTATTCATTTTGTACCTACTTGCATTGCACTTTGGACAACTCTCTATGTCCTTATAATCGTCACCTCGATATAGGATACAGTGATTTCTACAAGCATGGATCTTCTCAACACCCATCGTTAGTGGACTGATTAGCTTCTTTGCATAGTAAGTGTTAGCAGGCACTTCGTTTTCTTTTGGAAGCATGTCTGCGATAATACTCAAGAATGCATCAAAGCCAGCATCAGAAAGACCAAACCTAGCTTTTCATACCAACAACTTTAGCACCGAACACAAGGTCATGAACTCTTTGGTGCAACCCTTAGACTCATTGTACAAAGGCTCTTCTGCTGCCTTCATTAGGGCGTCCATACCTTTCTTGAAGAACATTGATGGATCTTCTGCATGACGATGCAACATTGCCTCCAGGAATTCTACATCTTCCGCAACCATATTATTTTGCATCACATCAGTTCCGACGCCTTCAATTCCTCCAGCGAAACCATGATCAGGACCATCGGTGACAGGTTGTTGTGTCTCATGTACGAACTGAAACCCACCGTCAACAAGCATATCTGGACCATCGGCGTTGATATTTGCACGGCTAACAGTTGTATAAGGCGTCGAGCTACCCTCTCCACGCTTTGTCCAAATCAAGTAATCCTTCATAAATCCTCGGCGAACAAGATGAGAAAGGATTTGTTGATGGTCATCAAATACAACAACATTCCTGCAGTCCATGCATGGACAATGTATGTGCGTCTTCTTTGTTCTGGAAGCATGGTTCTTAGCGGCATCAATAAACTTATCAACCTCGGTTATGTATGATGCATCTAGCCTTGATAACTTATACATCCAGAATGACCTCTCCATCAATACCTGACTTTGAGAAGGGAGAGAAGACAAATATTATGTAACCATCTTAATCAACCTGACTTGAAGAAAATAAAGAAAATAACCTAGGTATTCTTCTCTCTCACTCATGGTCAAACCCTAGATCGAAAAGGTTGCTCAAATTGAGCAAAAATGAGCAAAATGAGGCAAAATGGATTAAAACTGACCTTTCTTAGCAATCTCCTTCCAAGAAATGAAGATCAAAACCTCCCTCCTTGTATTTTGATAAATGTGGCTCTCCAAAATCACCTCCTTCCAACAGTACTCAAATCAAAATGCCCCATTGTCTGTGTAAATGAAGTTTACAGAGGATTTATCTCGGGTATATAGAGTTTATTAGCTATGGTTTAGGGTTTAGCTAGGGATTATTTAGCTAAGGATTTATGATTTACCTAGGAATTATTAGCTAGGGTCTAGGGATTGTTAAAATAAAAAATCTAAGTATCATAATTAAAAAAACATAAGTATCATTATTAAAAACAAAAAATTAATGAAACATAAGGACATATAGTGGATGAAATAAATTGAGAAATAAAAAAAGCATAATAAAAAATCTAAGTAGAACAATTAAAAAAACTAACAAAAAAACTACACTTCCCTTCCCTCTATACATAAATTCTATTTAACACAACATTGATTCATGAAAACAAGTAAATATATCTAGCATAAACAAATTAAAAAGCAAACACGAAAATGGAGAGAGGAGATATATTATATAATCAATTTAATCAACCTCATGTGATGAAACAAATAAAATAACCTAGATATTCTTCTCTCTCACACATGGTGAAACCCTAGATCCAAAATGTGGATCACATTGAGCAAAAATGAGCTAAATGAGGCAAAAGGGACATAAACTAACCTTTTCACAACCTCCTTCCAAGAAATGAAGATCAAAACCTCCACCCTTGTATTTTGAAAATTCTAGACCTCCAAAATCGCCTCCAATGGAAGGTGGCGGTGAGAACTATAGCTGGTCGGGTGGAAGGAGAGAATGCTGGTCGGGAGGGATGTATATATAGGCAGGATGTACCACAGGCGGTTGGCATAACTCAACCGCCTGTGTAAATCGCCCCATTTACACTGGCGGTTGAGTTATGCCAACCGCCTGTGGAGATTGATTACCCAGTGTAAATGGATGATTTACACTGCTGGTTGAGTTATTGAAAGGTCTAGATATGGCTAGAGGGGGGGTGAATAGCCTATTAAAATTTTATACAACAACACTTAGGCAAACTTGTTAGAATAAAACACGGCGTAAGCAAGTTTGCACTAGCACTACTAGGGTCGGCAATCCACCTACCACAAATCTAGTTTCTAGCAAGATAAATCCTATGTCACACACAAGGGCTAGAAAACTAGTGTTACTAGATAAAGCTACACAAGCTAAGCTAGAGGTTCTACTTTGCAAGAATGTAAAGAAAGTAATGCAAAGCTAGAGATAGGAAGATTATACCGCCGCGAAGAGAATGCCAAAGAGATAATCAATCAATCACAAGATGAATCCTCGGTAGAGAGACAATGAGACACAATATTTTTTATCGAGGTTCACTTGTTTGCCAACAAGCTAGTCCTCGTTGTAGCGACACACCTACTTGGAGGTTCACGCGATAATTGGCATCACACGCCAAACTCGTCACTGGGTGCCGCAAAACCAACACAAGATAGGGATCCACAAGCTACGAGCAATCCACTAGAGATACCTTTTGCGAACTCCCGCGGGGAAGGTTCAAGAACCCCTAACAATCCACCGATCGGAGCCGGAGACAATCACCTTCCTCCACTCAACGATCCTCGTCGCTCCAAGCCGTCTAGGAGATGGCAATCTCCAAGAATAACAAGAGCTTCCGTGAAGACGACGATCACCAAGTGCCACTAGTATGCAATCAATCAAGCAATGCACTTGGTTCACTCAATCTCTCATGAAATTAGCAAATGTATCAAAGAGATGAGTGGTGGAGGCTCTCACAAATGAGCACTAGTGTGTGAGTGATGAAAATGTGCAAGAGCGTGCCCCTTGGGCCGGCCATACAACAATATATAGCCCTCACCAACACACTAGCCGTTTCCACTCAAAACAGGCTTCTCTACGTACCTCCGGATGCGCTTTTCACATGGGGTCCGGACCATCAGCCGCGTCCGGACCCTTCACAAACCGAACGCCAACAGCTCTGTGAGGCACTCCGGACGCAGGCTCCGGATTCTCACCAACCACTGTCCGGACAACCGCGAATGCGTCCGGTCAAGCCCCCTTTCAAACTGTCTTCTTCCCGCATGCGTCACAGCGCGCCACGTGGCTCCGGGCGCGACTGTAGCTCGAGTCCAGACGCACTACTCACAGTGTCCAGAAATTTCCTCAGAACAGCCCGAAGATACCCGAGAGCACCCTGACTCCAGACCCTGCGTTCGGAGTCCTCCTCCGGACCATCACCACTGTCCGGACTCCACTACCAGAGAACACAGAGAGCATTAGGCCTCCGGACGCACGTCCGGAGTCTAGCGTCCGGACCGCAAACTGCGTTCGGAGCACTGCTCACAGCCAGCCTTGCCTAGGGTTTGCTTCCGGACGCACGCGACATGGTCCGGACAGCACATGCCCTAGCGTCCGGACCTCCTTTCTCTGCCCAAACTGCCTTCGAACTTCTTCCAAGCTGCCAAGGGCTAACACTAAGTGATCTCAACACTTGTGCACGTGTGTTAGCTTTTAGTTCACAAATATCTTGGAATTAGTTGGTTGTTTCACTAGTTCAATTGATTTTATATGCAATGCAATGAACCTAGTGGCACAAGATAACCGTAATCAAACACGAGAGCTCCCTCCTTGATAGTACAACTATCTATCCTAAATGTGATCACACCCTCTATGGTGTCTTGATCACCAAACCGAAAATGGATTCCTATTTCACCTTTGCCTTGAATCCTTTTCCATTTTCCTTTGCACTTCACATCCACCATGCTAGAGCCTTGCAATCATCACCTTTGATCCATTTGCTTCATCACATGGCATGTACCAACATATCTCATGATTCACACTTAGAGATTAAGGTTAGTACTTAGGTAAGTTTCATCAATTACTCAAAACCAAACACATGGCGTTCTCAGTTATGCCAACCGCCAGTGGTAATCAATCTCCATAGGCAGTTGGCAAATCTGCCCTGGCCAAAACACACCACATGCACGTGACAACCAAAACCGCCTGTGGTGTGTTTTGGGGGGCGCCAGTAAAGGCCGGTTTTCTACTAGTGAATGTAAGAAAATAGTATTTCAAACATTTTTTAGAAGTTTTAATGGCTAGTTAGTGAGTAAAGACTTTTGTTTTTTTCTCTCTTCTATGGTTCTTGAGCTATGTATGAAGTAAATTAGACCAAAATTTTGAAGTTATTAGGTTAAATTAGCTAGAGTAACAATTACACCCTTATCCAGTGGATATTGCTTGGTTTTAGTGGTGTAGTTTATGAATCTTTCATGTGCATCTAGATCTGGAACTAGGGTTTGTTTTTTCTTTTACTAATTACACTCTTATTAATTTTTATTGTCACATAAATGGGAATCATTTTGCATGAAGGATAGTGGTAAAATATTAATTGTAACAAATATTTGTCTTTGATACCAAGGGTGGAGAAATATTAATGAATATTAATGTTTGTCTTCAAAATATTAGTATTTGTAATTAAGAAAAAAAGTAGAGAAATATGTATTATTAATTAGTTATGGATATGTCGTTAATTATTATGTAGAATTGTTTTCCATGAAAGCGCTAGTTACATTCTGTTTAATTGTTTTGTGACTGAAAGTGTATTGGCCTCCAGACTGGGTTGATTGAAGCATGGCTTAAAGGATATTTATGAAGACTAAGACTGTCTTCAACTGTCGTTACTTAAATATGAGATGCATCCACTGGTTTGGGTCTCCCATGTAAAAAAGGTCATGCCCATAGAATCTTTTGTTTCCAACAGCGCGCCCAAAAAGAAAGGATCTCGTCTGTGCCACACTGTGTTGCTCCCCACCGCCACACGAGCAGGGCGAGAAACTCAGATCCCCGTCAGCTCACGGCCCACTGCTCCTGGCGCTTCTCACCGCGGACCAGCCCCCCCTCTGGCCGCGCCCCGTTCCCCGCGTCGAGCAGGCGGGACCCCGGCGACCCCTCCCCGCGGCGAGATCCGCCGTTCTCCGCGGTAGAGCACGCGGGAGCCCCGAGGAGCCTCGGCGATCCCTCCTGGCGGCGAGATCCGGCAAGCTTCTTCCCCACACGACCTCCCTCTCTTACTCCGGCATTCTTTGCGCGCGAGATCCGACGAGCTCGCGTCACCGAACTGGGCCCGCCCCGCCACGGTTTGCGAGATCCGACGAGCTCGCGTCATTGAGCCGGCCCCGCTGCGGTCCCACCTGGCAGCGCCGGCCGCTCCACCTCGTTGTCTCATACGGGCCCACCAATATGGGTGCCGGAGTTTTACGTCTACCAGGGAGACAAGGCAAATATAGCTTGCGGTTTGTGCAGCACCCAAAATGCATCTTGTGATTGCGTCCTCGGTTGGAGGTCATTTTTTACACATAAAACACAGTGCGTGACCTATTTTGCGTTTTGTGTGAGCCCTTAGAGACCGTCTAAGGATACTATGGTTTGAATGTAGACCAAGGACATTTGCTAGCAGTTTGTATTGGGGATAGCAATTTGTATTAGGGCTTTGCCGGTAGTAGTGAGTACGTGCTGACCTTTCTCCAGGCTCCGGCATACGCGACAGGGACGTACAGTACAGAGGTAGTATGTCGGGCCGGCCGGTGCATGGTGACCACCGGCCGCATGCACGCATGCAACCACGCGGCTTTGAGGTGGTGAACTACTGGTGATGCTGATGCCATTGCCAAAGGGCGGGCTCAGGCTGCGTTCGTCGTCAACGAGATGGTCGGCACGCTCTGCTGGCTTTTTTTTAACGCAATGGCATGAGCTCTGCCTTTCAATTAAGTAAGAGGGAAAGAGAGTTTATGTACAAGCAAAAAGAGAGAGAGGTACTCCATAGAGGAGAGCAAAGAGCAGTTGCAGAAGCACACACTCCACAAGGAGCTGCAGCAGCTAGGCAAAAAAAAATTGAAAGCTCTCTGTTGCATTATTGAAAATTCTTCTGTTTCTCTCTTTCCATATATTCCAGAATGTGTAGATCACCACCCCGTTCAGCCTTCTACGATTAGAGTTAGGCACCTTGTTCACCGCCTCCTCCCACCATGCCTTAATGTAGATGGGGTCAGGTTGTTGTTGCAACTGCAGCTCGTTGAGGTTTTCCCATAGCAGGATTTGGTCCCAAACTGCCTTTGAAAAGGGACAACATAGACACAGGTGAAGGCTAGTTTCTAAGGGCCCATTACAAAGCACACAGTGATCTTGGTGTGGCCACCATCTCTTTTGTAGATTGTGTGCCGTGAGAATTTTATCTTGCACTAAAATCCAGGCGAAGATCTTACATTTTTTCTCCACTTGTGCTCTCCAAATCATGTCGCTATGGAAAAAACCGAAGGAGCCTTGGAATTGAATCCGGTAAGCTGAGTGAGTGGAATAGGCGCCATCCGGGGTCCATCGCCAGGTGATGGAGTCCTGAACTCCCTACTGCAGGTGTATATCCTGAATCCTTATCCATAGGGACACAAATTCTTCAATCTGGACAGCCGAGGTGATTCTCCCCCTTAGTGATTGCATCCAATTGTTATTCCTAAGTTCCTGTTGCACTGTTCTGTTTTTTCTGGAAATAAGCTGGAACAGATGTGGCACTAGGTGCTTGGGAGCTTTCCCTCAAGCCAGTTATGATGCCAAAAACGAGCCTTTGTGTCATCACCCAACACAATTGTAATTGAGCAGTTGAAAAGTTGGCGATCAAGTTCACTGCAAGGCAGCTCTGAGCCAATCCACGGCTTGGTATCTTCCATCCATTCTTGCCACAACCACAGTAATCGAAGTGCCCTACCAAATCTGTCAAGGTCAGGCACTCCTAAGCCTCCAAGAACCTTGGGTCTGGTAACTGTTGGCCAATTAACTAAGCAGTGGCCGCCATTTGCATTGTCTCCGCCCTTCCACAAAAATGATCTCCTAATTTTGTCTATCCTCCTCCTTGCCCAAGCAGCCAAGGGAAACACTGTGAGGTGGTATGTTGGCATGGAGGAGAGGACCGAAGTGACTAGAGTGAGGTGTCCTGCTTTGTTTAACCATTTACCCTTCCATTTCGGTAATCTTTGTCCAATACGCTCAATGAGAGGTTGTACATGAATCCTCTGAAGCGACCTAATGTGGAGTTGCAGACCTAGGTACTTGCATGGGAAGTCTCCTATGTTGCCTGTGAAGGGTGATAGGACATGGTTTAGATCAACATTTTCACACCTAATTGGATGCACAAAGCTCTTTTGTAAATTTATGTGGAGTCCTGAAAATGTGCCAAATGCTTCGAGAATGATCTTGACTGAATGTACATCCTCTTGTGATGGATTGATGAAGATGGCCGCATCATCCGCATACATTGAGGTTCTCCACTTTGCTGCTGTGAGGGGTAGGGGGGTGAGAATTCCATGCTGTGTGGCTAGGTTGAGCAAGCGTTGGAGCGGGTCCATAGCCAAAATGAAGAGCATGGGTGAGAGTGGGTCTCCCTGTCGGATGCCCCTAGCATGACTGAAATTTGGTCCTTGCCTCCCATTGAGCAGTGCAGACGAGGAGGACGTGCAAAATAGGATGGAAACCCATTCACGTCAACGGGGTCCGAAGCCAAGGGCTTGTAGAATCTCCAACAAGTAGCCCCAATTCACTGTGTCAAAAGCTTTGTGGATGTCCAATTTCATGAATAATGTCGGTATCTTTTGTCTATGCAGCTTTCGCACTGCTCCCTGGACATAAAGGAAATTGTCGTGGATACTTCTCTTCTTCACGAATGCACTTTGGCAATTGGAGACTAGGGAATTTGATCGAGGGGCAAGCCTGTTAGCAAGCAGTTTTGCAAAAATCTTTGCAATGCTGTGGATGAGGCTGATGGGTCTGAAATCTGTGACCCTTGTAGCATCTGTCAAGACGATGCATATGCTGAGTTTAGCCATTCAAATCCCTGGGCGTTCATTGTGAACAGGACTTTGCTTGGTGCAGGGAGATGGGATGTGGCCGGCGATATGCAGCCGCCCTGCGCTGCGCTGCCCTGCCCTGCCCGGCCGCCCACGCGCAGCGGTCCCGGCCGGCAGCCGCCGTCGCTAGACAGTTATTACGGTTACGGGCGGCGTCGCGGTCGTTGGTCCTTTTGGTCGTGCTAGTGCTGACATCACTGCCGACATTCTTTTTATGGATCACACGAAATGTTCGCACATCTCCGTATTAACATAAATATAAAAAAAATGATATAACGGACCGTAACGGACTGCGGGCATTCATTTCATCTTGCGGCCGTTGCCGTTGCCGTGCGCACGTACACCATCATCGTCCCATACATGCATGTATGCCTGCGCGCACGCACACCCAGCGAATCTCCTACATAGGTACAACCCCAACCAACGGACCGAGCGAGCGAGCAAGCCGCCGCGCGCACGTGCACGCCCATGCATGCCTAAAACATGCAAGCAAACAAACGAAAAAAAAATCTGGTGACGTGGGGATTGTCGTCCTTGCTTGCCTCTACACATTGCTTAGTTTCGTCCGCTCGCAGTCACAGTCGCAGCAGCATGCAGCATGGGTAGTTGCGTTGCTGCACGGCGCACACCCTTCTTCAGCTCCTGACGCAAATGCGCCCGGCTGGCGCTGACACTCAGCTACTAGGCCGGCCACTTGAGTTGAGAGCTATCATACTGGAGTATTTTATACCCGCCCATATGTATCGTAGACCATCTTTTCTGGCCAGACGTAAAATTATATATATATATATATATATATATATATATATATATATATATATATATATAGCAGCGCCAATGCGCAACCAACCAACCAACAGTACTGTTATTATTTGCCGAAATCGCAACACGACGACAGCTCTAACACAGTACCACCAGAGGTAGCTTTTGATTTACATCATGAGGATGATGAGATTAAACGATCCCGTCCTCTATAGATACTTCTTTTCATATATATGCAAGAGCTAGCTAGAGAAAATTTGAAGTAGATACGCTTACGACCTTATGAGTGTAAGGATTTTCATCATGTTGGTGCATATATATATATATATTAATTTTGGCTCTAACTATTATATTTTTGCATGAGAGAACGGTCACACACCCCTAAAATAAACATTGCAGGACACGCTCATCAATTCGAAAAATACAATCAATTAGAAAAAATACAGAGAAACTTTGTTCTTCTAGCTTATCAGTCACCGAAACGATCATGGCAAGACAGCGGACGACAATAAATATGCTGTTGTCGGCGGTGAAGGCATGGCAGCAGAAGGCGAATCCCGTCCTCCCTCAACCTTGCTCGCGGGAGGGCGGAGGTAGTACAAGTTAAACTTTGTTTTCTGAATTTTAATTCTTTAGCCCTATTTGATCCATGGAATTGAGAGCCTACCTAGGCCGACGGACAAGGCGTCATGTGGGGTGTCTGACTTGCAAACAACTCATCCAGAAAAAAGAGAAGAAGCGAGCGTGTACAGGTGATACGAATGTGCACTCATCACTCATCATTTCATAGGGGGGGGGGGGGGGGGGGGGGGGCGGGCGGGGGCGTGGAGTGCACAGCAGCCACAGCCCACAGCTAGGGCAGCTAACAGCATAGAAGCACCCCCCCCCCCCACCCCACCCCACCCCCTCCTCCTGCCGCCCCGCGTCGCGTCGGAATTAGTCAACGAAGATCGCCAGAATCCCTATCGGAAAATGGCCACGAAATATTCCGATTTGTTTCTTTATTTAATCGTAACCGTACGTGTCACAAGCTTGGCCTGATTATTAATCTACTTATTTAATTAGTATTAGGCAGTTAGTTAATTTGCGTGTCAGCGGTAGCTTCTGCTCGTCGACTGAAGGCGTACGGATTTAGATTTGATGATGGGAAATGATTGGAGAAAAATGCGACACGACGACATAATTAATGATCAAATGGTTTCTAAATGCTAGCTAGTCAAAGTTTAGAGATCACATACCATGTTGTACAATCAGCATCGAGCTTTCTGAACGAGAAGACAGCTTATGCAGGAGCCGTTCATATTACCCGGCCACTTGCTTACTGCACCCAAATATAAAAAACTACTCCTACTTAATCAAATAACCACCAAATGCTATGCTACGTTAAAAAAAAAGCGCTCAAGATTTTTTAAAACCATCATGCACGTCATGGGTTGGGCTTTAAAAAAAACACCTTTCCTTGCCTCCAAACCAACCAATTAACGAACCATCCACAACCTTTCAGCTTTTATCATGTGAAGGTTTTATCATTCTCGAGAGCTGCCCTAACAAACCAGACATTATTGAAAAAAAGGTAAGGTCCTCTAAGCACAAATGGTCAATGAATTCTCCAAGACCGGTGCCATATATACTTCCTGCATCGTTTGATTCTTAATTAGTTACATAAAGATCATCAAATTCCAAATTTCCAATATTCAAGAACAGGGAAAATAGTTTGCCTTTTGTTACAAGCTAAATTTTCTTGCGGTAACTTTATTAATCAGAGATCTACCGGCTTAGTCTTAGTTTTTTAGAGGTATTTATAGGTATGGACCGTGTGTGTGGTTTGTAGAGGTGAAGTTGTCTATATCCCGTTTTCTGCTTCTATGTGACTATATGACCAAAATTCCTTCAATTAATGAGACAATACCCAAAATAAGTTATGTATTACACATAATGTGACAATGCCAAAAAAAAAACTTGTAGCGCATCACATAACCCATACAACTCATGAATAAAAAAATATATACCTTTTTTTTATCTTATTGTGAATTTTTCTTCATAAAAGCATATGTGACAAGCAGCGCAAATTACAAAAATCTCACAAGGTGTGGAAAAGAAAATAAGGAGGATAAAGCCATGCATCCACTAGTGCTTTTAGAGAAGAGAAGCCACATATATCCGCACAATCTTGGCCTATAATTCGTCCGTGTGTCTCTTGCTTTGAATAACATATTGTATGTTTTATAGAGAGCCAGCGCATGATCCCAGAGAGTCATCACATCCCTCCCTTTCCCCGTATACCAAATCGAGTCATCCAGTGGCAATAGGCAATAGGCAATAGCCTTATCTTATTATGAGTCCCTTTCTGAGCCCCCAAAAGACCATGCTTGCCGCATCTGTCCGAATTCAAGAACCCCCATGATGCCGTGACTAGGTCCAAAAAGGCAGCCTCTCTCTCTCCTCATCATGCTCCTATATTGTTCTCCTTGTTTATTAAAAAAACGAACAAAGCTAAAAGTTCAGCACGACGATGTTGCGGTTCAAGTAACCATATTGGTTAGTCCAACTATTTCTTGTCGGCAGCTAGCTAGTGGATTATTCTTGGGTTTATTCCACGCGTATCATGAGCATGCTGGCGCAAAAAAATCAATGGGGGCCGGGGAGCATCTGTACCATACTTGAGTGAGCGTGTGTGTGTTTTTTATAGATCGAGGCTTCAAACACTTAGTTTTGAACCACCCAATTTATTAAGATCATTGGCACTGATTATATCTTGTATCTAACTTATTTTGCGCTATAACAAAGTGGTTAATGTTTTGCAAAATTGTCACGAGCTATAGGTTTAATTTTCTTTACATGAATCCAAAGAGCTGTGTTCTTACTCATCATTTTAGAAAGCTGTTAATTTTCAGACACCAGTCAACTCATCCTGAAACTGAAAGTGTGAGCAAATTAAAATTTACGAAACTAACTTCACCTGAAGCTAATCAAATCGATCTGGAGCTAAGCAACAATAATGCATGGTTCTCAGCTCCATTATTTATTGGGCATTATTGCTAACTCCCGAGGGAAATTCAGCAGCCAATTGCTGCTTATACATATGCATTCCTTTTGCTGTGCATAGTGCTCGTCCCTTTGCATAGTTGCAAGTCATGCTTGAAGCAACAAAAATAAAATAAAAAAGTCACCTCAGCTTTATTTGATAAAAGATAAAAGAGGTGGCAACAAGGAAAAGAGGCTCCTTTGGCAGGATGCCTAAATAAGTAGAACTCCTTTGGCACCTAAATGGACTCCACTCACACTCACTCTGAGAGTGGAGGAGTGGCTGCTTTTAAGGAGAATTTTTCCTTGTGGGAATTTGATGCATCAATAAGGGTAGGGGAGGCCAATCATTCCCCTGGAATGTCTTGAAATGTTGCTCAAAAGGCCAGGGACAATGGAGTAGAAAGTGCATGTAGTGGGGGGTGTGCTTTCCAAAAGGCTGGGCTGCTGTGCTCTCCCACTAAAGCTCCTTTTGGATACCTCAAAACAAATGCATGCACAGCACCTAGAAGGCCCGAAAAGTTGTATAGCTAGCTTGCAGTACTAGCTCCTCCTTTTTTACAGTACTGTAGACTGTAGTCATCTTTTATAGCATGAAAAACATGAGCAGATTCAGTTAGGGCAAGTAGGCAGGCATGCCTGCCTGCTTTTCTTGAGTTTCCTCCACTGATGACATGCGCTGCCTTATCTGCTAGCGTGTAAAAGGATCCTCAAGTTTTCACAAGTGAAAAGTTGCTAGTGGAAAGCCTGATCCAAAGTGAAGGGTGCAAAGCAGAAAGCACCATCATCTGACAGGTAAATCTCCTGAAGTGTTCACAAGAACCGGTCGTCCCGATTTGCAGGGTAAAATGATGTCCGCCACTGCTTTCGTCTTTGCTTTCAGACTTTCAGTAACAACCTTACCTGCATGACTTGAGTCCAACCATGATAACAACAACAAAAAAAAATCATATATGCAAAGCGACAACTTTATTCAGCGATCCCTGAAAAAATAATACATTTGTTAAAAAGGATGGCCAATAAGAGATGTACACCTTGTGGTGAGAGATTTTTTCCCTCCTAGTTACAGACGCCAATATATATAAGAATACATCAGTATCAGATACTGTACATATCATATTCAGTAACCAATCTTGGAACAGTCTAGGTAGCCCATATATAACTGTGATAATTAATTAATAACTATCATTTCCAGTAATTAATTGCAGCTGTACCAGTGGTCCTCCAAGTCTTAATCTGTCCTACCTCATTCAGGCTCGAACTTCAGTTTTTGTTATTGTAGTACTACAATTTTCTTAGTTGTACCACTCTAGCCCATCCATGAGTTAGGTAATGGAGAAAAAAAAAAAGAACCGTATGGATGTGGATCCAAGTAGCAAGCTTAAACAGGCTTTAAATGTAAGAACATGAACTAATCTATTAAGTCAACGATCCGTTGTTTTTGGTCCGCTATATCTTTTATTTTTGTGTCACTAACTCTAGAGAGGATGGGCATCCATAAGTAGCATAGGTAAGTATAGGAATAAGGACATGGCAGCAAACAAAACTGAACCTTCAAGGCCAACACAGTTGATAAATAAATGTTTTTAAAATTAATAGTTTTTAAAGAACTGAATTAATATTTTGTTTACTTGTCATTTTCTGACAACTATTGAGACAAAACTATACATTAATTGCATTGCAAAGAAGAAGCACTCCTCTGTCAGTATCTAGAAGAGAAGTAAAAGTTAGTTAGTGGCAAACATGATGATCATCCAAACCAAATTAGTGAGGCTTTGGAATAATCGAAAGTCCGTGCATATGTCCATGCGAACAAGTGAGCCTAACCTTTTGCACTGCACTGCCCAGGGGGGCACCCCTTTGCGTTGTAGTGGTGGATGCTGGACAGACTTTCCAACGGAATAAATAAGGGGGAATGGAAAGGATTGGCTCTTTTCATGTGCTCACTACTTCATCCCTGCCTTCTTTTCTCCAATCATCAAGGATAGGGGTGGGTTCATTCACTTAAAAACAACACAGCACAGACTGCACAGTGGTGGGGACAAACAAACTACAGTATATGCATGGGATGGTAGTGGCAGCATTTGTATATTTGAGGAGCAAAGCATTGTAAGCTAACAAAGCCCCCGAGGAGTTGAGACTAACCCCACACTTTTTCTCTTGTGGCCCTTCAATGTACTCTCCCTCTTTAATTTGCAGCAGTATGTATTGATGTTTAAGGAAAGAAAATTATCCAATTGTAGTTAGGAAATAGAGAAAAATTTTGGTCGAATAGTAATTTTAGTCTCTCAACTATAGCCTGAGGCTTAATTAATTTCGTTCCTGAAACTTCAAAATGACCATTTTAGTTCCTAAAGTTTACATTTGAGCCTAGTTTCATTCCAGGACTAACAAAGTGGCCTTTTCAGTCGTTAAATTTGGGATTTTGGGCTTAATTCCATCCATCAACTATCAAAGTGTGTTTCGATTCTCAATTTTTTCTTTTCAGCTCAACTTCATCTCTTGTCCGACATGGAACACTGCACCATCCTGCGTGGGCAGCTTCAGCACTACCCGCGATGGGGGATAAAAAAATATTTGTAAGAAACGCCATTAGTGGATGCTCAAAAAAGCTTTTAGGGACCATTAATAATTATAATGTGTTATTTTTTAATGTTACCTTGTAATGATACAATTTATATATTTCCTGCTACACGTTTTTACGGAAACCTCTATGAACACTATTTAGTACCTTGAGAACATATTGTTGAATTAAAATAACAACAGATCCATAATTTTTTGCCTTGGCTATTTCTAGCATCATGCCCAACAAATAATAGTTTGCGAATACATTTAATATGATTGTCAATAAGATAATGTTTAGTTGCTGAAATAAACAAAATAAAATTGCAATTAAACAATATGATATTCTTTTTTTAAAAAAACAAAGCAGGGGAGAGCTTCCCCACCAGGATTTCATTAGAATCAGACCAAGCTCCAGTTAGTTGGAGTGTGCAACAGAGTTACAGGACAGTTACTTTTTCTGTTTGTTTGTTGAGTCACTGTTTTTCTGAGATCGTGCCCTCTATCCTAAATGGTAAGTCATTCCAAGAATCTTGGAGAGTCAAAACTTATAAAGTTTGACCAAATTTATATAATATAATAATATCATATTTGATATCAACTAAGTATCATTAGATTATTTATTAGTTATATTTTCATACTATACATATTTGATGTCATAAATTTTTATGTTTGTCTCTATAATCTTTGGTCAAACTTAAAATGCTTTGACTCTCTAATATTTTTGAAATGACTTACAATTTGGAATGGACGGAGTATTTTATTAAAAGAAAGTAGAGAACACTACAAGCTACTACATCGATAGTAAACGCCAAGCTTACCAAAGAAGAGGAGGTGGACCAAGAACACAGAAAGAAAAGAAAGAAGTTGAGGATTATAGTGAACTAAGAGACGACCATAACTGCAGGAAACCTGCCCTTGCCTATTCGAAGGCTAGCCTGACAGACGATCTGAATCACGTCTTAGCCAAAAGCGTGTCAATCTCCGGAACGAAGTCGTCCAGGATCTAGTTGTTTTGGAACAAAACTTTCAAGGCCTCATGCTTGGACATCAAAGGCAGTCCAATAAAGATAGACTCCTTCTGTATAGCCGTAGAGTCGACGGACTGTGCTGAATCGGTGAATCCGTCAGCTCCAGTTTACCATAAGAACCTGCTCGGTGTGATGAGTTAAATTTTAGCTAGGCAGGAAGAGAATCTTGAGTCCACGGTTTCATTACAAACACCAAAATGCAAACTGCTTTGTGAAAATGCTTGTGTTGATAATACTAGGATCCAGAGGCTCAGGACTAAACATGAGTTTATTATAAAATTAATTACACAGACTAATTAGCGGGACAATTAAGACTAATTAATCTATGATTAGTACATATATATTGTAGCATAATATTATCAAATCATGAACTAAGTAGAATTAATAGATTCATCTCGCAAGTTAGTCTCAATCTATGTAATATGTTTTATAGTTAATCTATACTCCCTGTATACTAAAAAAACGTTGTTGTTTAGGACAAGGTTTTAGTCAAACATTAGGAATATAAATTATGATGAATAACTTTTAAGTTATTAAGTTTGAAAATGTAAAAATCATATCAATAGATTTGTCTTGAAAAAAATACTTTCATAAAAATATACATATATTATATTTCAATAAATATTTTTTTAAAAATAAGTAGTCAAAGTTACATTTTGGAGACCGTGTCGTTTTCTAAAACGATAAGTCTTTTGAGTATGAAGGAAGTATTTAATACACTAAATTCGTGTCAAATATTCAATGTGACAAGACTGAAACACCCCTATATATATACACTAGTTTTTTTCCTGACATTCACATCTGGTCGCTATATAGCCTGGTACCTACAAGCACCACATGGGAATCCCTTGAATGTAAAATTGACTTTTGGTGGCCTGCAAAAGTTGCTCTTCTTTTGGGATGCTTCTCATGTTTGTCAGCAGCCGCAGCAGGTCTGTCACTTTCAAAGCTAACCACAGGACAGGACGGTGCGTTCCACTAAACGAGTTCCCACAGCCTATACTGTACATGACAATGATGAGCAAACCCCGCATCTAGATCATACACCGACTATATGTGGTGGCCTGGTGGGGTGGGGTGGGGTGGTGTGGTGTGGTGTCAACAGAGTTCGAGTGCAACGGTTTCTTCTAATCAAACAAGTTAAAATTGCGTGAACAGTATTAGTGGAACCTGAATCAACAGTGGCAGATGCAGAAATAATCGTCGACTCCAAAGTTAGGTTCTAAAGTCCTGTTTAGCACGGCTGACTATTGCAGAGGAAAAATATCACATGATTATTTGAGACCACCAAAACTTAGTTTGTCGACCAGATTTTAATTTGGAGATAAGCTTGTGAATCAGAGGAATTGGTACCCATGAAAATGAACACTCTCGTCTTGCCAACCACAATCCGATTCTGAAGTCTGAGCCTAATCAATCAAGCTTTGTGTGACAGAAAATCAGTTTCGTGGCCTATGCGGAGGAGGTCTGCTTGGTGCCGATATTTTTCTCACAGGCAGGCAGGGAGGAGGGTGGGCCATAGGAGGGCCCAAAATTTATGCCCGGAGGTCGTTAGCGTCTGGGATAGTGGGAATGGGCCTGAATCGAAATTGTAATAAAGAGGAGAAATGGATGGATGCATTGATTGAGGAGGTGCACATTTTTGCGGTTGGAAACAAAGCTGATTTGGAAAACCGCGGCATCGAATTAAAAAGGGGTCTTCAGTTTCAGTCATCTATTAGTGCATCCGTTGCTTCATCAATTCTTAAACTCCTACGCGTACTCAACATCCGGTACTCCGTCAGATTCTCTCGGCAACGAGAATTATGACCAGGGTACAATTGATGAATTTAGGGTATCCCAGTGGTAGAGCCTGTTGATCTCAAATATTTTTATTTATAAAATATAAAATCATAATAAATTCTTGGAGAGGCTATAGTTTATTTCTTTATTTATTCAAAAAATACTACTTACAACACAATGATGGAGGAGCAATGCAAATACTACTATTCTTTAGAGTAAGTTTAATAGATACAATCAATTGCTAGCGGTAAGGAGTCTTGTAGTCTTTTTACAACCTACTCATATATTAGTTACGTCTTCATAATTAATACCCATATGTCTCTCTCACAGTTTTCTTAATTGTTGTGCTCAAACTAACTGTAAGTTTATAGCTTGTTTCTCCTCTCTTTCTCTCCTCCACCTTATCATTTAGCCAGCTTGCATCCTCTTAGAGCAGCTCCAGTGTGGTCAGTAAATCGAACCGTAGGCAGCTTGAATCGAACCGTAGACACTGCAGCGCTCGAACTTTATTTGTCAGAGCCGAAATCGGTTGTTGCAGACGCGCCGGACCGAGAGGAGTTAAATAATATGACTAGTACATGGACTTGCCTTCATATGTTGTCACAGCAATAAAGAAGGACATGCAAAAGCAAGTTTTTTTACTGTACACGGATCTCACGTATCGGTTCTCACACTGGAGCAGTCAGACTCAATTTTTGGTTCGATGTTGTCAGAGGTTGGTTCGATCGCAACATTGGAGGTGCTAGAAATCACCGTAGAGACCATACCTAATTAGAAGAGAGAGAGCCAAAAACGAGATACCATTTCTAACTTAGAAACGACGTCTACGCGGCACGCGCACAACGAGGCCGCCTATCTCGCTTTGCCAATCTAGTGTGGCTACCTAGCTCGCGTTCGGTCGCCTTGTTCGTCATGTCTGCAAAACTCGCTTGTGGAGCTCGTGCACGACCTGGCGGCGCCGCCGCCACAGAGCTCGTGTTCCTCACCGGGCCGCCTGCGGAGCTTGCGCGAGGCTGCCCGTGCCATCGCTGCGGCGCCCACTGGGAGGTGGCTCAACTCAGATCCGAGGGAGTCGGGGCAGGGGAAGGGAGAGAAGGAGGCGAGGAAGGGGACAGGAGCGGAGGGGGCAGCCACGCCGACGACGGAGCTCGCGTGCGACAGCTGCACCTGCGCATGCGGAGGTCGCGGTCGCGGAGCTTGTATGCATGCAGCAGCCGTGCCTGGGGAGGTAGCGCTCGCAGCCATGCTAGTGCTGACGTGCGGTAGCCGTGCCAGTGACCGTGGATGTCACGCGTGGCGGTGGTGATGGCAGTGCGGGAGCTGCTCCGACCTGTTTCCGTCTTGTACGCGGACGTACCTCCCTGGTGTCCACCCGATCTTTGCATAGGGTGGAGAACGGGAAGGAAGAAAGCAGAAGTAGAAGATCCAAAAGAAACAGGCATTAATGATCGATAGACAGTATAGAAAAATGGCAATGGGACACAAATACTTGCTCTTACTCCCTAGAATAGGCATCAGCATCAATTTTTGGGACAGCTGGTAAGCTGCAGCAGGGAGTGAGTGAATGCACAAAGCGACCCATGGAAAAGGTGCCAAGGGCAAAAGGACAAGCGGCCCATCTCCGTCACAGATTGAAGATCCGAGGGCCCTGATTAAGGCTTCTATATTAATGAGGGGCGAATAGTGTGATGATGGCCTATCTTTCCATCTCTTACTACTACATCTGTAGAGACACTCACAATGTAAACTCTACTATACAGTATAAGTCTATTTATTACTCTTTTATTTATGATATTTTACTAATGTGATAGTATGTTTATTAGGACACTCACAATGTAGACTCTATTATAGAGTCTAACTCTATTTATTATCTCGAATATTATGGACTTGGAGTCTAAATAAGACTTGGAGTCTTGTTTTTTTTATTATCTCTCTTCAATAAATATGCTGCCACATCAGCAAAATGTCATAAATAAGTGATAATAAATAGTCTTGGACTCTATGATAGAGTCTTGCATTGTGAGTGTCTTTAAAGAGCGGAGGAGAAAAAATAAGACTCTAAATCTTATTTAAACTCTAAGTTTATGATAATCTTCAAGATAATAAATACACTTAGACTCTAAAGTCTGCATTGTGAGTATCCTTAGGCCCTAGGTAGGAAATGAGAACACGAGAGGTGCCATCAATAGAGAATCTAAAATAGCCGTCATTTTTTTCTACAATAAATTTTGACAAAATTTATTAAAATACATGCAACATTTATATTTCCATATAGATTTATAATAAAAATTTGATTCAACAATATAATGGTATTAATTTTTACCATAAAAATTAATATTTTTTAATATAAAATTAGTCAAAGTTATTTTTCAGAAAACAAAAATTGGTTTGGAACGGGGGAGTAATTGTCTAGACTACGCGTGGAACCTTAATAGTCTTTCCACAATAGAAAGCCACCTGTGTTATGGGTGATTTTCTTCTTGATTTACGGCTAAAGTTTGTAGGCGCACCTATTGGTAGATACTATTTCTTTGCTTTGATTTGCATTCACTCTGAACGTGGAGGGTATAGCCCAAACTGATCGAAGCTGAAGCATAAAATGCAGATGAAAGCCTCCTTTGAAGTGCGAGATTTTTTTCGTGTTTTCTTTGTTTTTCTTATTTTCTATAAACTGAATTGAATTTTTGAAATTTATTTAAAACTTTTGTATAACTAACTAATGCATTCAAAGAATTCTGAAGAATAGAAACTCTGGTTTTCGCTCCTATGGTGCTCATATATGAGGCCCACAGGAATGTAGCCTGTAATATCAGATTGAGCAGTCATCGGCCCGTCAGCCTTAGAGGCTAGTATATACTAGCTGGTATGGCCCAGTTACACAAAAGCACATGTTGACCAACATGACATGGATATAAGCCTGTTGGATCACATGTTGGTTTGTTAATTCTTTGTTGGGCTTATGGACCACAACAGTATGTGAAATTACCTATTTTGTTTGAAAAAATATATTTTATCTCCTTAACTATTCTTGAAGTCTAGTTTTTTCCTCCTTGAACTCTAGAACTGGGTAAACCACCTCTCTCAACTTTTAAAACCATTCATTTTACCTCCCTAACCTAGTTGTAGGTGGTTTTTGAAAACGGTTTTATCTTTTTAGTGTTAAAATAAATCCAAAATACATGATGAGGTTTTTTTAAACCCATGAAAAATATCTCTAAGCTTCTAAAAATTCCGATAAAAATACTAAAGATGGTTTATGACATTAGAATCCTAAAAAATATATTATATCTTGTAAAAATATATATACAATCTTTTAAAAAGCTCTAGGAAAATGGAAAAAATATGCAAAAAAATCTTGAAAACTACCAAAATATTATAATTCTTGTCTAAACACATTTTAGGAACTTTCTACAATATAGATATGATATGCAACCAACATAAATGCAACATATATTAATATTGAATGCATTTATGCTGAATGCATTCATGCGGGCTTCATCTCATGCTTTTATTGTGAAAAAGCATGTAAGATGCAATTAGATATCAATTGAAATATTTTGGTAGTTTTCTAGAGTTTTTGGATATTTTTTTTCTAATTTTCCTAGAGCTAGATCAAAATTTTAAAAGATTTTAGAGATATTTTCACAATATATAAATATATTATTTGAGTTTCTTGTGTCCTAATCTATCTTTAATATTTTTCTCAGAATTTTAGAAGCTAAGAGGTCTTTTTCATGGTTTAAAAACCTCTTCAGGTATTTATTGAATTTGTTAAAATCACCTATAACCAGGTCAGTGAGGTAAAATGAACAGTTTTAAAAGTTAAGGAAGATTGTTTCCGTGATTTTAGAGTTTAGAGATGAAAACTAGACTTTAGAAATAGTTAAGAGAGGTAAAGCGTGCAATGTTTCATTCCACTGTTTCTAAGACACAATGACATTGGTAACTATGAATGAAATAAACTCTCTCAATGCACATTTTTGTTACACGACTTCATAGGCTGCTTGTAACATTTATTTTCTATAAGATGTTATGATCAGTTGTGTCATGTGAACTATGTAGCTATTTTATATTTTTAAAGTAACATAATATAATATTGCACTTTCACACAAAATATTATATTATATATACACTATATTTTCATATTCATCAATATACATAATATTACATTTTACACAACATTAATATAGGATGCATTTTTTACTCGTATCTGTCAACATGCAATCTGTAGAGACAAAATAAGCAAATGCAAAAAGAAGAAAATGGAGAAACATGAAGAGGAGCAAGTGGCTGTGGAGATTTGACAGAATGGAGAGCAGGTGGGTCATAGAGATTTGACGCAAGGGAGAAAGAGAGATTTGAAGCATGGGAAGGGGAAGCAGGTAAAGTGCGCCAGCATTGCCGCAACCAGGGGTATGGGATCAGATGAAATGCGTACATTTTCAATGTGTTGGAAACGACCCTGGTTGGTTTTGTGGCCATGAAACTATACTCCTCTCTCTCCTCTTCAATAAAACTATACTTCTCTCTCCTCTCCTCTCCTCTTTGATACATGTAAAATAATGATTTTTGCTGACATGCTACTTCATTTAATATCTATAAAACTTTTATGAAATTTCATTGAGACTGACCTAACATGCACATTATCCTTTTATTTTTATTTGTGTTCATTTAGGTGAGGCCGTCTGGCCTTTATTTTTGTTTGGGCTCGTCGTACCTCTCCTCAATTAGTCGGCCCATGAGGTTGTTTTTAATTCCATCGGGCTTTGAACAAGCTCACAAAATGAAAGATGGTGTTTCTCCCCTGCTACTTTAAGTTGTATTTGGTTGGACTTTTGGTTTTGATTTTTGGCCCAAAAGACAAAAGCTCAATCAAAGGGGTTGTTTTTGAAAGCAACTTTTTCAAAAACAACTGTTTTTTCTAGTACATTTTTGAAAGCTGGTTTGACTCTTTTGACTTTTGGATTTCTATTTTTAAAAATAGGTGCAGTAAAAAAACTATTTTATAATTGTTTTAAGAGAGATAAGATAAAAGGTATATTTTATGCTTATAAACCAAATAACTTTCCAATTTTTCTATGGCTCACAGCCCATAATAACTTTTTCCTACCACCATAGCCAAACGCACCCTAAATTTTTTTAAAGAAAAAGAGGGGTTCAGAAATAAAGTTATACTTCGAGTAATAATGCGTTCAACACAAACTAAACCTCCATACCGCACAACGCCTTGTTCTCTCGTCTAGTTGCGCCTACCCAATTCTGCTTTCTTCTTGTGTGGACAACCTTTCATTAGAGTAATTGATCAGCTTGGCGCATAATATATATATATATATATGTTAGTTGCTTCCAAATGTGAATGGGCTTGTTTGGAAGCACACAACTAAAATTTAACTAGCTAAAATTTTAGAGTTAAATTTTAGCTAGCTAAAAAAATCTCGTAGCTAAACTTTAGCTAGGTATTTAGATGCACCAGCTAATAGACTCAATTAAACTTTAGCTTGCTTTAGCTATGTTGAAGTAGCTAAAACCAGCTAAACTTTAGCTAAAGTTTTAACTAGCCTGTTTGGATGCATGACAGCTAAATTTAGCTAGCTAAAGTTTAGTTGGTGCATCCAAACAAGGCCGAAGAAGCCTACAAGCTCTATTCCTTAGATTGTTCTAGGAGTTAGTCTAGAGTGGAAGTTAGAGTTGAGTCAAGCTTGCTCGGTATTTCCGGAGTTATCTTCTGGGAAGTCTGATATAGCTCTTGTATTTTTTCTTCTTTGTAAGACTTTATCTTTATCAATATATTATCCTTTCCCTTTACTTTACTTAGTATTTACTTTGAGCATTACTATACTAGACATAGTATTGTTATATGCTTTTTCCCTTTAATAGCCTTTACATTAATAGTCTGTGATCCTTGTGATCTTTTCTGTATGCGATCATTGCTTGTCATAGGGTGCTTTGATTATAGATCGTAGTCAAAATAATAAGTTGTGTGTAAGCATGGTGCTTATACATTATCTTATCCTTGGTTGCCGCTTGCTGCACAAATTGTTTGTGGTAGCTAGCAAGAGTTGACAGTCTTGTTTAGTCGTTGTATTCCACCACGTATTTTTAGGCAAGTTCTTAAAAGGTAAGACCCCCGTAAAACGAGGGCACGGTCCGGTAGGAGTTTTGTTGTCCTGCTGATCTATCCCCTCGCCTAGCATACTTATATTGAGGAGACAAACTATAATGTTTAGACTAGTTAATTGGCTAAGTATATTGAAGTAGAGTGAATTGCTTAGGAGTCCCTTGTACTCTCTCGTTGTCCTCCCACATAGCTACACTATCTAGTCCATTCTAAGTATCATTTACCTTGGCTTATTCATTCATCAACCCCTTCCTATCACATATATCTTTTACCCCCCTATACTAGTTGGTACTAAGTTGAGGTACTCTCTAGGATCCCTATCTAATTATCATTTCTAGCTCAACTTTCCCTTGGGATAATATAAATTACGATACCTTAGAATACTCCTAGGTGAAGTGCTACAACGGTATAATCTGTGCGCTTGCGGATTTATCCTATAGTCATAAGAAATACCAACAAGCATTTATGGCGCCGTTGTTGGGGAAAGCATAGCCTAGAAATTTTAATTAGATTGAATCCAGAGATTCTCGTTAACTTAGTTATCAATTAGTCATAGGGGATTACCCCTGTCAGTATCTTTCTTTCTTGTGAAGCCAGACATTTTATGAGTGGTTTCCAACTGCCGGAAAACTACCTAGAAGATCCCAAACAACTGTTGAGGAGAACTAGACGTCGTCAAGTTCCACCTTAGAGGTTCATCTCGACCCTGAATCCGTTCGAGGAAGGAGGCTCTACACCACCACTCAAGGAAGCTATGGCCCAGAAGGCGATCTCTGACTTCTCGGCCCCGTCAGCTACCCACGTAGCTCAGGGTCCCGAGGTCAACTTCGGGGATGCCACCTTCGAGCTGAAGCCCGCCTTGATCCACATGGTGCAGGCCAATCCGTTTTGCGGGAAGCCCCATGAGGATGCCAACGCTCATCTCCAGCACTTTATGGAGTTATGTGGCACTTTCACTATCAAGGGAGTGGCCTCTAATGCCATTCGCCTTCGTCTTTTCCCATTCTCGCTATTGGGGAAGTCGAAGCGGTGGTTCTACGCCCACAAAGAAGAAGCCACTACATGGGAGAGGTGTGCTAATGCATTCCTCAAGAAGTTCTTCCCGACGGGCAAAACTAATGCTCTTCGTGGAAAGATCTCAAGCTTCCAACAACAATCTGACGAGATGATTCCCGAAGCATGGGAGCGTCTCCAGGAGTACATTCGTGCCTGTCCTCATCATGGGATAGACGACTGGCTCCTGATCCAAGGATTCTACCATGGCCTGACTAGCATGGCCTGTAGTCACCTTGATGTCGCCGCTGGAGGGGCATTTCTCCAATACACAGTGAGGAATACCAAGGACCTCATCGAGAAGATGGTATTCATGGTGCCTCTGATGACGACCTATGATCAGCAAAGTGGTCTCTGGTTCGACCAACTAGAGTACCAAAGATATCTCTCTCTCTAGGATCGATCTTTTGAGCACACAAGGATATTGGATACAAGTCTTCTCTCCAACGCAGGTATGACCACCGAATTCAACACTATCTTTTCCACTGTTGGTTGGTCTGGCTTTTGGTAAGTAGAAGAGTTTGGAATTAAGTTGCTCACCATAGAATTCTTATGCTCTCTCCAAGTCTCTAATATTGGAATTTCCTTTCACATGTTTAACCAAAGCCTTAGTTTAACTTGGAATCATCTAAATGTAGCTCTTAGCTTTGATAATTCATGCTTGATAGATTTAGACCTTGCCATGCGTAAGTTTAGCAAGAGAAAATTTTGGTTCTCTATCTCTGCTCTTAATGATTGCTCAAATCCTAAACTTGAGGAAATTCATAATCCAACCCTTCCTTTCATGTATCTTTGGATGAAATTGTTGACACAAAAAGCGTCAGGATCTGCGAACACCTCGGGCTATTACCCAAAGCTCGATATCCGGAGGCGTGCCAGTCGATTTGACTAGTTAATCGACAAGGACGATAACTAGAACAAAACTGAACGAGACAACGGCGATGCGCCCAGATGTCAAAGCTCAGATTGATCAAGGATAACTAGAGCAGAGCTGAACGAGGCAACAGCGATGCGCCCGGATGCCAAGGCTCAGAGGTACTCCCACGCGGAACTTGCAAGGATTTGACGGAGATCAAGGTGATGCAGCCCGTCGAAGCTTGAAAGAACTCGTTGATAACTACAGCTAATGCAGTAAAAGGGAAATTGCGATAAAAAGTAGAATAAGAGTAAAATTTGGTTTGTTTGATATTGGATTGATTTTTTCCCCATAACCCTCGGGCACATATTTATACTCCCGCATGGAGAGTTGTACAAAGACACGACACGTACCCTTTCTAAAACAAACTCCTAATTTTAAGGAAACTGACTCGCGCAGGAGCCGGATAACAATATTTATTTTCCTAAACAAACACGCCTATTTTAAAGGAAAATAAACGACTCATGCAAGAGTCGGACTCAAATTACCATAATAATAATACTGATACAAAACACCAGTTTCCTTATACTTCTCTTCAATGGAAGCTTTCCATCGGCAGATCCCTTCAATCCGCGCCTTCCTTCTTTGACCACCAGTAGCCTTCTGCTGACATCAAACGCTAAGTTATGATGTACTCATCGGCACCTCATCCCCATCGGCATTGGCAAAACTTCCCGATCGGCGACCTTGTACTAGTAACTCCACCAATCGGTCCCTATTGGCAATCGGCAACCACTCTTCATCGGCAATCGGCAATAACCCTTCATTGGCAATCGGCAATGACCCTTCATCGGCAATCGGCAATGTCTCCTCATCGACAATTAGCATTAGCAAGACTTCACCGATTAACCTTCGTCGGCAAGGATTATCCAGCCTCCATCGGCAGCGCACTTGGTCTTCCCACAACACTCTCATCGGCAATATTGACCCATGATTTCCCGATGCCGATAGAAAACAGCCGTTGACCAATCAATCCTTAGCTCATTTGACACGTGCTGAAAAATGGTGTCAACACATGCCCCCAGTTTCGGGATGTAAAATACTTTACGTGCCAAAATTCTCTCCACTGTAGCCGTTGCTGTAGCCGTTACCTCCGAGATAGACGTACAGTTTCCTCGACCTCCGTGTGTGTAACTACAATTTAATAATAAAATCCCTCGATTGTAGCACAAACAGTTGCAGAGCACCTCGATCTCCGCGCGTATCTACCGCGGGCCTCTCCACATTCCTGCACAGTGCGGACCGCAACCCCAAAATACCCCTGAGTAAGCTTATAAAAGTTACCGGGATCCACACTACTTTTTACCCTGAGCTCATTTTCACTTTCACCTCCTTGCCTTCGTCTTCAACCTTCAGCCGCCTCTGAAGAACACGAACTCAAGCAACAGTACCCTTCCGCAATCCAAGGACGAACTGCAAGCACCCTTCGACTCCAATGGCAATCCAAGTCGACATTCCAAAGGTAAGACTTATTTCTCCTCCTAATCCAACCTTCTGCTGGTTCTTTTTCTCGTATGAACTCGGATTTATCCCCATTCTTTTCTGATTCATCCCATTCTGTTCTTCGAACCCTAGGAACTATACAACAAGATAGTGATCCCCCTTGCTGATTCCAACTTAAGCTGCTTAGGCCCCATGGGCAATCCAGATCCCACCTTTATCATCAATGCAGAAACCAATCGGGTACCACTCAGATCCGAGTGTTTCGGTCTAGGATTGTGGAAGGACGCCTTCTGCTCATGGCCCAAGCCTACCAAGGGTTGGAAGAATTGGTACCTTAGGGTAGTCAGATCGCAGCAGGTGTATTGGCAAGAACGCAACCTGGATCAGTGTATTAGGATTTCAATTGCCGATATGGAAAAGAACGAGAACCTGTTGATGGCAGCCTCATACTTTTGGTCCGATAGCATGAATGCCTTCCTCTTTAGGCATGGACCATCCACCCCAACCCTTGCCGATGTCCACATGTTGATCGGCTTGGACATCACCTCTGCCGATACCTTCATCCTTTTCAACAGAAAGGCCGAGTACAAGGTGAACACCCGGAACGTCGGCGGTTGGACGGGCTACATCAATGAGAACCAGAAAACTGGATCGGTAAACCAACGGGAGCACGCCACTTTCCTGAACATGTGGTTGGAGAAGTTCATCTTCTGCGGCAAAACCGTCGGCCCGACCACCATGCACCTCCCAGCGGCTGAGCTACTTGCCGATGGAACAAGGCTTCCCTTAGGCAGGTACCTTCACGGATCAGTATACCATTTGCTACATCAAGTATCCCAGAAGCTATTGCTAGGAGAACCCATCGGCAATCTTGGGGGCCCCTGGTGGTTTGTCAATATGTGGCTGAACGCACACATGCATAGGGCCCTCCAGTTTGATCTGTTTGCCCAACGATTTCCGAGGGATATATCGGAAGATTACCGATATGGGGATGATGAATCGGCAACTCGCCCTCCACTTAATTTTGGAGAGGCTATTATAGTGCTGCTAGGTACCGATGCCGATACAGAGCATTTCGGCTACTTTTTCCAGAAGTTCTACAACGGACTCCCCTCCACAGAACGGACCTAGTGGCCATATATCGATGAACACAATCAGTTCCCGCTGCTGTTCAACCTGACCGATGGGAACCTGCCTGAGAACCGAGCGATCATGAAGGCCAGCATCACCCCCGAGCAATTCCGGTGAATATCTTCGGATCCGGGAAGAATGCCCCTCCATCTTACGAGTTCTACTACCCATCGGCAGCAGCGAGACAACTGGCATTTGGCCAACTGCCGATCAAACTCTGCTACTCCAAAGTAGTCAAGCCCAGGCAGACAATATCCAGTGCTCTAGACTGGAACAAGGTCGTCAATCTCCCTCCCGATGCCGATATAGCAGACATCGACTTGTCCTCCTGGTCGCCAACCTCCTTCATCACGTACGAGTACAAGTCTTGGTGGCAAGAGTGGAGGTGCCAGCTATTCGCCAAGTCATCGCACTATTATCGGCACCGGATTGACGCCGATCACATCATCCCTGATGACGCAGTAAGTCTTCTATCTGATGCATTCTTTATTACTTTACTTTCGTCATCGGCACTTAACTCCTTTGCGCTTGACAGGCCGATGATCCGATCCCCACAATGAGCAACAGTGGCAGGCCCTTCAATTTTCGGATAATGGGCCCCATATCAATCATCGGCACCAAAGCTCCGATGCTGGCTGCCTTCACGCCTCAACAGGTACCCACGCCAACACCTACAAAAGCCAAGGCTACATCGGCCGCTGCTGTTGCCCTGACGCAGGTTCATGCAGTAAATCCATCTTTACCCGTACCGATTACATACTGTTTTATCGGCGACATTTTATCTCATGACTTGCTTTATATTCTCAGGCACTGTGGTCATCGGCAGCTGCTTCAAGCAGACAAGCACCTTCCAGCCCTGCTGCCGATGCCCCCCGGTCTTCGTCAAAGCGGGTTGGTTCTCCTGCCCCCGCGCCAACGAAAAAGAGGCGTCTCAGGCTGGCTTCTCCTTCGCCACCGGCCCAAGTTGCACCACCAACTGTCGGCACGTCATCGGAAGAACTTCCATTGGCTGCTGTACCTGATCAATCGATGGACGATGTCTCCGATCAGGAGACAATCCCTACTGCAGCAGCGGAGGCGGCATCGGTATCGGTGCCGTCGGCTGAAGTCCCCAACGAAGAAACAACTCCACCCGCCGTAGCAGCAGAGGTAAGATCGGCATCGGTACCGTCAGCTGAGGCTCCCGATGAGAGAACGGCGTCGCGGCCACAAGAACCATCCACCACACCAGAAGTGACGCCAGCAATAACATCACCAGCACCGGCGGCGTCGGCTACTTCCCTGGCAGAAGCCCAATCATCGGCATCTGTTGCCGATGTCCAGGATGAAGCTGGACCATCTAGCATGCCCAGTCCTAGGCAGGAGATCCGCTTCAAAATGGTAAGTCAACCACCCTAAAGCTCATAGTATAATTTTACAATCGGTATAATTTAACTCCTCTGTTTCTAGGCCCAGGACTCTCCAGACAGTCTCTTCTCCTTCAGGCTGAATCCTCAGAATGAAGATGAACGCCAATGCCTTATCCAAGCGGACAGTCTGTTCTCCTTTGCAGTCGACATCCCCGATGACGATGAAGAGAAGGAGAGTTCCGTCCCAACCTTATCGGCAGAGATCAAATCCAAGCTAGAAGAGTTGCTTTCCTTGCTGCTACAAGATACGTCCCAGCTCATTCAAGATTCATCGGCAGCAAGGACCATATTCAAGGATATCCAAGGCCATCTCCCTGCCGATATGGCAGAAGTCCTTCTCCAGGCAACCTTCCTCGACATCAAACAGATCCAGTATCAGAGGCTTTCCCGTCGCATTGCCGATAGGGCCGTCCAAGCTAAGAGCGAGGAAGAGAAGCTCAAGTTTAAAAACATTGCCGATGAGAAGCATAAGGGCATCGGCCAAGCCGAATTCTCCGTCAACGGGCTTAATCAAGAAGTCCTTCAGTTATCGGCAAAGAAAGAAGAACTATTGGCCGAGTTACAAAAGGTTGAGGAGGCTTTGACTGCGGCCAACCAGAAGAAAGCCCAACTGTCCGACTTTATCAGGGTCTTGCGGCAAGAAAGGGACCAGAATGCCTGACAAGCCATACTGTGGAAGAAGAAAATCAAGCCGGTCGAGGGTTCTGCGGATGCCGACGCCAAGGAGATGGACGAAATAGAGCAAATTCGCCTGCGTGCGATATCAGCCATCCACTCCTTGCTGTAATTTGTTTGTTGTATCGACAAGAATGTAACTCTGATACTTGATTTTGACTTGTAATATAATGTCAGTACATTTTACCGATGCTTATATAATTTTTCTTTCATCGGCATTCAACTGAGCATTATGCATCCACCCATATGCTAGGGTAGTACCTCTTTAAGTATTTGCCGTTGATCGCTCTAGAGAACGCAACTCCTTCGAGAGTTTCCAAAATGTAAGCATTACCAGGAGCGGACTATTTCACCCGATAAGGACCTTCCCAATTAGGAGACCACTTTCCAAACTTAGAGCTCTTGGTCCCGATCGGTAAAATCAACTTCCATACCAGATCACCATCGGCAAACTCCTTTGCCTTTACTTTCTTGTCATACCATCTAGCAACCCTCTTCTTATTCTCTTCAATGCTAATCAATGCCCTCAACCGATGACCTGCCAAATCTTCTAACTCATCCTTCATCAGAGTACTGTAATCATCGGTCATTAATTGATCTTGAAAAGATAATCGCCTAGAACCAGTTTTGATTTCCCAAGGCAGGACAACATCGTGTCCATAGACCAACTGATACGGCGAAACCCTGGATGCACCATGACAAGCCATCCGATATGACCATAAGGCTTCGTTTAGCACCACATGCCACCTTCTAGGGTTCTCTTCAATCTTGCGCTTAATAAGCTTGATAACCCCTTTATTAGTAGCTTCAGCCTGACCATTAGCCTGGGTATAATAAGGCGAAGAGTTTAACACCTTGAAACCCATGCTGGGAGCAAACTCATCAAACTCTCCCGATGTGAACATGGTTCCCTGATCGGTAGTAATAGTCTGAGGAATACCAAATCGGTAAACAATGTGCTCTTTAACGAAATCCACCATGTTTGCCGATGTCACCTTCTTCAAAGGAATTGCCTCGACCCACTTAGTGAAATAATCGGTAGCAACAAGTATGAACTTGTGCCCCTTGCTTCCCGTAACCCTCGGGCACATATTTATACTCCCGCATGGAGAGTTGTACAAAGACACGACACGTACCCTTTCTAAAACAAACTCCTAATTTTAAGCAAACTGACTCGCGCAGGAGCTGGATAACAATATTTATTTTCCTAAACAAACACGCCTATTTCAAAGGAAAATAAACGACTCATGCAAGAGTCGGACTCAAATTACCATAATAATAATACTGATGCAAAACACCAGTTTTCTTATACTTCTCTTCGTTGGAAGCTTTCCATCGGCAGATCCCTTCAATCTGCGCCTTCCTTCTTTGACCATCAGTAGCCTTCTGCTGACATCAAACGCTAAGTTATGATGTACTCATCGGCACCTCATCCTCATCGGCATCGGCAAAACTTCCCGATCGGCGACCTTGTACTAGTAACTCCACCAATCGGTCCCTATTGGCAATTGACAACCACTCTTCATCGGCAATCGGCAATAACCCTTCATTGGCAATCGACAATGACCCTTCATCGGCAATCGGCAATGTCTCCTCATCGGCAATTAGCATTAGCAAGACTTCACCGATTAACCTTCGTCGGCAAGGATTATCCAGCCTCCATCGGTAGCGCACTTGGTCTTCCCACATCACTCTCATCGGCAATATTGACCCATGATTTCCCGATGCCGATAGAAAACAGCCGTTGACCAATCAATCCTTAGTTCATTTGACACGTGCTAAAAAACGGTGTCAACAGAAATTGACTTTGTTTCCTGGAAGTAATGCTAGCCTGATAAGTGGCATGGAATTAAAATTGGTTTATGCCATGGTAAACAAAATTCAAATCTCTCATGTGAAATGCTTAGTGGAATTTTGGCAAAGTTCAATTGAGAGTAATGAATCTATTCAATTCACATCTTTAATTACTCGACTTGCTGAATCTATGGACTTGTTAAATGGCAATTACCCCTTTGCATATATCTCTTCACCTAGAGCAGTAATCTCAGAAGAATTTCTTACATCTGCTCAAATGTTAAAAAGAGATGTCAATGGTGAACTTAAAATGATTTATAGTGGCCATACAAATAAGGTGCCTATTCCAAATAGGCAACTTCAGTTGTATAGGACCCATAAGCTAACCCTTGATTTAGATCAAGGCATTGGGCAAAGAGGTTTTGCAGGATCAGATAGGAGAGCCCAGGAGGGGCTATACTTTGTTCATCTTGACCAAGGTGGTCCTTTCCGAGGAGCTATTGGAGAGGAGGAAGACGATGCATCTTTCAATCTCATGCACACTTCTAGTGGCATGCCTCCTCGACCCTCACATCCGCAACGAGCACGAGCATCCTTCTCATCCACACGAGATAGGGAGCATCATGAACGGCGGCAAGAATTCGATCAACACACCAATGCTTTTAGTGAGCTGCGTGTTGAGCACGGTAAGATGACATGCATAGTCCAACAAACCGCCGAAGACATCCAAACAATGCAAGAAGAACAACATCGGCAGTGGGACTTGTGGTGGCAACTACATCCATATCCGCTACCATAGCATTGAGCAAAGGATAAGCTTGGGGGAGGTTCCCTCCCCCACTAATGTAAGTTTTTAATTTCAGCATTTCTCTTCTTGTATTTTTCCTTCTTATCTTTTGTTGTTGCATATAAAAAAATCTGCATATGATAAAAATAATAAAAAGACTTTCTCTACTCTGCTCTCACATATTTTGTGAAAAGTTTAATTTAATATCTCCTATGGAAATGATGAATAGTTGCTCTGCTAAATATTTCTCTAGTACTTAGTTTACAACTTGATATTTCTCTAAGTATGGACTACTTGGCTTAAAAGAAATCATCATGAACCTCAAACTTTTGTGGGTTGCAAATGCCGTAACTAAGTCTAAGTTGTTGTGAGACATGATATGACAAGATAAGAGCTCTATAATATTGTTCTAAGCAAGAATGACTATCAGAGTTTTATTTATTAAAATGATAAAAACACTTTTTGTTCCTCAATGGTGAAAATTCCTACCATAGCCATACATGCTCTCTCGTGATATAAGCCTTCTACATAAGCTGCTTGCTTTGTGTTGAGTTTGGTCAAGTTTTGTGACCCTTGTTGAGAGATTTATCATGCTCCCAAGATCAAGATCACGTACACGCCACATATATATGCTGCTTCTACACTGGAAGTACATAGAAACATGCCTTACATTTCCACATAATTCATACTCCATGCTCTAATAGAAAAATTCTCTCTAGTTTGTTGCTAGTAAATGAGACATAGACTATGCAAAATTATGAAAAATTCAGGGGCATTCAATTCCCAAGTTTTAGAAAAATTGTTGAGCACATCAAAGCTCACGAAAAAAATGATGAGCATCCTCAAAGCTCATAAATAAAGATAGCTATGTCTCAAAGTTTATAAGATAGGAAAGAGAGATCATTTATAGGAGTATTGATCACTTACCATGTTTCCACACACTTGCGCATCTTGATCTAAGGGTATGACACTTCTCTCCTTGGATCCGGAATTTGACTTTACAATATACGCAAGGTAAGTTTGCTACATCTTTGATCCCTACCTATAGCTCCACATATAGCTTTAGAGATAGGATGAAAGAAGGCAAACTTTGATATATGCCTTGGTGAGGAATCATACACCTTATGAGCAACTCGAGAGTACCATTTGAGGAACACTAAGTTTTCTTTTACAAAATCTTGCAAAACCTCCGATATGAAACTTGTAAAAGAATAAGAAAACTAGTGCTCAAGTCAAGTTGTTCTATCTCTCAACCTCTCAAGACAAAGGATAAAGCTATAAGCCCCATGAAGGACTAAGGTAATATGGGTGAGTATTTATTGCTAATTTTTCCATTCAAAAGAGAAGTATGATTGTTGTAGCTTTAGTACTCTTGAAATATGAAGCATAGTAGCAACTCCTGATCCATCGAGCAAAGTTTGATTGTTTGCTCGGGACGAGCAAAGGTTAAGCTTGGGGGATCTTGTTGGCACAAATTATGGTCCACTTTTATACACCTAAAATGATGCCACCAACCTCAGGATCAAGGATAAACAAACACATCATGAGCATAATTTATCAAATAACTAGTTCCACATGTCCATGAGTGTTTGAATGCAGGAATGAGTAAATGAAGCAAAGGAGAGCCAGTGGGGCCCACATAGGGGTTCGGCCGACCACCCTATGGGTGCACTAGCTCTCCCCTCTCGGCTATGATCCAAGAGAAGCACTCCAGAGTGATTTCCAACCATTGGATCACTCTATACTTTCTCTCAATGGCTCACAAGCAAAGAACATGGATTCATGGGCCCACACCAAGGAGATAAACGTGAAAAGCACCTCAGAACCGACAACCAACACCTATGACGAGTGGGACCAGCACCAGGGAGGAAGAGGTGGGCCAGTAACTCCTAGGGGGGGTCGGCCGACCACCCATAGGGCCCACCTAGCCCTCACTCAGTCCCCTGACTAGTGGGACCACTCCCAGAGGCCAGAGGAGGGCCCACTGGCCATAGGGGGGGTCGGCCGACCGCCTCCCTAGGTCGGTTGGCCCCTCCAACTGCCATATCACTCCACACATGTGGAAGATCACCACCATCCACCCTTGGTCGGTGCAAGGGTCGGTTGGATCCAAGGGTGGAGGATGGAAGGCCCTGGATCGCTGATGTGGCGATAGAGTAGCCCCTACTTCACCTCCCGCTATAAATAGAGGGTCACACCCCCCTCTATACATGGTGAAGGGCTTATTTGGAAGCACACAACTAAAATTTAGTTAGCTAAAATTTCAGAGTTAAATTTTAGCAAGCTAAAAAAATCTCGTAGCTAAACTTTAGCTAGGTGTTTGGATGCACCAGCTAATAGACTCAACTAAACTTTAGCTAGCTTTAGCTATGTTGAAGTAGCTAAAACTAGCTAAACTTTAGCTAGAGTTTTAACTAGCCTGTTTGGATGCATGGCAGCTAAATTTAGCTAGCTAAAGTTTAGTTGGTGCATCCAAACATGGCCTTAGTGAAGAATTATGGCCCTAGTTGGTTTCGGTGATTAACGACAATTAGAGGTTATTATGGCTAACGTGTGTTTTGCACATGCTATGCGTAGCTTAGCCATAGTGATCGATAAGAATGGGCTCTAATGGTCATCACTTAGCCCCCAAGATGGATATCATTTCGGTTTTCAAGGAGACATGATGAAGACCCTAGAATGATAGGCTAAGTGCCATAAGGAGATGAAGGGCACTTAGAAATAGATAGGGCTTCTCTTTTTACCTTTGACCGTACTATTAAGAGGGGTTGAGATTAGTAGCTTGACTTAGGAAAGCTTCATGACTTAGGTGTGGTGCACACTTGACTTACTTAGCTCTAAGCAAGCCTATGGTGACCGTAAGATAGCCTAGAACAACTTCCATATTCATCGCGACGAAAAACGAAGTTGTTAAAACTGTTTTCTGGGCGTCGGACGCTCCTGATAGGGGCGTCGGACGCTGTCCGTCGGCGTCGGACAGAGGCGTCGAACGCTGGGTGGTTGAGTCCACAGCGTCCGTCGACCTTCCAGTGGAGATGTTTTCTGGCTAAGTTTTTCAGGGTCCGTCGGACGCTGACCGTCGGCCAGGCGTCGGACGCTGGGAAGAGCGTCCGTCGACCTTCCAGAGAGGGTGTTTTTCAACCCTAGCCAGAGCATAGCGTCGGACGCTGGGGATGAGCGTCCGTCGCCCAGTGACGTAGCATCCGTCGCTGGGAACAGTGTTCAGAACTAGCCGTTGGGCAGGGCGTCGGACCGTCCGTCGCCTAGGCGCCGGAGCGTCCATCGCCCAAACTATGAACAGAAACTAGCCATTGGGCATGCGACAGACCGTCCGTCGCCTAGTTGACAGAGTGTCCGTCGCTAACTTAAAATGCCAGCCCGAGGCAGTTTTCAGAGGGTCTATTTATAGCCCCTCCCACTTCTCTCCCACCTCGCCTTTGCTCATTTGAGTTGCTGAGTTTGTTGAGAAGGTTGGGAAGAGAGCAAGAGCCCTAGAGAGAGAGAGTGATTCGCGAATCCATCCATCCTCTCTCTAGTTCATCCAAGAGTTCAAGTGTGCATCCTCTAGTTGTGAAGCTTGAGTGAGTCAAGCGAAGATCGAGGCTTGTTACTCTTGGTGATCGACATCACCTAGACGGTCCGGTGTTGCTCGGAGGAAGGTGATCGCCGGAGGATTGTCGGCGGCCCTTCTACATCGACGTTGTGATTGGTTGTGGGCGATTCACCGAGCCGGAGTGGCGAAGAATCAGCCCGTAGAGAGCACTCATCCCTTGCGCAGGATTGAGGGGAGCTATACCTTGCGAGGTGCTCCAACGAGGACTAGGGGGAGTGTCGACTCCTCGATACCTCGGCAAAACATCACCGTGTCAAGCATCTCTTTCCCTAGCTCTTTATTACCGCATTACTTTCCGCACTTGTCATTCTTTTCATACTAGAATTGTGTAGGAAGTTTTCGCTTTCCATTGACTTGCTACCGCTTTCTAGCTAGGACACACAAGCGGTAGGCACTAGGGGGTTAATTGGCTCTTTATAGGTTTAATTCTTGTTTAGAAATTAAAAAGAGCCCAATTCACCCCCCTCTTGGGCATCTTGATCCTTTCAATTGGTATCGGAGCGAGGTTTGCTCTAAATTAGGCTTCACCACCTAGAGCAAGGTGTCCCATGGGGATGGACCACCTCCCATGTTCGATGGAGACGACTTTCCTTATTGGAAAGTTCGTATGGAGGCCTATCTAGAGGCCGTTGACGTGGGCGTGCTCAAAGCCGCCACAAAGGGAGGCACCCTCTTCGCGGAGGACCTCAACTTTGATAAGCACAATGCCAAGGCTAAGAACATTATCTTTCGTGGCATTAGCAAGGATATCTTCAACCGAGTGCGTAATGCCAAAGACGCATTTGTGTTGTGGACCACTATTTGTGCTCTTCACGACGGCACAAAGAGTGAGCGTGAAGAACGCTATCATTTGGTCATGGCTAAGCTTAATTCTTTTTCCATGCATGCAAATGAAAATGCAAATGAAATGTACTCACGACTTAACATTATTGTAGAGGAATTAAATGGGCTTGGTCTCAACCAAATGGAACCGGCCGATGTGGTACGCAAGATCCTTTGTGTCTTGCCCATTGAGAAGTATGGCCACATCGTCACGGTGCTTCACCAAGGAGATCTCTCCGCCGCTACACCGACACAAATCTTGGGCAAGATCAATGCCAATAAGATGTACATGAAGATTGGTGATGGTGGCTCATCTTCCTCCTCCAAGAAGAAATAAAAAGAGAAGGAGGAGAAGAAGGACTTGGCACTCAAGGCATCCTCCTCAGAGAAGTACAAGATGCAAGTCATGTATGAGAGCACAAGCGATGATGATGATGATGATGATGATGATGATGATGATCTCGCTCTCATGGTGAAGAAAACAACCAAGATGTTGAAGAAGCTAAGCAAGAATGGAGTCAAGTTTGACTCAAAGAAGAAGAAATTCTTCACAAGCTCTTCAAGAAAGCCCCTCTCCAAGATGGATTGCTACAATTGTGGCAAACTTGGACACTTGGCTCATGCTTGCCCCGAAGAAAAGAAAGACAAGTACAAGAACAAGAAAGCTAACAACAAGTTCAAGTACAACAAGGGCAACAAGGTTGAGTCAAGTGATGAGGAGAAGAAGGATGACAAGCCATTCAAGAAGAAGAAGAACTTCAACTTCCACAAGAAGAAGAAGAATGGCAAAGCCTACATTGTTGGTGATTGGCTCACCGACATTGAAGACTCAAGTGACTCATCCGGAGATGAAAGAGAAGAAGAGAAGGTGGCCGCCTTGGTGATTGGTTCATCTACTCCACCGCCACCCCCTCCATCATCTCCGGGTTCATCCTCTACACACCTATGCCTCATGGCTAAAGGTGACAAAAAGGTACAAAAAGAGGATAGTGATGATGAGGCTAGCTCTAGTGATGATAGTGATGATGAGTTTGAGGCACCTTCCTATGATGAGCTAATTGTAATTTGCAACAAATATACTAGGCTCATTAGGAAGTATAAAGGCAAAAGTGAATCACTAGAGAAAGCAAATGATAACTTGCATGCTAAGCTTGATGACTTGTCTAGTGCTAATGATGAATTGAAGCTTGAGAACAAATCTCTATCATCTAGCGCTAGGGAGCTCAAAGCCTCACTCAAGCAAGCTAATGAGAAACATGATAAGCTTGAGAGGTCAACACAAGAGCTCCATACAAGATACAACTTGCTAAAAGATGACTACAACCAAGTTATGAATGAACATGGCACACTTGTGATAGCTAATGAATTGCTTTCAAATGATCTTGCTACACATGTTGCTATTAACCCGATTGTTAAGTGTGATATAGCTACTTCTTGTGAGGACTTGCTTGTTGAAGTTGCTAGTGAGCAAAATGCTAAGTGCAAGGGCAAGAAGGTAGTTGAGGCCGACAAGCATGATGACTATGTGAAGATGAGGCAAGAGAACAGCAAGCTCAAGGAAGAGCTAACGGACCTCAAGGCAAGCAAGCCATTCACTATCAAGTCAGCCAAGCAAGATGACAAAGATGCAATGACCTTGATCAACTCTCTCAAAGAGGAAAATGCAAAGCTCAAGGTTGAGAAGATCAAGCTTACAAGTGGATTGGAGAAGTTCACCAAGGGCCACAACCTTCAAAGTGAGCTCTTGATGAACACTATCATGAAGACCGACAAGACCGACATTGGGTTCAAGGAGAACCAAATCATGAAGGCCAAGGTCAAGATAGAAGCCAAGAACTACTACAAGAACAAGGCCATGAGAAGAAACTATGATGCACCAAAGCCCAAGAAGTGCTTTGGATGTGGTCAAGAGGGTCACTTTCAATCCCAATGCAAGACTCCACCTCCCAAGACCTTGCCCAAGCACATAAGGCCTTTCGCTCATGATGCACACTTCATCATCAACAAGGACTCCAAGGGTAGACCTCAAGTTGTATTTCTCGGTCCTAAGATGAAGAACAAGCCCAAAGTGCTATGGGTTGCTAAGGAATTGGTGGACAAGGCTATGGGACCTTGCCAAGTGTGGGTTCCCAAACAACAAGCTTAACTCCAAGTTGGTTGTGTGTAGGTGAACTACAAGACCGGTGGAAGTCATTGGGTGATTGATAGTGGATGCACTCAACATATGACCGGTGACTCCCGAATGTTCACCACACTTGAGGAAGATTGTGAAGGGCAAGACAAGATTACCTTTGGGGACAATTCAAAATGCAAAGTGCAAGGTCTAGGCAAAGTAGCAATCTCAAATGATCAATCAATATCAAATGTCTTGCTACTGCAATCTTTGAGCTTCAACTTGCTATCGGTGGGACAACTATGTGATCTTGGTTTTCAATGTCTCTTCACTCCAAATGAGGTAGTTGTGTCCAAGATTGAAGATTCATCATTGATATTCAAAGGGTTTCGGCACAACAATCTCTACCTAGTGGACTTCACCTCAAATGAAGCTAGTTTGCAAACATGTCTATTCTCCAAGAGTTCTTTGGGTTGGCTATGGCATAGAAGATTAGCACATGTGGGAATGTCAACTTTGAAGAAGCTTGTCAAGAAGGAGTTGGTTAGAGGTGTGAAGGATGTTATGTTTGAAAAGGACAAACTTTGTAGTGCATGTCAAGCCGGCAAGCAAGTGGCAAACACTCATCCAACCAAAGCTTTCATGTCAACCTCAAGAGTTCTAGAGCTACTTCACATGGATCTATTTGGACCTACCACCTATGCTAGCCTTGGTGGCAATCTCTTTTGCTTGGTGGTAGTTGATGACTACTCTAGGTACACTTGGGTGTTCTTTCTTCAAGACAAGGGAGAAACTCAATCAATATTCAAGAAGTTTGCAACTAGAGCCCAAAATGAGTTTGATGTGAAGATCAAGAAGATAAGAAGTGACAATGGGACCAAGTTTGTGAACACCAAGATTGAAGATTATTGTGATGAAGTTGGGATCAAGCATGAAGTATCCGCCACCTACACTCCTCAACAAAATGGTGTAGTAGAGAGGAAGAACCGGACACTTATCACTCTTGCAAGATCAATGCTTGATGAATACAACACTCCCGAGAAGTTTTGGGCCGAAGCAATCAACACCGCATGCTATGCGGCCAACCGGCTATTTGTCCAAAGGCTTCTCAAGAAGACCCCATATGAGCTTGTGAATGGGAAGAAACCAGATATATCCTTTTTTCCGAGTGTTTGGTTGCAAAGTGTACATCTACAAGAAGCGCCAACACTTGGGCAAGTTCCAAAGAAGATGTGACATTGGTTTCCTAGTTGGATATTCACTTAAATCCAAGGCATACCGTGTATTTAACAAAGCCACCGGCTTAGTTGAAGAAATGTATGACTTGGAGTTTGATGAAACTAATGGCTCTCAAGAAGAGCATGAAAATCTTGATGATGTAGGTGATGAACCCTTGAGGGAGGCAATGAAGAACATGCCAATTGGTGCTATCAACCCGCAAGAGGTGGAAGAAGTTGAAGATGAAGCAAATCAAGATCCTTCTCCACCCCACACGCCTCAAGTTGATGAAGAAGATCAAGTGAGGGAAGCTCAAGAAGACACTCACATTCCTCAAGATCAAGCCGAGGCCAAAGCAAGCAATGTTGAAGCACCACAACCTCCTCCCCAAGTGATTAATAGAAGATCTACACCTATGCTTCAAGCTCATCCACAAGACCTAATCATAGGGAGTCCATCAAGGGGGGTAATAACTCGATCTAAACTTGCTTCTTATGTTGAACATCACTCCTTTGTTTCCTTTGTTGAGCCTTCTAGTGTGGAGGATGCACTTGCGGATTCGGATTGGGTGAATGCCATGCATGAAGAGTTGAACACCTTCACCCGGAACGAAGTGTGGACACTAGTAGAAAAGCCCAAAGGAGCAAGAATCATTGGCACCAAGTGGGTGTTTAGGAACAAGCAAGATGATCAAGGCGTGGTTGTGAGAAATAAGGCAAGATTGGTGGCAAAGGGGTTCTCCCAAGTTGAAGGCTTGGATTTTGGGGAGACCTTTGCACCAGTTGCAAGACTAGAAGCCATTCGTATCCTTTTGGCATATGCTTCACACCATAAAATGAAACTTTTCCAAATGGATGTGAAGAGTGCCTTTCTAAATGGTTTCATCAATGAACTTGTTTTTGTCTCACAACCTCCCGGGTTTGAAGACCCAAATTGTCCTAATCATGTGTATAGGCTGTCCAAGGCACTCTATGGATTGAAGCAAGCTCCAAGAGATTGGTATGAGAGGCTAAGGGACTTCCTACTCAAGAAGGGCTTCAAGATCGGGAAAGTGGATACCACACTCTTCACCAAGGTGCTAGATGGAGAGATCTTTGTTAGCCAAGTATATGTCGATGACATTATATTTGGGTCAACAAACCAAGGTCATAGCAAGGAATTTGGTGCATTGATGTCCAAGGAGTTCGAGATGTCGATGATTGGCGAGCTAACCTTCTTCCTTGGCTTCCAAGTGAAGCAATTGAGGGAGGGCACCTTCGTATCTCAAGAGAAGTACACTTATGATGTGCTCAAGAAATTCAAGATGGAGGATTACAAGCCAATCAAGACCCCAATGCCTACTAATGGGCATCTCGATCTCGATGAGGGAGGTAAACCGATTGACCAAACTCTTTATTGTTCTATGATCGGTAGTTTACTTTACCTCACCGCTTCTAGGCCGGATATCATGTTTAGTGTGTGTATGTGTGCTAGGTTTCAAGCAAACCCTAAGGAGTCACATCTTTGTGCGGTTAAAAGAATCCTTAGGTACTTAAGGCACACCCCTAGCATGGGTCTTTGGTATCCCAAAGGAGCTCTCTTCCAACTAGTTGGCTATTCCGATTTGGATTACGCCGGGTGTAAGGTTGATAGGAAGAGTACCTCCGGCGGGTGCCACATGCTAGGAAGATCACTTGTTTCTTGGTCCTCAAAGAAGCAAAATAGTGTGGCATTGTCAACCGCCGAAGCGGAATACATTGCCATGGGAGCAAGTTGTGCACAAATCTTATATATGACCCAAACACTCTTTGATTACGGCGTGTTTTTAAAAGAAGTTCCACTTTTGTGTGATAATGAAAGCGCCGTAAAGCTTGCAAACAACCCGGTTCAACACTCTCGCACCAAGCACATAGATATTCGCTATCACTTTCTTAGAGATCATGTGGCCAGGAAAGACATCACACTAGTTGGAGTTAAGAGCGAAGAGCAATTGGCGGATATCTTCACTAAACCACTCGATGAAACAACCTTTTGTAGGTTGAGAAGCGAGTTAAATGTGCTTGATCACTCTAATTTCACTAAAAGATGAGCTTGTGTGAACCATGCATTCATATGTAATATAACATGTTTAATTTGGTAATGCACATAGGCTTGGCTAACGCGGTTAAGATAACCGCCCTCAAAGCGTGTGACAAATCTTAACCGCGGTTTAAACTTGCAAGCAACCTAGATTCAAATTTCGTATTGCATAGCATATGCATGTGTGTTGTTTGCCGTTCTTTTTCGGTTAAGTTCTTTTGAGCATCCTCTATGTTCGTCCACTTAGGGGGAGCATTCCAAGGTCAAGACACTTCTATACCCCTCTTGTGGCCATATGATGACTCCTTGGCGCTTCCATTCGAATATTTTGAGCTAAAAACTAAATCTAAGCATATGGCAAACTAATTGAAAATGAGTGTTTGAGAGATGGTTCTCATATCAAGTCCAATCAAGTGTTATTTGGATCTTATTGGGATTGGAACTTGGTTGGGAGAAATACGCAAAAAGAAAATTTGAAAAATTCTATTTTTAAGGCGTCGGACGCTGCCGACGGACGCTCGGTGTCAATTGCCTCAGCGTCCGTCGCGATCGTCCAGAGATTAAATTTGCCCGCTTACAGGGCGACGGACGCTCCGTCGCGGTCAATGCGATTGGGCGTTTCAAATCTGTTCTGGAAGCCCGACGGACGATTCCGTCGAACGCTGCCCGAGCGTCCGTCGCAGTCCGACGGAGCGTCCGTCGCTCCACGTCGGAGCGTCCGTCGCGAACTTAACGGCGAATTTTTTTAAAAAAATCCCCGCTTCCTCTGTTCTTCTCGCCCGATCCGCTTTCTCGTTCGCCGGCGCTGCCCTAACCCTAGCCGCCATCTTCCATCATCGCTGAGCACCCAAGCGTCGCCACCTGCCCTGCGTCGCCGTCCCTCCTTGCGCCGCCGCAAGCCCTCTACACCACCCTCCGTAGAGCACTCACCCACCACCACTCCACTCCGCGCAAGAGCCCATCCACTGCTCCGCCGCCGCGCCAGTGCTCCTTGCCCCAGCATTGCCGCTCCTCTGAGTACTTCAAGCCGTGCTGGTCACTCTTTGCCAAGGGGCTCTTCTTCAAGGAGGTGCCAAGGTGAAATTCAATTTCACTGTGACTCTCAATCTGATTTGCAAGTCACCTCGTCATTCCCTATCACCACTTTAATCCTACCTTGCCTTGATTAGATAGCGGAGTGCGAATTGCGGATTGCGGTTGATCGATTGGGGAATCTCACCTTCTCTTGATTTGGTCAGGGTTCGAGGTATGAAATGGCAGTTGATATCACGATTCTTTCTTATCTACATTTCATGCTTATATAGTCACTCTCATCCCTAGTTATATGCTTATGGTATACTCCTATCTATTTCTATCGAGCAGGGTCAGTGTCTGAGGTAGTTGTTTGAGCAGTGGGTAGTGACAGTGAACTCAGGGCAAAGCCCGCGAGTACGGACCGAGGCAAAGCCTCGCGAGGATAGTCCAGGGCCGGCGTGCCACTCTTCAGTTGGTTGTTCTGTGAATTGTCAAAGTGTCAGTGGGCAGTGAGCTTGTCAGTGGTTGAGTGTCAGTGATCAGTGCTATTGAGTATCATTGTCAGAGATTTGGTTAGCGCAGTTCAAAAATGGCACGAACAAAGAACGCAGGTCCTGTTCCCGGTAGTGGTGGTGACCCTCCACCTCCACCACGTCCACCCACTGACCGGGGAAAGGGAAAGCAAAAGGTGATATCACGGAAGCGCAAGAGGCCAACAATGGATCCAGACTCGGCTGCAACGCTAGCAGTGGTAGAGGCAGCTGAGTTAGCGGAGCGAGGTGGACGTCACGCCGGCTTGAGGCTCTCGCCTCGCCGTGGAGCCCGTCGTGAGTCCCCTCCACGTCCTGAGACAGAGCCCGTCGAGGCTACAGAGGCTGAGGAGACAGAGCCAGTCCCAGTGACTGAGCCGACAGAGGCCGCGGGCCACTCTACTATTGGAGAGCTGATGAGCCGTCGAGTGACTCGATCCAGAGGCTCAGGTGCACCACCAAGACCTCCAGGATCCCGGCTCCCAGACCCAGTGAGGCACCAGGTCAGAGTGCTTACAGCGAAGCAAGTCCAGCTGCTTCGATTTGTCGACTTCCAGTCCTGGTTCCCACCTTAGAGGGACCCCCGTGCCGGACGAGACTTCTACACTACAATGCATGAGGATTTCTATAGAGCATATATAGACACTGATGCTCCTCTCAGGGCCCACAGGGTGTGCCCATCTGCCCACATAGAGGGGATCGGTGGTCCAGAGATCTTGCAGCATCTCCAGTACATTCAGGGTCTGACAGATCTGATGGGACGCTCTGGGGCATATCAGAAGGATTGGGTATATCAGTTCTACGCCTCTCTGTGGATCTCACCTGATCACGAGTTCCTACACTTTGGATTTCAGGGACGTGATTTCAGGGTTACAGCAGCACGCTTCAGAGAGCTCTTTCACCTAGAGTCCTCACCTACCAGGATCCACAGTCTTTGCTATGGGGATCAGGAGGCCCCTCGCCGACCTCACGATGGTATAGTGTCATCTACGGACTTCGTGAGGCCGTGCCTTCAACAGCCGTTCACTGAGGGTTCGAGCTGTACGCCACGTGACCTTACTCCTTTGGCTCGGATCCTCCACGAGGTACTCAGACGGACTATCCTCCCTCGGATTGGAGCCCGAGATACGATCACTCGCCTACAGCTGTGGCTCCTTGCCCATATTGTCAGGAAGGAGAAGTTCGACCTCTGGGATTTGATAGTGAGCGAGCTCGAGGATATTATAGCTGCTGGGTTCAGGGGTCATTGGCAGCTGCAGTTCGCCCATTGGATTTCTTATTTGATAGTTGCCAAGACCGGATCAAGGGTTATGAGAGTCACCCTTACGAGGTCAGCGACAGAGTTTCCTGTATATTCGATGAGTCAACTGGTGATATATGGAAACCTGCCTCGCCCCAGCCGAGCTCATAGACCAGACACTAGGCAGGCCGGAGTGCCACCACAGTCGGCCGAGGTCACAGATGCGGCTCAGGCAGAGCTGGCAGACTTAGACGCAAAGATTGATACAGCTGCTGAGACAGTCTTTAGAGAGGACCTTGACTCCGACAGTTCTGGCGAGGACTACCAGCCCGTGCGCGAGTACGCGCCAATGCCTCATGACCACGAGGCTGGAGGTTCAGGCACAGCTACAGCAGCTCCAGGTTCTAGCTCCTCTGAGGCTACTTTGCTCACGATTCTATCGAGGATGCAAGAGGAGCAGTCACGTCAGGCCGAGGAGCAAAGACGACAGGCTGCCGATCTACGGAGGCTTACTGAGCAGCAGCTGGCAGCTCAGGCCTAGACACAGGCCAAACAGGACGAGTTCCAGCGTCAATTCTTGGCATATCAGCTACAGCAGGCAGAGATCCAGAAGACCTAGACGTTACTACTTGAGCGTCTTCTGGCCTCTAGCTCCGGGCAGACTTCCACGCCACAGTTTCAGTTGCCCGGCGTCTCACAGCAGAAGCAGTTCACTTCACCTCCTCAGCAGCCTCCAGTGGTTGTGGTGCCGACTCCAGCGTTACCGTCCAGAGGACAGCAGAGTCAGGCACCAGCTACTCCTCCGTTCCAGCCAGCAGCCTCTCCTGAGTACCAGACTCCGAGAACCCAGGTGTCCTCTTGGATAGCTTCACCCGGAGAGTTCCAGACATGATTCACTCCTGCCCAGGGAACTACCTTAGTAGAGGCCTCGAGAGATCTGTCAGCGTCTTATCTGGAGATCACGGGAGAAGACTCCCCAGGAGCTGCTCAGCTAGTCTCACTAGCTACAGCAGTTGCAGTGGATCCTCCAGCGACAGGCACTCACCTCTCTTCAGTTGCATTGTCGGAGATCGCTCCTGAGCAGTCAGCACAGACAGTCACTACTCCTCTAGCTACAGTTCAGACGGATGCTATATCTTTGGCAGATGAGGCAGTTATCGTGGTAGTGTCTTCTCCAGTTCAGACTCAGCCTGCAGAGGTTGTAGCAGCAGTGTCCCTAGTGCCACTTGCAGTGACACCGTCCCCCTCGCCTCGAGTATTCACTTGTTGGGTTCCCAGGCCCGCTACCATTGAGGCCGGACCGTCAGAGGCACCAGCTGAGCCTCAGGGGGAGTCAGTTGAGACCGCAGCTCTAGAGGTTACAGTGACAGCTCCAGAGCCCACCCCAGCTGCGCCTACACTTGCAGAGGACGAGGCAGATGATGAGTCAGACGAGTCAGACCTACAGGACTTCATCATGCTCGATCGCAAGGCTGCAACTCCTCCACCTTCTTCTCCAGCCCCAGACACTTAGTTTTTGGTGCTAGACGCCAAAGGAGGAGAGAGGGTCGAGTATAGAGATAGGGGGAGGGATTTGGATGTTTGTATGTTTTTTACCCCGTACTCTGTCATCATGTCTACTTCTATGCATTTGTTTATATGTGTGATGTGATGAATGCTTTGGTTGATGTTTATATGGTTGCATGTGACAAACTCTTGATTATCACTAATATATCTTCTGAGTTGTCTCATGGTTCATGATATATCTCTATGCTTAACGTTAATTGAGCTTCTGCGCTATACTCCGATACATCCTTTGAGAATATCATGAGGTACTTGTTTTACATTCATATCTATGAGTACCATGTTTTGTGATTTGGCTTGGGTGAGCAAGTATGCTTCATTACAATTTCACTAACCCTTGCTCAACCATTCCAAGTCATCATAAAATCTAAACCATAACTCTTATCCCTACTCAAGGTTCTATTGTCGTCAATCACCAAAAAGGGGGAGATTGAAGAATCATGGCCCTAGTTGGTTTCGGTGATTAACGACAATTAGAGGTTATTATGGCTAACGTGTGTTTTGCAGAGGCTATGCGTAGATTAGCCATAGTGATCGATAAGAGTGGGCTCTAATGGTCATCACTTAGCCCCCAAGATGGATATCGTTTCGGTTTTCAAGGAGACATGATGAAGACCCTAGAATGATAGGCTAAGTGTCATAAGGAGATGAAGGGCACTTAGAACTAGATAGGGCTTCTCTTTTTACCTTTGACCGTACTATTAAGAGGGGTTGAGATTAGTAGCTTGACTTAGGAAAGCTTCATGACTTAGGTGTGGTGCACACTTGACTTACTTAGCTCTAAGCAAGCCTATGGTGACCGTAAGATAGCCTAGAACAACTTCCATATTCATCGCGACGAAAAACGAAGTTGTTAAAACTGTTTTCTGGGCGTCGAACGCTCCTGACAGGGGCTCCGAACGCTGTGCGTCGGCGTCGGACAGAGGCGTCGGACGCTGGGTGGTTGAGTCCATAGCGTCCGTCGACCTTCCAGTGGAGATGTTTTCTGGCTAAGTTTTTCTGGGTCCGTCGGACGTTGACCGTCGGCCAGGCGTCGGACGCTGGGAAGAGCGTCCGTCGACCTTCCAGAGAGGGTGTTTTTCAACCCTAGCCAGAGCGTAGCGTCGGACGCTGGGGATGAGCGTCCGTCGCCCAGTGACGTAGCGTCCGTCGCTGGGAACAGTGTGTCAGAACTAGCCGTTGGGCAGGGCGTCGGACCGTCCGTCGCCGAGGCGCCGGAGCGTCCGTCGCCCAAACTATGAACAGAAACTAGCCGTTGGGCATACGACGGACCGTCGTCGCCTAGTCGACAGAGCGTCCGTCGCCAACTTAAAATGCCAGCCCGAGGCAGTTTTCAGAGGGTCTATTTATAGCCCCTCCCACTTCTCTCCCACCTCCCCTTTGCTCATTTGAGTTGCTGAGTTTGTTGAGAAGGTTGGGAAGAGAGCAAGAGCCCTAGAGAGAGAGAGAGTGATTCGCGAATCCATCCATCCTCTCTCTAGTTCATCCAAGAGTTCAAGTGTGCATCCTCTAGTTGTGAAGCTTGAGTGAGTCAAGCGAAGATCGAGGTTTGTTACTCTTGGTGATCGACATCACCTAGACGGTCCGGTGGTGCTCGGAGGAAGGTGATCGCCGGAGGATTGTCGGTGGCCCTTCTACATCGACGTTGTGATCGATTGTGGGCGATTCACCGAGCCGGAGTGGCGAAGAATCAGCCCGTAGAGAGCACTCATCCCTTGCGCGGGATTGAGGGGGAGCTATACCTTGCGAGGTGCTCCAATGAGGACTAGGGGGGAGTGTCGACTCCTCGATACCTCGACAAAACATCGCCGTGTCAAACATCTCTTTCCCTAGCTCTTTATTACCGCATTACTTTCCGCACTTGTCATTCTTTTCATACTAGAATTGTGTAGGAAGTTTTCGCTTTCCATTGACTTGCTACTGCTTTCTAGCTAGGACACACAAGCGGTAGGCACTAGGGGGTAATTGACTCTTTATAGGTTTAATTCTTGTTTAGAAATTAAAAAGAGCCCAATTCACCTCCCTCTTGGGCATCTTGATCCTTTCACTTATTCCTATATTTGCATGAACATCTAAAAAGTTGTACTATATAATAATTCTAGTTTTTTTTATAGCATATTGTTCATGTATGTTAAATAACCAAAGTTTTAGCTAAGATACAGAAGTACTCCGATCCGTTTCGCAACACAACGACAGAACTCTGTTCTCTGGCAAACAGAAACTCACATCACCTAACGAAGTTTCACCACATAAAACCAGTACTGATCACCTTACTTTTCAAATCTAGGTAACCACTCATTTATTTACTCATCCAATCAAAAAGTAGAAAAATACTCTTTTCATTTCAATGTAATTTATGCCGTTTTTTCCTGGTTAATTATATTTTTATTTAGATCGTCCGTTTAAATTTTACACTAAAAAACTTCTGTACACCGTAGTTCACATTCATAAATGGAATTCATATATTCTTGGATGGTTACTTAGCGTTTGTTAGTATAAAAAAACCACACCCAACCTTAATCTCAACGGTAAAACCTTCGGAAGGCTAGTTGACAAATTTTATGAAATCTCCTGTCAACTCAAGCCACCCAATCCTTAATCGAGTGGTTCAGATCGAGATCCCAAAATATCATCACGGAAGAGACACCCTCCATGTTTAAGTGATGAAAACAGACATGATAAATCTCATCTCGTCCCGTCTCGTTTAATTTTCTGCTTTTGTCCAGACTGTTCTTGTATTTACCGGAGAAAAATAATAACAGGAATGAAACCGTGATGGGATCGACTAGGAGCGAGAGCGGGAGCGGAAACACTGTATTTATAGGATACTGTTTTTGACCAGGACTTCCCGTGTTCATCTCGTTTCCATGATAGCCCAAGTACCTACAGTCCTTCCTGTTGCCCTATTCTGTGCTGTGAGGCTCAGTCTATTCCGTGTGGCCTAATAGCTGGTCTTGTGAGGGCCTGCCTATTTCATGGCATTCCCTATGACAACTTTACATTTTTTTTCTCAAATACACAACAATAGCGTTGCATATCATTTGTATTAAGAGGGGAAAACAGAGTTTATGTTACAAGTGGCCTTCGCCGGTCCGACAGGAGCTACTGAGGATTACATTGAGTTAAAAACGATATCGACACTCACAACGCTCGAAAAGCTGTCTAGCCGCTATCCAACACTGGACTCTCCTAGGCTAGATAAACATATTGCTCGTGCTTGTATCCAACGTTTTGCCTCCGCTCGAATCACTGGGATGAGCTCGTTGGGTGTGACTGCTGCATTTCTAAAGCACCGTGCATTCCTTTGCTTCCAGACTTCCTAGGAAACCAGCGCAAAAAACGAGTCAATCCCAGCGCACTGCGAGCCGTGCCAAACTGCCAATCTGAGCGAACCCGCCGCCACCAAGTGAGGGTCGAATGGGATGGTAGAGGAAGATGCTGACCGAGAGCATGATAGATGAGAGTCCAAACCTCTCTGGTGTATATGGACAAGAGCCAATTATGTGGTCGATTGTCTCCCGCGATTGGTTGCAGAGGTAGCACTGCTCCCTTACTTCCAGTCCATGGTGGGCTCGTCGGTCCCCAGTCCAATGTCTGCGGTGAACGGATAACCACAGGAAGATTTTTACCTTTAGAGGCGCCCATGTTTTCCAGATCAGTCGGTGGCCACGAAACTGTATAGCGCCTTTGTGCAGCATGTTGTACGCTGACTTGGCTTTATAGGAGCCACTTGGTGTCCAACGCCAGATGATTCTGTCGGGATGATCGGAGAGTTGAAAGGCTTCCATGATGTCCCAGAGGATGAGGTAGTCGGCAATTGCTCGAATTGATAGGCTCCTAGAAATTGCATGAACCCATTGTATCTGTGATAGGCCTTGCCTAACTGTTTGTTGCCGGCGAGTTCGAGCAGGCACGAACTGTATCAACATGGGTGCCATCTCTTCAATTGAGGTGCCATCAATCCATTTATCCTCCCAGAACAGGGCTGTTCTGCTATTACCGACAATCATCCTTGTGGATGCTTTGAAGAATGCGTGCACCTCTAGGTTGATTTTGATTGGCAATTGACTCCATGCTCGTTCTTGATCCGTCTTTTGTAACCAAAGCCATCTAGGCTGTAAGGCAAGGCCAGCTAGCTTGAGGTCTATGACTCCAAGACCACCCAGCTCAGTCGGCTTGCATATAGCCTCCCAAGCAACCATACATTTGCCTCCTATTGATTCATCTCTTCCAGCCCAAAAGAACTTGCGGCAGATTGCATCAATCTCTTTACGAGCCCACGGTGGTAAATTGTCAGCCATCATGTTGTAAATATGTACTGCTCGAAGCACTGATTTTATCCAAACGAGACGACCACTACGCGCCATAAGCGATCCATGGCATGGGGGCATTTTTCTAGCTACAGCTTCTACCATGGAGTGCAGCTCGACCTCTGGGATCTTCTTTGTGCTTAGTGGCAGCCCCAGATAGCGGATTGGAAATTCTTGTACTTGGCAGCCCAGGATGTCGATTAGTTCCTGAATGTTATCCTCACCGCCGTAAATTGGCGTGATTGAACACTTCGCTAGGTTTGTTTTCAACCCGGAAGCTTCGCCAAAGATGCGTAAGATTTCCTTGACTGCTCTTGCATCCTGCACAGTCGGCCGGATGAAGAGAATGACATCATCAGCATAGAAGCTGCACTGGTACTTGATGGACGCTGGCTCCATTTTCCGCAGCACGCCATCTCTTGCTGCCTTGAGGAACAACCGATGCAATACATCCATCGCAATGATGAACAACATCGGTGATAGGGAGTCACCTTGGCGCACTCCTCTCCTGTGCGTGATCGTTGGGCCCTGATGGCCATTCAGCATGATTTTGGAGGATGCAGTCCCTAGGAGTGCCGAAATCCAGCGCCGCCAGGTTTCCCCAATAAACCCTCTCGCCCTCAGTACATTCAGTAGGAACGACCATGACAGCGTGTCAAAGGCCTTGGAGATGTCTAGCTTCAGTAGCAGCATTGGTATTTTCTTCTTGTGGATCAGAGTTGCAGCAGACTGGATGTACTTGAAGTTGTCTTGAATTGAATGGTTCTAAATGAACGCATTCTGGTTTTTTGCAATCAGTTCATTGAGCCTTGGTGCAAGTCGCAGTGCCAGCACTTTGGAAATTAGCTTGGCGAAACTGTGTATCATGGTTATCGGACGAAAGTGTGTCGGACAAGATGCACCCACTTTCTTTGGCAGTAACACAATCACAGCATTATTCATCCTTTGCAAGGCGCGGTTGTCCGCAGACGCAAACGCGTGGAGGGCATCCATCATATCCTGCTGAATCAGAGGCCATGCCGTTTTGTAGAATACCCCTGTGAACACATCAGGGCCAGGCGCTTTGTCTGCTGGTAGTTCCTTGACGGCGTTCTAGACTTCATCAGTGGTGAACTGGACTTCTTGTTCAGAGAAATCCAATTGTTGTATTCCCAGCGCCTGAAGATTCAGAGTCGTTGCCCTGTTGTGCGCGGTCCCAAAGACTCCACAGAAGTGCGCATGGAGGGCGTTCTCCATGCTATCGTGCTCGGTGATAACGTGCCCGTCCACCGTGAGTGAAGATATGTAGTTTCTCCTTTTCCGGCCTCTTGCAATCAGGTGAAAATATGCTGTGTTTGCATCTTCTTCACTCAGCTGTCTCACTCGAGATCTTTGCCTTGCCATAGTCCGTTCCAGTGAGGAAAGTCCCAGACATCTCATTTTCATTCTTTTGCGCAGCGCGCTCTCATCGTCCGAGAGGCGCCGGCTTTCTTGCGCTCTATCGAGTTGGAGCACCAATTCCCTGGCCATGAGCAGCTGGTCTTTGATCCCGCCGATCTTGGTGGCAGACCACCGTTGCAGCTCGCGTACAAGCGTACGCAGCATGATGTCCAGCCGTGCAATGGGGCAAGGGTGTGTTGGACGCGTCCACGCTGCGGCGACAGTGTCCAGGTAGTCGTCGAACTTTGGTCAGAAGCATTCAAAGTGGAACCGCGCTTTGGACATGGCTCCCAGGTTGGTGTGTAGTAGCAGGGGGCAGTGATCCGAGGCATCTGAGCCGAGTCCGCGCAGGTGAGAATTGGGGAACAGCTCGTCCCAGTCCATGGATACCAGCACACGGTCTAGGCGCACGAGCGTCGGCAATTCGCGCTCATTGCTCCACGTGAAGCATCTCCCGTGGAGATGAAGGTCTTGTAACTGGAGCTCTGCCACCATTCTTTTGAATCGCCATAAGTTGGTTCTGTCGATACGTGTGTTATTCTTGTCTGCCTTGTTCAGGATGAGGTTGAAATCTCCTGTCACTGCCCAGGGTCCCTGGCAGGCGTCCCAGATGGCTTCCAGTTCCTCTAGGAAGAGTGCCTTCTCAGCATCAGCCTGCGGTCAACCACCAGCTCAACTCGCCAGCACTCCCCTGCATTTGGTGGCGTACTCGCACAGTGATGGAATAGCAACCAACGTGAACATCACCCAAAGACACATCTGGCTGCCGTCCCGCAATCAAGATGCCCCCCCGCGTATCAGTGGCTGGCAAGTACGCAAAATCCCGGAAATTTATACCAAGCATGGAGAATACTAAGTTCTAGGGGATTACATCAATTTTCGTTTCCTGAAGAGTGACGATCATAGGTCTAATGTCGTTGGCAAGTGTACGCACATTGTCTTGCCGCGCTCTCGCATTGAGACCACGAACATTCCATGATAAGATGGAGATGTTGTCCATTGGATTGTGCGATGACTAGCAGTCAATGGTCAGGGCTTAATTGGCCAAGACCGTTGCTCGTCGGGGTACTCGACCAGCTCTCGGTTTGGTTCCTGGGAATAGCTCGTCGAGGGCAGTTACTTGCGATGCTGTGAGGTTCCCCGAGAAGATGGCGTCATAAGCGCGTTTGGCGCCCGGGGATGCATGCACTGTGGGGGGGCATGAGCCCCATTTTCTTCATGAGTAGCATTTCCCCACGCTTGGCAGTTGGAACGTGCGCGAGTGGCTGCGCTCGATTCGGCTGCTTCGCATAGCGGTCCCGGTTGCCCTGGTGGAGTGCTGATCACGGGCGACCGGGTTGCTTGCTGGAACTCTTCCATGAAGGAGTTGTTAAAAGTCTCAAACAGTCATTTCAAATTCATTTCAATATAATATGAGAAGAAAAAATATTTATTGTTAACATAATAGCCATTGGGGTGTAGTGGTAGAGGGGGTTACGCGTGAGAGCGAGATAGAATATACGTGACTTGTGGATTGCAAGCGTGTGGCTGATCGGTGAGAGCGAGGTAAAAATCCCGTTCCTAGCTGATCAGCCACACGCTCAATTTTCCCTATGTCCACGGTGCAACAAGAGTACCGCGATTATACCCGTGACCCGCGAGGGCCCCGATCTTTAGGGTGACCCTGGGCAAGAAATGCGAACTTCCTCGGTCAGGCCGATTTGCCCGTTACTTTCGGTGGACTGGACGGATTTAGCAAAGACGTTCATCCTCGGGGCCGCCGGCCTCAGGGAAGCTTATTCCGCCACACTCGGACGACCATACTACGCGAAGTTTATGGCTGCCCCAAATCGCACTTACCGAGAGTTAAAAATGGCACGGGTGACGGCGAATGTCGCGTGCGCACGCCGATGCTTGTGGCTCTAAAGCAGCTCGCGATCGAGACGGCGGTCGAAAACTGTAGGCCACAAAAGGGGGCTCCAAACACCAAAAAGATCGGCTCGTCCAAACCAATAACAACCACATAGAAAAAACAGTGATAGCACGCCGGATAAAGGTCTTCCTCTTGGAAGACACCGTGCGAAGGAAGCCCTTTACCTAGGGGCTACACGATACATAGGAAACATAAGATGTCCGGCATGAGAAAAACAAAAGAAAAAGAGAGCATGTCCGAAGTTCGTAGCCACCATTCTAGCGCGGACACAAACCATAGAAGGGCCCAAAGGCTACGATCAGTGTTCCGGGACCTGTTCGGGAGCATTGGGAGCATCGTCCCCCTCTTCGCCAGCGGCCTCGTCTTCCAACGTCCGAAGCATCCCGGTCGCGACGGGCTCCATCTCCTTTTCAATTTCGGCCGCAAGAGAAAGGGTAGTCTCAGGACACCACCCCAAACCCATCGTCGGGTAACCTAGCTCGGGATAATGAGAGCGCATGATGGACACAGCTCGCAGAGCGCCCCTCCTTACCCCGGTCTTGATAAACTCATCGACCCGGCCAGGCAAGTTGGAGACGACCATCTCAAGGGAACTCTCGAGGTCGACGGGTACCTGAAGGTCTTGAAGGGCGGAGATCAGAGCTCCCTCGAGCCTTGCCCGTGAGCTAGAGGACTCCGCTGCAAGCGTTTTGGCCCCGGCAACCTCTTTCCGGAGTCGTTCTTCACTAGCCGCTTGCGAATCTAGCCGGCCCTTGACATCTGGAAATTACAGAGTCAACCAACCCAACAAATAACAACGTAAACAAAGACACCCCGGAGGAGGCGCGTACCTTCTAGCTCTTCTGCGAGGCGAGCTGCGCGATCGGCGGGCTCAGCAAGCAGCTGGGTCTGGGCATCCCGGGCCACGGCCGCATCATTCTCTAGGCGACTGATCTCCCTCCGCTCGTGCTGCAACTCGGCATCCCGGACAAGGACGGTGTCACGATGTTTGTCCCTTTCCTACTCAGCCTGATGATGGTGGTTCTTCTCCACTTGCACCCGATCTAGAACTAACGTCCGGACACGCTCTAGGCGCGACACAAGCTCCTCGGTCTCCTCCAGTTTCTTCTTAGTAGCCTCATGAGCAGCTGTCTGAGTCTCAAACCTCCGACGCATGTCTTTTTTTGCCTGACATGCATCATGAGCCTGCCCTCGATCCTCGACCAGCTCAGCCCCCAGAACAGCGATTCGCTAACGATCCTCGGCGGCAGCCCGCCAAACCCCGGACTCCCCGCGAAGGAAAGACGACTTAAGAGTGCTACACTCGCATATCGCTTGTGGAAAAAGAAGCATGAGGAGACGCCTTAAAAAGCCAAACACAACAAGGCTAAAAATACGAGCAGGTCACCTCCATGTTGGGAGTAATTACGTCATCCCAAACCCTCGTCATATCCTGAACACCCTGGTGGACCACCTTCAGATAGGAGTTCTCGAGCCGGTCATCCAAGGCAAACATGGCTTCAAGATCGCTTGGTCGGTTCCAAAGAATGGGGTGGTCGTGCTGGTTCCGAGGCCTCGCAGCCGCCTCCCCAGGGGTCATTTGAAAGGGAGGAGGATCTCAATCACCTCCAACGCCGCGACAGGGCCAGGGACCACCTCGACGCCTAGGTGGAACTCAGCTAAGGACAGAGTTGGGATCCTGGGCACAAACATAGGGGCCGGGGGCGGAACAGCCCTGGTGGTTGCCGAAGGGGAACCAACGTAAAAAACGCCGGTCCCGGGCAGAGTAGTGGCACCAGCTTTGTTCTCCACGCCACTTGAGCCTACAGACGTGACCTCATCGCCCGGCAGGGAAGTTTCCGCGCTCCTGGGCGGGCCTCGGGGACGCAAGGCAACCAACCTCTTCGCCGGAGTTAAGGTTAGGCGACCAACACTTCGGCTGCAGAAAAGACACGATGAAGCAGGCAAGACAAGTTGTCCAGAGAATAAAGCGGGTCGGGTTGAGCTTACCTCGGGGCCAACGCAAGACGCTTCGGGCGGACGCCCGACAGCACCGTGCCTAGAAATGACGGCCTACGCTTACGGGAGGACGCCCGTGGCGCCGAACGGTCCTTGCGACTCGCCCCTTGTGGCAGAACCGCCCAAATTATAAGAGATCAAGTACCAAAGTAGCCGATTTAACTGCCAATTAAGGCACTTGAGCCCATATAATCCCGGTAGTCTAGAAATCTCGAAGGATTTCTAACAATCGTATATCCAACCCAGATCGCGCAAACTCAGGTATGCACATTCGAACGAACCAACAATTAAACGAAAAATACTTGAAGTACGAAATAAAGTTATTACAATACTTGCTGCAAAAGAAGTAGTACTCACGCCACAACACACGTGGCCAAATAAAACATTGTTTTGAAACTCGAACCCAAAGTATTAATCCATGCTAATACCATTTAAAAGATAGGGGTGCCCACGAGGTCATGTCCGACAACAGCAAAAGATGAGCTCGTAGAAGACCTTGCCCAAAGCCTACTCCTCTTCTCCTTCGACAGGATAGAGACAGTGCTTACAATAGCCAAAGTATACTTGGCCATCTGCAACAAACGGGATAAACCATGAGTACGGGAATGTACTCAGCTAGACTTACCCGTCTAACTGAAAATAAAGACTCCAAGGATATGCATGACTATTTATGTGGATCTGGATGAACTTTGCTTTAGCAGAAACGCGAACAATATGGAATAACTTTAACTATTAGGGAGCAGCCATTTTTCATCCTATTATTTATCTCTAGGTTTGCACCTGTACTAGAGCACTCACTTGAACTACTCAAACAATATAATAACCATATATCCAATTCCTTCATCAACATCTTAGTAGAACCATTACGATGTCACATGGAGTTGTACCGTGGTGAAGCTCAGCATAATCCCCCACTATCCGGTGGGAGGCGGCGACTCGAATCGATATACAACCAGCTGGCAAGATTACCTTTAACACACGTCCACACTTTCCTTGTCGGGTCCATGCATTGGGTTACCGCTCAATACTGTCCAGGTAGTATGTTGCGGGCTCGCATTGGTCCACCCAACTGTAGAAATCAGTTGGCCACCACGGGGCAGATCGTATCTACAAACTAGAGGGTGCTCACAGCAGATTGAGCGCAGGCCCGGACAGTGTTTACTCGGCTTCGGGGTCGATACTCGCAACGGCCCCTATGTGAAAGGGCACATTCAAAGATGTAAGAGGGCCACCATCGTATACAAACCTATACGATCCAACGGACGGACTGCCCCAAGTCTTGACCACTTGGTGCACTTGCCTTCCAGCCGCATTCATTACTACCATTGGTTCTTTCCCACGATAGCAAATATAGCCAACCGTGACAGTATTACCCCCATAGGATAATACGAACATAAATATAAATGTAACCATTTATTCTAAGCAGGCTAAGCGGTTGTTTTTACTTTTATTAACAAGGTAACAAGGTAGGTAATTGAAATATCAAGGAAGGTAATGCAACAATTGGGATTCAATCAATTCCTAGCACCTAATGTATCACAGTATAAAATACCCAAGTAGATTAATTATCAATACTGGGAGGATTAAGGATGCTCCGGGGCTTGCCTTGAGTGAAGGTGGAGGGCTGGTGGTCAGGGCACTCGGGGAGGTTAGTGTTGAGCTCGTGGTGCTCCTCGTTCAGCTCCTGCACCTCCTGGACTCCTTCCTCTGGATGTTGCTCCTGAGGTTCTCCTGTATGTTTGCAATGCATATAATTACTTATGGTGCATGGATGATGCTAGAACAAGAATTAAACGCTTCAACAATATTTTTGGAATTAAACAAAGTACTCACTCTAGTGTCACTTTACACAGCAGGCCTAAAATAAACTGCTCACAAAAATCTACAAAAAATTACAGGGGGTAGAGCATGCTTAAAGGATACTACTGCATAAAATTCACCCATAGCAAACCTACCAGCTAGCAGATACAAAAAGATGAATTTAAATGTAGAAAAAGCACTTTGAACTAGACCTACTGGCTAATAGGGTGAAACATGATATATCTTATTTTTAACAAGTTCTTTACTCAGAAAAATATTTATCAAGAAAGTTCCATGATCAGCACAAACATATTATATCCTACATGATTTTCCAAAGAAAACCCTAGAAAAGGACACTTGAACTACCAGTATCTTTTCTGCCATACAACATACCACATGTTATATTTTTCCTAGACAGAGCATGACATACAGAGGCTACACAAAAAGTTTAATGATTTATACATGTACAGATTTACCACAGGAATTAAACTAAGAAAGCATTAGAAACACATTTTAATAGGTGATAAATAAAACTTACACAGAAACATGACATTTCATATTTTTCCTAGTTTCTACACAGAATAACAGAGCTAGCATAAAAACCTCATATTTTTATTTGCTCAAATCATGTAGGAACACAATTAACTTTGATAAATGCAGAAAAGGATTATTTAAACATTAGTACTGAAGACATTCTACAAAAATTACCTTTTTATTTTTAATAGAAATATCATCATTTATAGAGTCTAACACAATTGATTTCACCAATTTAGGATTTACCAAACTCTAGATACCAAATAAACAAGCATTAACCGATTTACTAAAAATAGAAAAAGGAAAAGCATCTCTGCATTCGGCCCATGGATGAATAGTACTGGGTCGGCCTAGAGCTGACAGGTGGGACCCCGTGGTCAACTCGGGTCCACATGCCAACGAGTGCAAGGCAGGGCACCGGCGCTGACCGGCGACGGCGAGCTCGCCGGTGGTGAGGCTAGGTTTGGCATGCTCGAGGTGACAACGCTCATCGACTTGGGGTGTCGGTTGAACCAACACGACTGTGAAAGTGGCCGGCGACGTGCGGTGGCGGAGAAGTGCGGCGGTGCGAAGCGGCGGGGTAATTACCGGCGGTGTGTTGCCCGGCAAGCGTGCGCGTGAGCACCACGATGGTGTGGGGAGTGCAGCGTGGGGGTTAGTTGAACCGGAGAGGCTATGTGGAAGCCTGGCCACGTGCGAGCTCCGCGGCGGCGATAATGGCACACGACCAACGGTGCTGTGTTGTTCCAGGGTGAGATAGAGCTGGCGGAAGGGTGTTCTCACCTCTACTACCTCCGGTGAAGCTTCCACGAAGATGGAGGCGATGGAAGCGGGTCGGAGAGGGGTGAACAAAGTTTGGTCGTTGTGGTAGAAACTCCGAGCCGAGGAACGATGACGGTGGTCCGACAATGGTGGAGCTCGGCTTGCTAAAGCGAGGAGAGAAGGGCGTGTGCGAGGCGAAGGCGAGCGTGTCTGCGAGATGGATCAAGTAGAGACGCTCGTATGGTGGCAGATTTGAAAAGGGGGCGCTGCGGTGCTCTCGGTGCGCGGCGCGGCGAGAGCAGAGGCAGTGCGGGCGAGTGAGGGAATGCGGGTGAATGCTGGCGAGTGCGAGAGGGGCAGGAGGTATAGGCGCTTCCTTCTGCGCGGTAATGGCCGACCGGCGTGGCCGGTGGGGGCCTGGACGCGACGGTGCGGCGGTGGCAGTGACGCAGCGCGTCTGCATGCGTGGAGCAGTGGCGGTAGTGTGTGGGGCAGAGTGCGGCTTGGTCGATGCGCCGTTAGCGCGGATTTGCGCTCGAGTGCGAGTGTGACGGGGCGGGGCGCTGATCGGACGTAGCACTGCAGCGGCGTAACGACGGCTCGGCGGGTGGGAGCAGTGCTGGCAGCTCTGCGGCGGCGAAGCAGGGGCATGACAGCGCCTGCGCGAAGCACTCTTGGCCCTAGCGCCGTTAGTGCTGCTTCGCGCTTTGATGGCGAGCGGGTCAGTGCGAGGTCCGGTCGAGTCTGTCGGAGCAGTGGCGACGCGACAGTGAGGTGCAGGCGCGGCGCTCTGCGCTGCAGAGACGGTGGCGTGTGCGGCGTTTTGGTCGGCGTAGGGGGCAGTGCGCGGCCCGGCACGTGAGCGGCTCTGGTCGTTCGACGCGGCACAGGAATCGGCCGCCACGCGGCAGGCGACGCCGGCGTATGGCGCAGCCGCGGTCGGGCGCGGGCGCTCGCTCGTGACCGGCGCGTGCGTCGCACATGCGCTGTGCATGCGCGGGGTGCGCGGGCGCGAGTTGGGCCGCGGTAAGGCCGATTGGGCCGGAAGCGAGGATGCGGCCCAGTTCCGAAATTCTTTCCCTTTTCCATTTTCCTTTGATTTGTTTCAACTGAATTTGATTTAAAACAGTTTCAAAAACTCAAAACTAAGATTTGAAACTTAAAGTTGTTCAAAATATTATTCTCTACATTTTTCATGGAGGTCATATTTCCTAAAAACCATTAGTTCAAGGGTTGTGGTTTAAAAATTGATTTAAGCCATCTAGGGAAAAAGAATTACTTTAAATCTTAGAAAGTAAACTAAGCTTAATTATACAAAGTAATTAGCAAGACAAGCAATCTACTCTTTATTCTAGGTGTAACAAACTTAGCTAAACATGGTGATCAATATTTAGAGCACAACACCTATCCATTTTAGTGTAATAGATATAAATAAACACACATGAAATGATAGCACAATTAAACATGAATGCAATGCAATGCTTATGCGTAGTGTCTAATGATGCTCCTAATGCATGCTTGACACAGGGTGTCACAACCCTTCCCCCCTAAAAGAAATCTCGTCCTGAGATTTGGGTTTCATACCATTCATTATAAAAGACAGGGTAGTTTGCGATTAGGTAGGCCTCGGTCTCCCAGGTTGCATCGTTCGGACCATGATTACTCCAAAGAACCTTGAAAGTCTTCACTTCTCGGTTTCTGGTAACCCGGGTTTTTGTGTCCAAGATCTTTTCTGGTTTCTCATAGTACTCCAAGTCTGATCTGATCACGATGTCGGAACTCTGTACTGCTTCTTCTTCCGGAACTCGAAGGCATTTCTTGAACTGAGATACGTGAAACACTGGAAAGATAGCGCTCATCTCCGGAGGTAACTGTACTTGGTATGCTACCTTACCTTTCTTAGCAAAAATCCGATATGGTCCGACATAGCGGGGTGCTAACTTCTTTTTAACTCCAAACCGGCGGACGCCTTTCATAGGTGATACCTTAAGGTATACATAGTCACCAACTTGAAACTCCAAAGGTCTCCTCCTTTGGTCCGCATATCCCTTCTGTCGAGATTGAGCTGCACGGATATGTTGTTGAACATCTCGAACAATCTCTTTTGCCTCCTTCACATAATCCGTATGATAGAATCCCTTGTCTCCTGATTCAATCTAATTGACAGAGGTTCTACACTTTCGTCCATACAAAGCATCGAACGATGCCATCTTAATGCTTTCTTGGTAACTGTTGTTATTGAGAACTCTGCCAAAGGTAACCATTTCTCCTATGATCCTTTTGCTGACACAACACAAGCTCTCAACATATCTTCCAACACTTGATTCACTCATTCCGTTTGTCCATCTGTTTGGGGGTGATAAGTGGAACTTCGAATCAACTTTGTTCCCAATTCCTTATGCAACTGTTCCCAAAAACGAACGATGAACTGAGATCCTCTATCTGATATGATAGTTTTGGGAAAACCATGCAGTCTTAGAATATTCTGAACATAAAGCTCGGCATACGGATGGGGTCGGTAGGTAACCTTGACTGGTACAAAGTGAGCTACCTTGGTTAAGCGATCCACGATAACCCATATAGAATCATTTCCTTTCTGAGTGGTAGGTAACCCTGTGATGAAGTCCATACTGATATCTTCCCACTTCCACTCAGGTATAGAGAGAGGTTGTAGCAAACCGGCAGGTTTAATGTGTACTGCCTTAATGCGACAACACATATCACACTTTGCGACATATTCAGCAATATCCAACTTCATCTTAGACCACCAATACCTTGTCCTGAGGTCATGATACATCTTGCTACTGTCAGGATGAATTGACAGCTTTGAGTTATGTGCTTCATTGAGAATTCTATCTCGCAAGACTTGATCGTTGGGTACTACCAAACGTTGATTGAACCAAAGGATTCCTTTCTCATCCATTCTGAAATTCAGAGACACACTGGTTTCTAGCCTTTGTTTAGTTTGCATAAGTTCTTTGTCTGATTTCTGCCCTTCAATAATATCGCTATCCAAGGTACACTGGATAACAATATTATTTAGTACCAAGGGGTGCATTAAATCAAATCCATCTTCTAACAGGGGTTGCAACAAGTCGCAATGAGATTTGCGGCTCAAAGCATCTGCTACAACATTTGCTTTTCCAGGATGGTAATGCACTTCCAAGTTATAGTCCTTGATTAACTCTAACCACCTTCTTTGCCTCATATTCAATTCAGACTGGGTAAACAAGTACTTCAAACTTTTATGATCTGTGAAGATGTGACACAAATTACCCATTAGGTAATGTCTCCATATTTTCAAGGCATGCACCACTGCTGCTAGCTCCAAGTCATGTGTCGGATAGTTCTCTTCATGAGGGCGAAGTTGACGTGAGGCATAAGCAATGACTCTTCCATTTTGCATCAACACACATCCCAAACCAATGGTAGATGCATCACAAAACACATCAAAAGGTTCCTCCAGATTTGGTTGTGCCAAGACTGGTGCAGTCGTTAACAGTGTCCGCAAGGTACGAAACGCTGTTTCACACTCTAGGCTCCATTCAAACTTCTTGTTCTTCTGAGTTAACCTTGTCATAGGTTTAGCTATCTTAGAAAAGTCTAGGATAAAACGGCGGTAGTATCCGTCCAATCCTAAAAAGATGCAAACCTCATGCACGTTAACGGGTGCTTTCCAATTAATGACTTCTTGCACCTTTGAAGGGTCCACTGAGATACCTTCTGCTGACAATATATGACCCAGAAAAGGCACTTTGGTCAACGAAAACTCACACTTTCTAAATTTAGCATAAAGCTTATGCTCCCTTAGCCGTTTCAACACTATTCTTAGGTGTTCGGCGTGGTCCTTCTCGTTTTCCGAGTATACCAGGATGTCATCGATAAAAACCACTACAAACTTGTCCAACTCTTGCATGAACACCGAGTTCATCAAGTACATGAAATGCGCAAGCGCATTTGTCAACCCAAAGGACATCACTAGATATTCAAAGAGACCGTATCTCGTGGAGAAAGCGGTCTTGGGTACATCTTCTTTTCTGATCTTAATTTGATGATAACCATACCGTAAGTCTATTTTAGAGAACACTTTAGCTTTGGACAACTGATCAAACAAAAAATCAATCCGAGGCAACGGATGTTTGTTTTTGATGGTAACCGCATTGAGAGGGCGTATAGTCTACGCACATCCTTAAAGTTTTATCCTTCTTTTTCACAAAGATGGCGGGACATCCCCAAGGTGAACAACTCGGACGGATCAAACCCTTCTCTAGCAACTCCTATAGCTGTTTCTTAAGTTCTACTAACTCGTTGGGTGGCATCCTATATGGCCTTCTGGATATAGGTGCTGTTCCGGGAGCCAACTCTATAGCAAACTCGACATCTCTATCCGGGGGCAATCCCGGAAGATCGTCAGGAAACACATCTGGAAACTCAGAAACTACAAGGATCTTTTCCATCAACTCTGCCGTGATGGCAAACATGACTCCCAACTGATTCGAATTCTTAGGTAAGAGGATTCCAAAAGTGGCTCCATTCTGGTGGTTTGTGATAGACACTGCACGTTGGGCTATGTCTAGATGCACCTTCCAAACCTTGATCCATTCCATTCCAAGAATGAAATCCAGACCTAGCTCAGGTATTACAATGAGGCTGACATGAACCGATGTCGTCCCCATGGTAATCTCTACATCTTTTACCATTTTACGAGTATATAGTATAGCCCCCGCTGCACTAATCTAATACTCCTTTTCCAGTTCTACCACCTTCTGCTGACTCCGCAGCACGAAGTTCCCACTAATGAATGAATGTGATGCTCCAGAATCAAACAAGATAACTGCAGGACATTGATTAACAAGGAATGTACCAGCTATGACGGGTTCTCCTTCTGGCACTTCGCCCAAGGTGGTGTGGTGGACATTCCCTGTGCGAGGCTTCTGAGGTTGGTTGAACTACCTCCTGGGCTTTGTGCAGAAACGAGACAGGTGACTAGCTTGACCACAGTTGAAGCATGGCCCCACAGCATAGGGCGTCTTCTACCCTCCAGCTCCGGATCCTCCGGCTTTATCCTTGTTCTGGTGCAGGGGTGCGGTGAAGGGCCTCTGGTAAGCTGTTCGAGCATGAGCATTTGTCATCTTCCCCTGAGGTGGACGGAATCGTGCACCAGCTTGTTGTGGACGAAACGTTGGCCTTGAAGCATTGAGACCCCTGTTCTGGTGGGATCCTCCCTCTGGGACATGGCGACGAGTCTCTGCAAGCAGCCTGTTGTCGTTGGTCTCCTGGTTCAGACAGTCACTGATAAAGTTGCTGAACGTGGTGCGGTAGCTGTTGCCCATCTTGGACAGAAGAGTTGCATTCATGCCCCTATTGAAGCTTGCGATCTTCTTGGCGTCAGTGTTGACGAAGTCAGTGGCATAGCGAGCCAACCTGTTGAAACTGGTGAGGTACTCTGTCAATGACCTGGTACCTTGAGACAGCTTCATGAACTCAGTGAGCTTCATTTCCATCATTCCAGCTGGGATGTAGTGACGGCGCATAGCTTTGGAGAACAAATCCCATGTGACCGCGGCACCCTCAGGCAAGTTATCACGGTATTGGGACCACCAGATACTTGCCGGTCTTTCCAGCCTATGCGCGGCATACTCCGCCTTTAGCTCCTCCGTCAAGCGCAGAAGTCGGAACTTCTGAACCATAGAGTGCAGCCACTCATCGGCCTCCAACGGTTCAGTAGCTTCCTTGAAGATCAGAGGGCGGGTGTCCATGAAATCCTTGTAGGAGCTGTACTGATTAGACTCCGACCCTTGCTGTTGCTTGCGCTGCTGAGCCGTGTTGGCGGTGATGTTGCGCAACGTCTCGTTCATCTGATGCTTCATCTCCTCCACACTTCTTTGGCTGCCCAAGAACTGACCAAAGAACGCTTCCGGTGTGATCGGAGGTGGTGGTGGGGGTGGCAGGTCCTCCCTGGCTGCCTCTCCATCACCCCGAGTGTTACGATGAGTGTTAGCCGGCATCTGTATATCCCATTAACAAGCAACAATTAGGTGATGTTATATTGAATAACGAATAAATACCGTGCTATACAAAATGTAATATTAAGTACACAACCAGATATAATTACCCATCCTTCCACATAACATCACCGATTTAATTACTCGCCATAAGCATACAAATAACATTCCATAGTCTTTGCCAGAACAACGTCTGGTCTTAAATCTAAATTTGGCTTACACATCATGAAGATCCAAATTAAACAGAGTCTTAAGCAACATGATACAAAAGCTCCCAGCGCGGAAGATCAAACTCCTAATCTAGCGCTCAGTCGCCGTCGGAGTAGTAGTGCTCCCCGATGTTGTCGTCGAGGTTGTCGTCGTAGTAAGGCTCGTCGGCGAAGGCCTCGTTCGGAGCCAAGTCCTCCTCCGGTGAGTCAGGACCAAGGATTACTCCGTCCTGTGGCTTGGGCTCCTCAGGTGCAGGCGCTTCGGCTGCTTCAGTGGCTTCGGCTGCTGCTACCTGCTGGTGGTGAGGAGCGTGAAAAGCCTGGTGCAGGTTGTCGATGTACTCCTGCTGTCCGTTGAGGTTCCCCTCTAACTCTGCAACTCTCTCCTGCAAGCCTTCTAACTCGGTCCAAGCTTCATTCCTGAAGTTGGTGGCATCGAGGAGTAACTGCTCACCAACCACGCGAGCAGTGATCTCCTCCTCCACCCTAGTCTGGGCCTGGTCGCGCTCCAGAGTCATCTGAGCCAACTCTGCATGTAGGTTTGCGACAGCTGTCTCAAACTCCTGCTGCAACTGGCGCTTGCTCTCAAGAGTGGCGTTGTGGATCTCCGCCACGTCAGCAATACTGCGCTCCAGACTCTCACAAGTGCCAAGCAAAGCTCCAGTGGCACCCATGGCTGGAGTCTCGCAGTAGAAGAGCTCCTCTTCGTCACCTACCAGTGTGGTCCCCTCGGTCTGTGTCCAATCCACAGGAAAAGCCTGTCCACGGGGAAACACTCCAGGCCAAGCTACTGCAAGGTCTGCGGGAAAGCGAGCGATGATCTCCTTTAGCACCAGGTATGCTGCCTTGTTGGCGCCATCCTTAGCGCAAGCTCCCTTGGTGATGATGGTCCAGCCTGACTAGTCTGGCCTACCTTCCAGGGCTTTCACCCTGACCTCCAGATGGACCAAAGAGTCCTGACCATACTGCTGCTTCTGCTAAGAGTACTTGGGCTCCCTGCTCTCAGGATACCCAATGGCGTGCAAAACCCACCAAAGGATAGTCAACAGCTCAAAGTACGTCAGAAACTTTCCCTTGGTCATTTTTCTCGCCAACGGGTAGCGAGGAACTCCTGCTCCTCCGGTTGCCTTCCTGGCGGTCAGACGAGTGCGAGGCATCTGTAGAAAAAGGGGTTTCGAACTCTCGTGAGACAGATATTAAGTTGATTATTTTTATCAAAAGGGGACAATTACAATTTAAGGGGAGGTATGAGACATGGTACAAGAATATAAACATGATGCATGATCGTAAATACGTTCTCACTCAACTAGAATGACTCGCAAGTCCTAATGTTCTAGTCGGTGGCAAAAACGATCTCTCATTACACAGTTATTTGTTCTACATGGTTGCATAGTTAGTGTACCTGCAGAAGATTCATTTCAGCCCAAAAGAACAAAACCCAATGCAGAAAAATCACCGGGCACTTCCTGATACGCACTAAGTACATACCAGTTAGATACCAAAACCTTATGCACCAAGCTCGGAAAACCCACCCAGCATTTCATACTTTGCAGATATGTTTGCTTAAAAGCTCGCATATCCTTAAGTAACCATACCACTTCCCTAGACCAACGGTTGGAAGGTCTACTCTCACATCTCACAAATAGATTTTCAATGCAATTTTTGAAACTTGTACCATGCTTCCAAAGAATGATACCCCAACACCTTTTAAAGATCCAGCATGAGCAAAAACCCTGAACCCAATTAGTAATCCTAAGCCACCTGATTCCTAGTATAGGGCTAAGGACTAGACTCTGGTACCCTAAGTTTTCAAACTTAGCTTATAAAAATAGTTTTGAAATACCTGATTTGTTGAAAAGTTGTTCAAACGAATGAGGATACCCGAACTCGGCTTTGATACCAACTGTGGCAGAACCGCCCAAATTATAAGAGATCAAGTACAAAAGTAGCCGATTTAACTGCCACTTAAGGCACTTGAGCCCATATAATCCCGGTAGTCTGGAAATCTCGAAGGATTTCTAACAATCGTATATCCAATCTAGATCGCGCAAACTCAGGTATGCACATTCGAACGAAACAACAATTAAACGAAAAATACTTGAAGTACGAAATAAAGTTATTACAATACTTGCTGCAAAAGAAGTAGTACTCACGCCACAACACACGTGGCCAAATAAAACATTTTTTTGAAACTCGAACCCAAAGTATTACTCCATGCTAATACCATTTAAAAGATAGGGGTGCCCACGAGGTCATGTCCGACAATAGGGTGAAACATGCTATATCTTATTTTTAACAAGTTCTTTACTCAGAAAAATATTTATCAAGAAAGTTCCATGATCAGCACAAAAATATTATATCCTACATGACTTTCTAAAGAAAACCCTAGAAAAGGACACTTGAACTACAAGTATCTTTTCTGCCATACAACATACCACATGTTATATTTTTCCTAGATAGAGCATGACATACAAAGGCTATACAAAAAGTTTAATGATTTATACATGTATAGATTTACCACAGGAATTAAACTAAGAAAGCAGCAAAAACACATTTTAATAGGTGATAAATAAAACATACACAGAAACATGACATTTCATATTTTTCCTAGTTTCTACACAGAATAACAGAGCTAGCATAAAAACCTCATATTTTTATTTGCTCAAATCATGTAGGAACACAATTAACTTTGATAAATACAAAAAAGGATTTTTTAAACATTAGTACTGAAGACATTCTACAAAAATTACCTTTTTATTTTTAATAGAAATATCATCATTTATAGCGTCTAACACAATTGATTTCATCATTTTAGGATTTACCAAACTCTAGATACCAAATAAACAAACATTAACCGATTTACTAAAAATAGAAAAAGGAAAAGCATCTCTGCATTCGGCCCATGGATGAACAGTACTGGGCTCGGCCTAGAGCGTGCGGGAGGCCGAGATGACAGGTGGGACCCTGTGGTCAACTCGGGTCCACATGCCAGCGAGTGCAAGGCAGGGCACCGGCGCTGAATGCGCGTTCTCGCCGACGGCGAGCTCGCCGGTGGTGAGGCTAGGTTTGGCATGCTCGGTGTGACAACGCTCATCGACTGGGGGTGGCGGTTGAACCAACGCGACCGTGAAAGTGGCCGGCGACTTGCGGTGGCGGAGCAGTGCGGCGGGGTGATTACCGGCGGTGTGTTGCCCGGCAAGCGTGCGCCTGAGCACCACGGTGGTGTGGGGAGTGCAGCGTGCGGGTTAGTTGAACCGGAGAGGCTTTGTGGAAGCCTGGCCACGTGCGAGCTCCACGGCGGCGGCAATGGCGCACGACCAACGGTGCTGTGTTGTTCCAGGGTGAGATAGAGCTGGCGGAAGGGTGTTCTCACCTCTACTACCTCCGGTGAAGCTTCCACGAAGATGGAGGCGATGGAAGCGGGTCGGAGAGGGGTGAATGAAGTTTGGTCGTTGCGGTGGAAACTCCGAGCCGAGGAACAGCGACGGTGGTCCGGCAACGGTGGAGCTCGGCTGGCTAAAGCGAGGAGAGCAGGGCATGTGCGAGGCGAAGGCGAGCGTGTGTGCGAGATGGATCGAGCAGAGACGCTCGGATGGTGGCAGATTTGAAAAGGGGGCGCTGCGGTGCTCTCGGTGCGTGGCGCGGCGAGAGCAGAGGCAGTGCGGGCGAGTGAGGGAATGCGGGTGAACGCTGGCGAGTGCGAGGGGGGCAGGAGGTATAGGCGCTTCCTTCTGCGCGGTCATGGCCGATCGGCGTGGCCGGTGGGGGCCTGGACGCGACGTGCTCCGTGCGTGCGCGGGGCGCGCGGGTGCGAGCGGGGCGGGGCGCGATTTGGGCTGCGGTAAGGCCGATTGGGCCGGAAGCGAGGACGCGGCCTAGTTCCGAAATTCTTTCCCTTTTCCATTTTCCTTTGATTTGTTTCAATTGAATTTGATTTAAAACAGTTTCAAAAGCTCAAAACTAAGATTTGAAACTTAAACCAAAGTTGTTCAGAATAGTATTCGCTACATTTTTCATGTAGGTAAAAACTGATTTAAGACATCTAGGGAAAAATAATTACTTTAAATCTTAGAAAGTAAACTAAGTTTAATTATACAAAGTAATTAGCAAGACAAGCAATCTACTCTTTATTCTAGGTGTAACACACTTAGCTAAACATGGTGATCAAGATTTAGAGCACAACACCTATCCATTTCTAGTGTAACAGATATAAATAAACACACATGAAATGATAGCACAATTAAACATGGATGCAATGCAATGCTTATGCATAGTGGCTAATGATGCTCCTAATGCAAGCTTGACACAGGGTGTCACACCCCTGACACCTGCGTTGCAACTTGAAGTGTGGGGGCGGCCGGAGGCGTTAAGACAGGGGCACCCCCGGAGGATGGCACGGGCATGGAAGTCGTTGCCGCGGGCGCATCACCCAATCCCGATGTAGCGAAATCAGTCGGCATGAGCTCCAAGGCCGTCGCCGCAACGTCACACAAAACCTCCACCACCTCAGGCGGACTAGCATCCGGAGGAGATCCCGAGGGTCCAGATTGCGATGACGGACCATCCACCTCGTGAGAGGGGAAGTCCTCAAGATCCGAGGAATCATCATCCTCGTCATCGGTATCCTCCGACGCCATCGAAACCTTCTCGCCCTTCTCCTCCCTCCTTTTCTGGCCCTCATTCTGAATGTGGCGAGCGCTCCTACGGGATTTCTACGTTTGGCCCACCTCGTTGCGCTCCCTGTTCGCCCTCCTCGACATGGCGGCCAGAAGAGGAGGACAACTAAGACGAACCTCCACATGACCGACCTGCCAAAGCCGCCCCCAATCGGTCAGCAGCAGGGGAGTAGAAAAACAATGCTCCACCAATAAGAAGAAAGGGGAAGTGGAAAATACCAGGGTCGTCGTGTCCGGGTCAGGGAGCATCCTGGGAATGCCGTCGATGGGGTAAGAAGCCACGGCCTTCGCATCCGCCACCTCTAAAGCAGTCACCGTCCCCTCAGGAGATGCGTCCCTTGTCATCTGAAATAGCATCAGTGCCCGCTGGTGCAAGGGCACCACCCCTTTGAAAAAAAAACTGCCAGTCACATCACGCAAGCACACGCCGACTTTCTTCAAGATCTGAATAGCACGAAAGGTGTCCTCAAGCCACTTCAAGGCCTTGTCGTCGATCCCATGATAAAAAGTGTGGAAGTGAGAGGCCAGGGGTGCCCCAGTATAGCGAGGGAGCGGGGCGTTCTCGTCGCTACGAAGATAGAACCACGACGTGTGTCGGCCTTTGTTTGCCGACCTGCTAGGCACGGCGATGAAGTCTCCTGCATGGCCGGACCTAAGCTTGATACCGGCGCAACCCATAGGCTGCCCCCTTATGAGGTCCACGGAGAACAGTCGCCGCCATAGATCCAAATGGGGCTCGATCCCCAAATACCCCTCACAAAAAGCCACAAAGGTTGAAATCTGCTGGACGCCGTTGGGATTAAGATGATGGAGCTTGAGCTTATAGTAGTCAAGCAAACCTCGGAAGAAGGGATGCGGCGGCGCGCCCAGGCCACGCTGATGGAACTCGACGAAGGAGACAACGTAGCCCTCAGGCGGGCTAGGGGAAGGTTCGTCTTCAGGCAGCAGCCACCATGACGGATCGGAGGATGGAGGAAGACTCCCCTCCCACACTAACTCCAGCAACTGAGCCTAGGACACTACGGAGCGCAGCCAAGGCACCATGATCAACAAAAAGAGGTTAGAATGGCCGGTAAGCATGATCGCCCGAAGAAATTTCGTTCAACTCGCTGTATTTTCTATATCCAGAATGCAGGGACGGCGGCGGCGATGGCAAACTTTTTGCAGCAAACGGCAACTCGCACCATTCGCCACACTTATATGAAAGACCTAATGGGCCATTGGCCTCCTTACCCGCTACGACGCGAACCCAGGTAAGTTAAAAAGGCTGAGGGATCTTGGGCTGGCCCAGTTTCGTGGGTTCGACAGCCTCCTCGACCAAAATCAAAGAGTGAGGGACGTTGCTAAGTGGGCCCTAGCAGCCGGAACGTAGACATCTTCACGTCGAACACACTTAGTGAACGTGTTTAGGCTTCAACAGATAACAGAATATGTGGTAAACCCCTCGAGGGATGGCATCGAGTCCTCGTCTCCTAGCGAACGGACCCGGGTACTATACGTATCGACTGTTGAGAACAGAGATCGGTCCCCGATGGACCTCTGCCGGTGCGAGCCTCCGCGGATGTGGACCCTGGGTCTCCCCTAAATTACCCGTTTGTAGCTCGCCGAGTGCTCGATCTCGTCGATCGAGGAAAGACACGAGGCCGCTCACTTCCATATCCTAGATCATGGGGGTGCGAGGAAGAAGCACAGGAACCGCACGATGACGTTTCCCAAACGCATGATCCAACAAACACAATAGGCAATGAACGAAGGCCTATGAAACAAAAACGATAACTGAGATGGCAGTTATAGAAACTTAAAACGGGGGCTTAATAATCCAAGTCCATACAGGCAGAATAAAACTCCCAAACCAACGCAACACATCCAACTTCACGGAAAACCAACGATCATGGGGTCTTCGCCCGAGGCTGCTCCGCCAGGATCTCCTCCGTAGGCACGACGTCGACGACGGCTTCCGCCGCACCCGAAAGCCACTCAATAAGGTCGGAGTGCTGGTCAACGCCCCACCCGTGTGGGAACCCGGCAACATCCGCCATGTCCGTACCGGAATGGACCTCGGCCATGGCGAGCGCAACCCCGGTCCCACGGAAGATGGCACGTGAGGTGGCATTGTGAACATGCGTAGGAGCGGCCCGAAGACGCCTGACAACGGAGTCTCTAGGCGCATGGAGAAAATCAGCGACGTCGTTCATGGCAAAACGGAGCACTCACAGCCCTCCTCCAACACTACGAGTAGGAAACGAGATGACGAATAGGCCATAGCAAAGCAAAGAAAATAGCGATCGCTTACCCATGACGCGTTCGTCGGCCTTTGCCAGCTGGTCACGGAGACGAGAGCTCGCCTGCACGGACACCAACAGACTTTGGCGAAACCCCTCGAGCATCCGATAGAGCAGATCTGTGTCCTGCACCCGGCGAAGGTTCCTCATCGGGCGACTGAGCAGTTCCTCCAATAAGCTGCGGTCCCTATGTGTAGAAGATGCCGGCGTAGGCCTCGATGAGGCCAGAACTGCAACCGAACGTAGAGAGGATCCTAGATCCGTGCAAGGCGGCAGACGAGCTGGTGTCAGCACATCGGATGGCGCCACCCACGCCTGAAGACCACGCGGGAGGGAGGCATCGTGTGTCGACAATGGCATCCTAATCAGAGAACGACTCTTAATAAGCATACGAACAGAAACATGAAAAATAAATTAGGGATAAAATGATACAGGAACCATCCCGCCTCGATCATCCGACGACGGAGATCCCAAGTGTCGGACGCGCCCTCACCAGCGGAACCACTCTCCATCGGACGCTTGCCACGATCTATAGTCCAGCAAATTGCCAGCCACGTAGAGAGAAAGACGAAGAAATGGAGTAGAACGCGGCAACTTAGTCATCATACTGCTCTAAAAAGACCCAGTATGAAGAGGAGTTGACGAGACTAGAGTCGCTTCGCGCACCACCGGGTTCCACCGTCATCATTTTCAACCTGCAAGACGGTCAAAGAGGCGCAGTATTAAGTCTTGTCATGGTGAGTCGGCCGAGACACCGCACACACCAGAGGCGCGACACGCAGAGCACCAAACGCCACAAGGCTAGGGTGTGGCACGAGTCGCCCTAACCACTAGGCCTGTCACGACCGCATCCCGGTCACTGGCAGAGCACTACCATGGCCCCAGCCCCGACTCGAGCACAAACTGATCCGTATGGCCCAACCGAGCTGCAGCGGCAACAAGGAATTCGTTATACCAGCACACACTCGGGGGCTTCACGCCGCAAAAGATCACCATACGCAGAGAGCTCGTTAATGGATGCGTAGGTAGGCGCGACGACCGCCCTGCTACATCTAATCACGACGGACGAGCCGAGGCGTCGACATCAGGAACGTACGATACATGGCGACGGCCGAGAGGTGGACAAGTTATAAGGCTCAGTGGCAAGTGGCACACAACATCATTACTAAACAATGTTATCGGCAGCGACAGTAAGTTGTCAGGTCGAAAAACCAAATCCGATCCAACCTGGGATGCGCACGCTATCAGAAGATTGCGATTCGAAGTAATCAAAGCGTATCCGCCGCCTAGAACCAGAGCAGTAAGATGAAGACAATGAAACAAAGCCTACACAAGAGGTATGCTCTCACCCAGGCTCGGGGGCTACACCCGGTGGGTGCGCTCGCGCGCACCCTCTCAGCGAAGGATCAAACAAATAACTCAACAAGGTATGTAAAGCCTCAACAAGGTAATAAAAAACCCTTCCTAAGGTTCGGGGGCTACTGTCGGATACCTAATTTAATGGAAAACTTTCAAAAACAATCAACAACCAAGGATCCATCGACAACCATCTGAGAAAAGATGATAGGCCCGCCAGGGTCGAATCGTCACAGGCCCACGAAGGGAGAGGTGCGGGGGTAACGACCCTGCCGGCCTAGGTAGGT